>BDCZ01000029.1:69025-91637 GCA_001662365.1 Chlamydomonas applanata | reverse complement strand
GCGGCGGGGGGGGGGGGGGGGGCAGTGCGGACGGGGCAGTGAGCGACGAGGAGGGGGGCCCATCAAAGAAGAAGGCCAGGGCAGCCAAGGGGACCAGCGACAGGAAGTGGCGCCGTGCGCAGAAGTACGCCATCACACCCGTCATGCAGCAGCTGCATGGCTGGTGGATTCTCGCATGCAGTGCCACAAAGTTCAAGTGCCGCGTGTGCCCAACAGTTCAACCCTTACAGGACACAGCAGCAATAACGTACGCGAGTGAGATAATGTTTGTGAGCAATCTGTAATAATGTTGGTTTTCATGGGTTGGGTGTGTGCATTCCTTGTGCCTTGTGCGGCCGCAGATGCTGTGCTTTGGTGTGAAAAATACATGATTTGCTGTCAAATTGCTCCTAGCGGCGGGGCTGCGCCCGCACCCCGCCCGGGGGGATGTTCCTCCCCCCGGACCCCCAACTCCTTAGGGGCGCACGCCTTCGGCGTGCGCGCGGCGGCTCTGCCGCCGAACGCGCAGCTGCGCTGCGCCCAAGCCAGGAATAATTTCAAGTGTCAGGCAGCCCAAACTATTACCGTAGGTAACAATCCAAAAACCAAGCTAGCATCACTGATATACATGTAGGACAAGCAGGCTTATATACATACTATCATTAGTCAGCTGGCAGGGCTTGGCCTGGTGCCTTTTGAAGGAGCGGGCCTGGTGAACAAGGATCCAACGCCTGCGTGGGGTCACCCAGCAACAGGACAAGCGAGGACAGCAGCAATGTGGACGGGAAGCTAACGTGGCCAGGCAGGCGCAGACCGCCCCAGCGGGCGCCCACCTTTGTGCGCGTGTCCTTGGCGGGGCGCTGCCAGTGGACTCGTGAGCGTGAGCGTGAACGAGAGCGTGAAGAGGAGCTCGAGCGTGCCCTGCGCCCCCGGCCCCTGGATCTGGATCTGGATCTGGATCTGGACCGTGATGGGGAGCGGGAGCGGGAGCGCGAGTGGGATGCCGTCTGTGCGCGGCGCCGTCTCCGATCCCAGCCAGGGGACGCCGAGCGGCCAGCCGACCTGCTGCGCGAGCGGCTGGGAGAGCGTGAGCGCGAGCGGGAGGGGCTGCGGCTGCTGGCACGCCGCCCGTATGGCTCCTGCCACCCCCGGCCCCGGCCACGCCACCCGCCACGGTACCCGCCACGGCCGCGCCACCCCCGGCCGCCGTACCCGCCCTGCTGATAATCTTCGCTGTACTGGTTGTACCCGTGCCCGTGATAGCCTTGTTGGTAACCAGCCTCACCCTCCCAGTATCGCTTCGCGGGGGACCCCCCGTTCGCATGCCACTGCTCGCCAGCCCCTGCTGCCATTGCAGCTGCTGTCCCGCCATCCATGTCATGACTCTGTGGGTAGGGGACCGCTGCCTGTTCGCCTCCCGCGCCCTGCTGCCCCTGCCCTTCCTGGTCATGGCGATCATGGTGGCCATGGCCGCCCTCACCAGGTCGTGCACACCCCTCCTCGCCCTCCTCCTCTTCCTCCCCCTCCGGCCGCTCCCGCTTGTGCCTCTTGTGCTTCTTGTGTTTCTTGTGCTTCTTGTGCTTCTTTTCCTTCCGCTTGGCACTGCCGGCCCTGTCCCTGCTACGGTCCCTCACATCACGCTCCTCCTCCTCCTCCTCCATGCCCTGCACATCCTCACCCTGCAAATCCCTGCCCTGCTGCTCCTCAACGCCCTCCTCCCCTCCAGCAGCATGCCCCTGGTGATGAATAGGGCTGGCAGCCGCCCCAGCTTCACCGCCATGCTCTTGCACCAGGGACTCATGATCATGGTGCTGATGCTGACTGTGATGCTGTTGGCTGTCGGGCTGTTGGGTGTCAGGCTGTTGGCTGTCAGGCTGTTGGCTGTCAGGCTGGTGGCTGTGGGGACCAGTCCCAACCCCAGGTGAGGGCTCTGATGCACCAGCACCAGCTGCAGGTGCTGCTAGCTGCTCGGCAGCTGGGGCTACAGGGGCCCTACCACTGGTGTGCTGCACCCGCTGTGAGCTGGCAAGGATTGGGCCCATGTCAATGGCATCCAGGGCATCCAGGTCGCCAAACTCATCCTCCCACTGTTTGCGCTGCTCCTCCACAGATGGAGCTGCTGGTGCTACAGGTGCCACTGGTGCGGCAGGTGCAGCTGGTGCGGCAGCGGCGGCCTTGCTGCTGCGTGCCACTTTGCCTCTGCCCCTCACTTCGCCACTGCTCCTGCCTTCGCCATTGCCCGTGCTTTCAGCCGGAGCCTCCTCCTCATCTTCATGCATCCCACGCACACGTCGCTGTGCTTCTTCCTCGCGCGCCCTGTCACGCTCTTTCCTACGTGACGACCGGCCAGCCGGTCCGGAGCCGGCAGCACCCGTCTCAGCCTGCGGCGCCTGACGTGGAACTTCTCTTGACGGGCTGCTGCTGGTGGCATCCTTGTCTGCGGCCACGAGCATATCACGCCGGGAGGGTGCCGCCTCCATGGCCTCGGCCACTGATGCAGGCACCTCTGGTTGCCACCGCCCATCTGCATCCCCATCCCCGTCCCCCTGCCCTGCCTCCCCACCCTCCTGCGGGGCGGGCTCGCCCAGCATGGGTGGTGGCAGGAGCCCAAAGTCGGTCAGTGCTGCAAGGGGCAGCCCCGGCCCCCGGCCACCAAACAGGCCGCGGCCATACGTCTGGAGGAACGCGCCCAGCGGGTCAAAGCCGGCTGCAAAGGGCAGGAAGCCGCCCCGACCCCGCCAGCTCTGCATGAGCCCCCGGCCCCGGCCAAAACCACCGCGGCCCGGGAGGAAGACACCAGGGAAGCCGAACCCTTCCTGCTGATTCCAATGGCCCTCACCGCCCTCAGAACCCTCGTAGCTGTTGTACTGGTGGTAGCCCCCCCGGCCTCGGTACCCACCCCGGTAGTAGCCACGACCCCGGTAGCCACCACGCCCACGAGTGATGTAACCCTCGTGGCCGTAGCTGTCATCGCCCCGGTGGTTGCGCGCACCTGGGCTGCGGCTGCGCGAGGGAGAGCGCGAGCCCCTGCGTGGGGAGCGCGAAACGTGGCGGCTGCCACTGCCGCTCCGGCTGTGGCTGCGGCTACCTGACCGACCCCTTGAGCTGGAAGGGCTGATGCTGCGGCTGCGGCTGTTGCTGCCGCGCGCCCTCCGGCCACGGCCGCCGGCCTCATCCCCTGAGCGCACAGGACTCCTGCCATGTGGCTGATAACGCTGGTCCTCCTCCTCATCATACCCCCGCCCTGAGCACAAATCAACACAACGGGATCATAGTAAACTATCAGGTGGGAGCAGCATACAGCGTACAGAGTAGGTGTGTGCTGCCGCTGTCCCTCAGCAACCTTTGGGCAGGCAGAACCTGCAGCAAAAGATGTGACAACCCATCAAGCAGGCCTGGAGGAAAGAAGGCTCCAACGCCTAAGGCCCATGCGCACCTTGGCCGTTCTGATAGTCGTTGTTATAGCTGCGCCCCCGTCCGTGCCCCCGGAACCAGCCACGTCCTCGGGGGTTGTACCCCTCACTGTAGTAACCGCCGCGAGGGACCCAGTTGCCTGCATGTATTTGAATCCCACCGAACCACGAACATCAGTAAAACCAGAACCATTTGACACAGTGATGAGACCCTTCCACTATCGCTGGTAGGTTGGAGGGGCCCAGGTCTTACAGCACGCCACACTCACCACGCCCACGGCCACGGTAGTACCCTCCACCATTGTAGTGCCCATCATCACCAGCCGGGCTGCGCGATCTGGCCCTGCCACGGGATCTCGACCGTGACCGTGACTGTGACGCTGATCGCCGGGGTGACCTGCTGACTGAGCGTGAGCGTGGCGAGCGCGATCTGGGTGACCTGGATCTTGACAGGGACCTGGACCTGGATCTGGATCTTGATCTGCTGCCAGCACGGTACCCACCATATCCCCTGCCATATCCCCGGCCCCTGCCACGCCCACGGTAGTTGAACGGCCCACGGCCGCGCCCTCGGTACCCATCGTAGTACTGCCCACCTCCCCAGTCACGGTCGTGTGGGCTGCCTGATCTGGATCTGCTGCGGCGGTACCCTGGGCTGCTTGCCCGCCTGCGCGCATTGCCATGACCGGGGCTGCGGCTGCGGCTCCTGCTGCGACCTGAGTCAGAGTCTGTGTGGACAGCACCTGGTGCCTTGGCAGCCGCATCTCTTGCCTTTTCCAGCTCCGCTGCCAGTGCGGGGTTCTGTGGCTTGACAATGGGCTTGGGCTTGGACACGGCGGCAGCCGCTGCTGCAACGGCTGCCTCACCCTCCTGCGCCACATGCAAACCAGGGCTTGATGAGTGTTGTGCGCGTTCCCTGTGTGCTGCAGCATCAGTGGGATGATGCCGGCCGAGCATGTGCAACATGCCCAGTTTGTCCAGCGCACCTTGATCATCGCCAAGCGGGCGCCACGCAGCATCTGGACTGGCTGCACCTTCTTGGCTGCCTTCTTATCTGCATCCTCTTTTTTCTTGCTCATCATTTCCAGCAGCCTGCAGCAGCCAAGATACATTAACACGCTGGGTTTGATCTCTGTAGTCATCATCTGCAGGCATCAACGGTGCTGATTTGTGCACATCTGCACAACTTAAGCTGGTGAGGAGCCAATGGGCCACAGTGCCCCCTTAACTCTGTGCGCATCGCCTAGATGATTCAATGCAACCATCGATCGCAAACAAGGTCCCTAGAACTCCGGCTTGCACCATATCCAAGAACGCACTTGCGCTGGAACTCTGTGAGGTTGTCCAGGTTGCCATGCTCAGTTGCACCCGCAGTATCTGTCCCCTGGGCATCTACGCCCCCTGCTGAGGCCTTGCCAGGGCCGTCAGCTGGCTGTTTCCCAGCAGCAGTTGTGCTTTCTGCTGCAGCCTTGGCAGCTGCAGCTTTCTCAGCCGCTGCAGCCTTGGCTTCAGCTGACAGAGGAACCACCTGCACTTTGGTGGGCTTCTTGGGCTCTGCTGCAGCAGCTGCAGTTACAGCTGCAGGCTGCGCAGCGGCTGCTGCTGCATATGCTGCATAGTATGTTGCAGGATCATATGCGTATGCCCCGTATCCTGCATGGAGGAGAAAACGTGCATGGGCGTGCGCGCAAGCATTGGTCTGGTGAGCTTGCATGCATGGGGTCAGCGCAAGGGCGGCCCCATGTCGGCTTACCACATTGCAGGACCGAAACCTGCCATGCCAGACCTCAGCACATGGCATGCTGACACTGTCTGCTGTCTCTGCTGCACAGTTGTTTGCTTTCTCATGTGCGCGGAAGCAGCCTGGTGCCTGCATCACATGCGTCAGTTTAGCGATGCGGAGATGCGCTGCAAAACAAAAGAGCGAGGAAACCAGGAACTGATCGGGGTGATCGGAGCCACCTTCCTGGAACGCGACGCCCATACATGGAAGATTAATCAGCCTTAACGGCCAGACTATACTCGCGCCATCATTGAAGGAAGCGAACCATCACAAACCCCAAAACCCACAGCCTAAGCAATGGCGCCCGTGCTTACCAGGCGGGTACGCTGCAGCAGCGTGTGCCGCAGCTGCAGCGTAAGCTCCGTAAGCTGCATAATACGCGCTGTAGTCATAGCCTGGGTACGCTGCAGCCACTGCAGGCGCGGCTTGCTGGTCCACACCAGTGCCCGTGGTCGCCGGATCTGCAGCAGGTTGGGTTGCAGCCCAATCAGCCCATGCATCTGGGCCTACCGGAGCTGCCTCTGCGTTCTCCAGTCCAGGAGGGCACTCTCCAGGCCACTCGGCCATTGCGCACTTCTTCTATACAGAATTGTACCGGGCCAACATCATCTGAAGGACGACAATGCACATGGTGTGCTGGTTGTCACAAATGACACTACTAGTGCCAGGCAAGATCGCTGCTGGGGTGTTTGGTCTCTGTATCTCTCTGCTTAGGGTTCAGGGTTCAGGGCAACAAATGTACTGCGACTGTTAGGGTGTGTGTTGCAGTGTCAGTTTGCACAGTCAGGGGCCGCGTGTGCTTGACTGCCTTGTTGCCAGTGACACTACCTTTGACAGGCACGATCGATGTGTTTGAAAAAGTCCTGTGATTGTGTGCGACGCCCCTCGAATTCCGCCCGCCCCACCCATCCAGGTCACACCAAGGTACCTTAGCCGCTTAGGGTAGTCGGTCGTAAACACATCACATGCCACAGCAGCACATTCATCACCACTGTGCCTGCCATAGCATTCCTGCAAAACCGAATAGCAGCTCAGTCATACCCAACTAGCCAGCACCTGGGACGCAACTCAACACACGGGGGTTCATGCTGTTGGACGTCATCTAATACACCTCTGCCCTCTCAGCACTGCTTGGGAGCGTGCCGCGTACGCTTGTAAGCAGTTGCAAATGTGCAGCAGTCCATGGTGAGACGGGCAACGCCGTCTTAAGTGATGCTGGTGTCAAAATGCAAGGGCAATGTTTTATGCGTTGAATGCCCCGTCAGTTGTCCATGCCGAGGGTTTAGGGTTTGGTTAGCTCAAAAATACTACACCCTTCCTCTTCCGTGATCCAGCATCTGCCCACCAGCAGCTCTGCCTGAAAAACACTTGTCACCATAGTGGCATTCAGCTCCCAGAACATTCACCAACGTGTTCACGCCAAAAGTCAAAGCCATTCATTTTTAAACAACGTGTCATGTTCCCGATGCTCAACTCGGGTAAAACCCACACAGCAGGACAAAACATCCTGTCAGAAAGCATGGCTACAAACAGTGGTCGAATCAGTAGTCTTACGTTCGTTCATTCCAGGTGCAGCACTTCAGCAATGCCTTTTCCCACTCGATGGTCAGCAATCTTTTCTTGCAACCCAATACATGTTGTGTTCATTGGGTGCCATCTCAAGATAATCACCATGCGTGCAGTACGCTCTTTCCTTCACAGGTGTGTGAATTGTGTATAGGTGGTTCATTGCTCATTCGTTTCAACACGGTGCAGGGACCGTTTGATTCATACCAGCACACACACGCACACATTACCAATCATCATCCAGCCTTGGTCACCGGCCATCTGCCCATCAATTGGCCAGGTGCACAGGAATCTTCCTCCGATATCCAGAGAGCCGAGTGCTCTGGCATAGCAAGTATAAATGAATACAGCCAATGGCAAGGACAACCATCCACAACACATATACTTGCAGGGTACAAACAGGACTGTAGAGTACGAATGTTTGTACAAGGTAGACGATCCCCACGCAATGCCCCCCGCACACGCCGGCTGTGCCCATGCATCCCGCCGCCAGCTGGTGGGGCATGTGCGGGCGGACAACCCGCCCTCAATGCACGCCATACAGGCGCAGTTCATCTTCTTCATCCCACCGCCGTGCCCACGAGGACCTGCTCTCCCCGATTCCAAACTGCACGTCGGACGCACCACGGCCACATAGAAACGCAACAAGCAGCTTGCAACGCCCAAACAACCCCGACTGCCAATTGGCACACGAGATGAACCACATAGCACCCATCAAACCCTGCATGTGTCGCCTGGTCACAGCGAGCTGACAGAGAGATTAGTACAGGGAACGGGTGTCCCCACATACAGCCCCCAGTGTGCGGCTTTATCACTGCTTGTGCAGAACAAGCTGCTGTGGGCCCAGCACACCCAGCATTGGCATCATGGTGCCGGCCCCACCTGGCGGGTTGTTGATGAGCCAAACTACCTGCTGCGGCTGCTGCGGCTGCTGTGGCGGTGGCTGCATCTGCAAGGCACTGACATTGCCTGCTGCACTCTTCAGCAGACTGTTGCTCACGGAGGTAGGTACCAGACCACTAGTTTGCACCTGAAGCACGCACATCGGAGCGTTGTTGTTCAACGTTGTGCAGAGCTGTGCTGCTGGAAAGGTTGGGGGTTGTGTGGCCATCATGTTTGTGCCCAGGGGGGGCCGTACCTGCTGGTGCACCAGCCAAACGGCGGGGGTGCCCAACTGCGCACTGCTCGCGCTACTGGTATCCATGGCAGCAGCAGTAAGAGAGCTGTCACTGCTGTCCAGGCGTTGAACCAGGGAGGCATAGGACTGCTGCGCAACACGGGTAATGGTGTCAGTGCTGCTGGAGCAAGGGCCATCAGCGTCGTGCTGTTGATAGTGCCACACTGGCTTACGCTGTTGCAGCTTGGGAGTAAAGGCTGCACCTAGCCACTGCTCAGCATCATGCTTGATGGCAGTGTGTTGATCAGCGCTGGTCGTTGCTGTTCCTGCTGGAGAGCAGGCTGATGCTACGGAGGCTTCTGCCTGCATGCTTACCTGCAGCTGAGAGGCCCCTGGCAGCAGCACAATGCAGCGTTGCCCGTTGGGAAGCACACCGCCCTGCACCGACACAGGCTGTGGCTGCTGCTGCTGCTGCTGCTGCTGCTGCTGGCGATGCAGCTCCAGTTGTTGTTGCTGCTGCTGTAACTGGCGCTGCTGCTCTTGCCAGTGTGCCTGCTCCGCTTGCAGCTGACGTGCCGCAAGCTGGAGCTGCTCCTGCGCCGCCAGTTGTTGCAGCAGTGCTTGTTTCTGAGCCTCACACTGCACCTGCAACTGGGTTTGTGCCTGTTGTGTGGCAGCAGGCTGCTGCATTGCCCGCTGTTGCGCCAGGGGCTGCAGATTGGCCTGCTGCTTCTGTTGCTGCTGCGCAGGAGGAGGAGGAGGCGACGGAGGCGGAGCCGCCATAGGCTCAGCAACCTGTTGTGCGGCCTGCTGCTGAGCAACGTACTGCGCAGATGCCTTGTCGTCTGCCCGCTGCTGATGCGTGGCCAGCTGCTCCATCAGCATCTTGTGTGCGGTGTCCAGGTGGGTGTGTGATTTCTGCGACTGCACCTTTCCTTTGGCTCGAGGGTACACTACACCTCCCATCTTGACAGGTGATGACATGGGCGCAGGGATGGAGCGTCCACCTGTGGCAGTGCCCAGCGCCTTGCCCTGCTGCGCCTGCAGCTTGATCTGCACCTGCTGCTCAAGCAGATCCTTTGTAGGCAAGTGCCTGCGCACTTCTGGGGCAGCGTGCTCTGGCTTCTGCATCTCTGATGAGGGCGTCTGCGTGATGGGTTTGCCACCTGAGGACAGGGACCCGGCCGCCTTCGTGCTGGCCTGCAGCTGCTGTGCAACGAGCGCTGCGCTCACGTTCTTGTCGACGCTTGCCATGCCAGTGCCGGGAACCAAGGCGACAGAGCCGGCAGAGCCCTGCATGCCAACTGTAGTATTGATGGGAGTGTTGGGCAGGTGCCGCTCATGCGGCAAAATCAGTGCAGATGAGCCCGTTGGGAAGTCATGCTTGAAGACAGCACCGGCATGGAGCAGGGCCATGCTGCCCGTGCAAATGCGGCGGGCTGGAGGCAGCTCCACATCCTTGGACTCAGGTGCCGCCAACATAAGGTGGAGGGCGGCAGACAGCAGCATGGCATGTGAGCGCTTGCAGGTTGGTGACTCCCGCAGCGCTTCCTGTGATGACAGCACGCTGGGCTCCGTCTTGATGCTGAGCTCGTTCTTGGCGGCTTGCTCGGGCGTGGGCGCCGTAACGGGGCCTGCTGCTGCAGCAGCTGCGGCGAAGGGGGCAGACCCGCGCAAGACGGCGGGGGCTTGCGCGAAATAGCTCCTGCGCTGTGTGGCCGCCTCGCAGGACGCACTGCTACAGGGAGCTGCCTCGAGTACGGCTTGCAGCACGGCCAGCGTGGTCGCCATGGGTGCTGGCTCCACCAGCTTGGGTGGTGGCACCAGGTCACACATGAATGCATCCAGCTTTGAGGCCTGGTAGCACACCGTGCCAGACGCCAGCCTACCGGCTGTCACCTCGTCATCCTCGAAGCACAGCACCAGCGAGTGGGAGAGCAGCTGCCTGAACAGTGGGTCACACTCGCGCTCACCATCAACCACGCCTGCGCGCACAGTCATGCCAATGCGCAGCGGCGGTCAATGAGGTGCATGAGGACAAGTGCTGGGCACAGCCTGTGTGGTCTTTCAAGTGCTGGGCACAGCCTGTGTGGTCAACTGTCCATAGGCGCAAGCGTCACCGCAGCAGCACACGTGCAATTCAGGTGCGTCCCTGATGTTCTGGTGCGGGCAGTTGCAGGTTTATTTAGTTGCAGCTTAGAATGGGGTGTGTGGCAGCAGGTGTTGTGACAAGCACACCTACCTTTCCACGCAGGCGCGCGCTCATTGTGCGAGTTGAAGGGGAGCAGCGTAGCACCCACAAACCATGTGCCAGCCATCGAGTTACGTACCTGGCGATAGCATCCAGCACAGACATAATGGTGTGTTGTGCTATGCAAACACATACGTGTAGATGGTAGGTGCCCATGCACTGATCAGCGCATGGCGTGACAGATGCGAGCGCGTGCCATACAGCATATGGGCATGCGTGCACACTACGCAAACTCCTTGATTGCAGGCAGCCAGAAGGATTGATGCGACCCTTCCTTCACACTCTGCCATACCCTTGTGATAGCAGGATCGTGCATGACACTAGCATCGGTCTGGCGCACCTGCTTGGGCAGACCGAGAAGGTAGCCCTGGCCGTGCATCGCTATAGTGCACAGCATCGCCTGCGAGCACAAGTCATGTTTGGGACTTTTTCTCATCAGTTCGTTGCGTGGTCTGTCCGATTCAGGCCGAAATGCGTGCTGTGCATCCTCAGGCTCCCAGCGCAGGTGCTTAGACGTGCTGTTCTGCAGGTCCCCCCGTCCCAGGACCCCAGGCTGTCAGCACCACGATTATTGCCCCAGCCAGTATTGCCCCATCACGGCACCAGCAGCCCGCAGGCTTGACACAAGTTCAGGTCGGCATCAGCCACAGCTTGCCGTGCATATTTCAGCAGGCGCAGCTCCTCATCTGGGCACAACCCACCTCGCAGGCCTCGATGCGTGAGCCTCCCTGAGTCAACGTGACGTGCATTGGCTGCTTATAGCTGCACCTGCAGGTCTGCAGCGCGACTTGCAGCCCTGCACCAAACAGCTCGGACAGAATGCGCCTCGGGATCTTGAGCTGTGAGGTGAACCTACTGGGCGTACCCATCGCCACAAAACCAGCGGCCTGGGCAGGTGCGACTGCATGCTCAGCACCACCCATGGCCTCGGGTTTTCCGAGGGCCATTGACAAAGGTACCACTTGATCCAGTGGGTGTGTGCTGCTCATCAGTAGTGACCTGGAGCGCCTACTTCATGGGTGGGAATTCCACATTTTCACCTTTATCACATCTCAAGGTTTTGTTACGGCCTTGTGCAGCTGCCCAACACAGCCACACAAGCAGCAGGCTTACAAAGGATCGACGTGTGGATGTGAAAAGCGAGGCTTCAGCCCCGTTTTCTTCCATGGCGCGCTGGCAGCCCTGTTGGAGAGCTACTAGATACCTGCAGTTGATGCAGGAGCGCAGTACTGCTCGATGGCCGATACGCCGATTTTGTGAACCTGTGTGATGGGTGGTGTGTGGCTTGCTATTATGCGCCAGCATACGGCAGCGCCCTTCTCCAGATGGCTGGCTTGCAGGCTGTTCACACAAGCCTCGTGAATTCATCCCATGCACACATGCACGCGGGCATGCAGCCCATGAGCATCTAACCTGCCACACACAGCTGGGGAGACGGCAGGAACTGCAGACGAGGCGTGCGCTGAGATGTGCGTGCAAGAGGGTGCGTCTTACTTTCAATACGTGACTGTTAGCATGCCAGCCCAACCTTGTGGTGCTAGCTAGATAGGGTGCCGCACATAGCAGTACAGTGCTATGCCTGGTTGGCTAACGCCTGCCCTCTCTGCATACCGCCTGTCCCGCCATCGTCCGACAGCCTGGGCGCAGAAACACAGTTTGTGGTCACCGTCTTGTGCGCCACGTACTCGTCCCAGCACGGGATGTCATTGGTGGCCTGCGGGGCCCAGGCAGATGGTATGGCAGCTTGCAGCAAGCTTCCCATCTGTGGCAACAAGTGCTGCCGTAATAATTTAGCAGGCATAGCAAGTGACTCTGCAGCCCGTGTTGCCGCCCCTGTCTCGTCTGCCCGCCCAGCGACGGGTATCGAGGTATGCCACACCAAACCCCTGCCAGCCATGCTCGATTGTACCATTGCCTGCCTAGCGCTCACTGCCAAGCTGGATACTTGCCTGATTGAACATCTTGATGATGAGGCGTGCCAGGTCATTGTCCACCACAGGTGGTGGATCAGCGAGGTTCCTCGGCGGCGGCTTCTCGCTGAATGCGCGCTTGTCAAACTTCCATACTACTTCTGTCTCGTTCTCAGTGATGCCCCCTGCGTTGAGGGCGGCCAGCATGTTGAGTGGGCTCCTAAGCACTCATGGAATGTTAGCATCAAGATGCACCGGCCCCTGTGCGCCCTGTGATGCTCAACACCTGCTCGGCTGACACCTGCGGCTGGGAAGCCAGATCCCGCTGCGTTCCCCCGCCCTGCCTCAACCTGAACCCAGAGCTGCGGCAGCTGCCTCGCAGCACCTGTTGAATTGTAGCGCAGCGGGTACGTGAGGTGCAGCAGATAGAAGGGCTGTCCGTTGTGGTCCACCTCCTTGGTATCCCATGGTGGGTGGGCCAGCATATTTTCCCATGTCTGCATATGATCGCAGAGTGGACGTGCCAGGGACATGGCAAGATCCCTTTAGGCCAGGTAGCATAGCCAGTGGCAGCGCATCTGGCACAGCTGAGGGCAAACAAAAGCGGGCATGTGCATGGAGGACAACGGTGCTCTCACAGGCTGGACAACAGCTGGGCCAGCACCAGATGAAAAAGTGTTTCGTTCTGCTATGCCAGCCAAACACACCTTGAGGTTCTTATGCTGCCCTGCTCGGAACGTGGCCAGCGAGTAGCCATACATCTCCAGCACCCAGTTCCATGCCTGCATGGCAGGCGCGTGCCACCACGGGGGGATCATTGCGAGTCAGGCCCTGCCACACCACTATGCTGGGAGCTAGCGGTTGGATTAAGCACCGGCATGCACACTGGTGCGTGGTGGGGTGGGAGGTGGGATGGGTGGGGGCGGCTAGAGGCTGGCTCCGTGCACTGTTGCACTCGAACAGTGAGGATCCCGGCATGGCATGTCTGCATATAGGGTTCAGGCCAGGTCAGTGCACGCACGTCGTGGGCCGCTTTGTTGTTCCAAATGTCCATAGTTGTGTTGAGCCAGATGGGCGCCAACGTCTTGAACTCAGCGATGGATATGAAGGTGGGTGAGTTGCCGATGCGGGGGATGGTGGCCAGCTGTATCATTGCGCACGGTTGTAGCAGCATGTTAGCGAAGGCCCTGCATGTCAGGACCTGCCAGTGTCAATGTTCAGCTGTTGCACGCTGCGCACCATGTCTGCCCAAGCACCTAACTCACAGCCCCCCAATGCAGGCGTACCTCAGTATCTGAGATTGGTCCCACCAGGGAACGCACAACCTCCGGGTATTTGTCAGGGTTGATGTACCTGTATGCGATCGTGCCACATGCATGTGGTGTGCGCTCAGGTGGCACATGCATGCGTGCAGTCAGGTGCATTACATACCAAGTTACCAGCATGGTCCATACTGCGGCTGTCACACACACCGACCCATCCTTATAGCCGGCAACTACTCAGGCTGTGATGACGGTTGCTGGCCGTCTAAAGTAGCACTCCTTGTCATAACAGCTGCCTGCCACCCCTGCCCGTGGCAACACGCACGTGAACAACGCGGCACCCTGCGATTCGCCGTTCATCATGTTGGGCATGGGGCGCATAAAGAGGTGGTCTGCCTCACACATCACGATGTACCGCTCCGGCACCGATGCCTTCTTCAGCCTGCACAGTATGCAGTACACAAGCCATCACACTGTCAGTGGCTTGGCCGAGTCGCAAGTCACGAGCTGCTGCAGGCAAAGCTGCCTCCAAAACCAGCTACAGCCCGGCCCCTGCAGACCTCATCACTCCCCAGCATCCAGGCGATGGGGGCCTAGACGCCCCGTGCCATTGCCCACCGCCATTCCTCACCACTCGGTGAACGCATATGGCCTGTTGAGCACCACATATGAGTTGCCGTACTCCAATCCGAATGCAGATGCAGGCAGAGGGTCCACCACCACCGTGGGTATCTCATCCATCAGGTCATCCGCCTCCCCAGAGTGCAGCAGGCGCGTAAAGCCGCCCATGTCGCAGCCACCACCCTGCTCCTCACACGCCTCCCGCTGGCGCTTGAACCAGTAGTAGTGGATCCGTGCCTGCGGCGTGCCCCGCCACACAGCAGCCGTTGTTTGCACGTGTTCCACCCAGTGCATGCGGTGGCTGCTCGGACCCCTGCTTGCCCCAACACACCTGCCAATGGTTTGAGAAGCCCTGCACAGTCGTCACTACATGGTAGCGGCGTGGGTTGCGCAGTAGCGCAGCGGTGGATATGATCTTGGGACGGTCGGAGCCCAGCTGCTTGGCCAGGTCTGCTAGCTTGGGGCATGCCGGGCATGCTGGACATGGTGCATGCTGGCGTACGCTGCTGCTGTCATCGTCTGGGCTATCTTCCTCATCCACTGCGATATGCTTGCGTGCGTGTCGCCCCCCTTGGCTGAGAAGGTGGTGAGCTCGTCTACGTAAGGGCTCACTTCCAGATCCAGACAGCTGACCTGCTTTGCCATTCCCTTGTGATGCCCGAAGAACGCTGACACCGCAATACACGGAGAAAAGCAAGAGCGCAGCAATCAAGCCAATGCGCAGCAAGCCGAGCTGACTTGCAGTGGCACGCAGACGCATTCCTAACCACTATAAATGAGTACAGCTGTGGCTCATGTGGGTTCGCACAGTGGCTAAACCCCCCTGCACCAGCTTCTCTTCAATTTCTGTAAGCGATGGGCGACAACTAAGCGATTTAAGTTACGTCAATGGCATATTTTCCACTTTTACGCAATCCATCCCCTGCATTCAAACCGCTTTACCGAACAGCAGCCGTTGCTCCGTCGCTCTCAACGCATTATTCAACAACACAACACACGTCGCTGTTGCCAACTGTGACTAGAACGGCATTCATTTCTGCAAGAAGGTTTAACAGTGCTGTGCCGCTGTGTCACCACAAAAGTACTTGTAGCATCAACCGGACGCTCCCGTATCATATCCATCAGCCGCACCAAAGGACCAACGTGCTTATAAGAACCTCCACTCATGGAGCCCTCAACGAGCGCGCCTGGCTTTCACAACATCGACCCACGGGGCAGGCAGGAGCGCTTCGCTGCCAATGATAAGACAGCCCTCGAGAAAGCCAGGATTGCAGCCAGGAGCACGCGTGCAGTTCCACCTCCTGCCAATGTGCTCATGCCAGAGAAGCAGTCACCCATGTACATAGACGAGCACCGGAGGTTTGCAGAGAGGGATGCAGCAGCTGCAGAGTACGCACGGAAGCAGGAGAACCTATCTAAGAAGGAGGTGTGCACGCAGCGCCCGCATGCATGCGAGGCTGTCCATGCGCACTGCACACGCATGCCGTCCCTGAAAGCAGCCATGTGCAGCTGCACATCCACAATCATCCAACAGCATGACTCCTGACATCTAACGTGCATCGTGTACCGCTGCAAATGCGCTCCTGGCTTGCAGGAGTGCTACGAGCGTAAGCGTGCAGACAACTATTGGAAAGAGAAGAACCGCTGGGATGCGAATGAGGCGGTGCACACCAAGGTAGACGCGCGGATGGCAGCAAAGCGTGATGCGGGTGAGGGCGGTACCAAGCGCAATGCCAGCAGCGAGAACTACAACATCCTGACACTTGACTATGCCAAGAATGCGGCGGGGCAGGCACTGGCGTTCAAGGTGTGTTGCCAAAGCACCGCATATGGCTCACTCTCACGTTTGCCTGCACTGTACGCAGCTGGTCACAACATAGTGTGCATGGATGCTAGTGGACAGGTTGCGCAGCATGATTGTGGTGGAAAACGCGCAGTGGCGTGGTGCTGGTGCTGTATGCCACAGCCAGGGTTGATGGGAGCGCTTGGTTGGGATGTTGTCATGGCATGGCATGCCTGAACTGCCCCCCTGCCTGGCAGCAGCTGACGCAAAGACGTGGCTGTGCTCGTGCAGGACGAGTCAACGCGGTACAAGGCGGAGCTGCGTGCGCAGTTCCTGTATGAGAAGCAGCACAGAACCACACACAACCTGATAACAGGCCAGCCACTGCCTGTGTACCCAGCTCCCCAGCCTCCCCAGAGGCAGTAGCAGTAGCTCGTGTGACAACATTAGTGGCTGAGGCAGCTGGGTTCACAAATAATGTTGGGCATTGAGCCTGGTATTGAACGGTTGATTAAATTGTTTGGATGGGGGTCGATCATGTCTTAGCATGTGTACCTTGCACCTGCCTTGCTGCCCTGTGATGGGATTGTTGCTTCAGCGAGCAATCCTCCGAGGGTGTTGTCGATGATACTGTTACCACATGTATTCCCTCAGTTTAACACCCACCATTTGTAAGAATTTAAACACATCACGCCATCTTGTCCACCATCCAAAAGCAGTCAAGTGCCATTACCGCGCCACCCTGTGTTTTTGACTGGCTGGCGTGCACCATATCAGAACGCCTGGCCCATGTTGCTGCGTGTCGCATCAGCTGGCGCCACTATCATCTCGAACTGAGCCTCCCCCTTCAGCGGCAGGCCCTGGCCACCCGACCAAAGCGCCTTCATGGGGGCTGTTGCCCGGAAGGCTGCAAGCTGCTCGTGCGACAAGAAGCGGCTCATTACCACGTACTTGTCTGCTACACTGACCTCCTCCCCGGTGCTGGCCGTTGGAGCATTGATGAGCTTCCCATACGACACCTGTGTTGCAGCGGGCCGTAGCAGCTGTGGCTGAGCGGCATGGCAACAGCTGTTGCATACAGGCGGATGCGGCCATTGCACGTGGCGGAATGAATGCAGTGCCGTGCGTGGCATCAACTAGACGCCTCGCATATGGGACATGGCACACATGCAGAACTATAGATCAACAGGCCCCCACCTGCACAGCACCCGCCAATGATGACTGCGCCAGCGTTGCAACCTGCTGCAGCAGCTTAGCCGCAGCTTCTGGGGGGCCTTGAGGGGAGGTCGCAGCTAGGACCATGATATGGTCGATACCTGCGCCAAGAGGCAGCATACGCGGTGAAGAGCAGCGAGCCGGCGACTACCAGAAGCGGCATGGAGATGAGGGAAGGCAGATGACAACAAAGAATACTCCGGGTAACACCTTCTGCATAATCAGGGGTCCGACGGAACAGTGCATCCACGTCGCTCTCCACACTGCCTTCAAAGGACATGCTGGTGGCGCGCGCACAAGCTGCCAAACAAGGGCTGGCAATTGAGCTGGAGCCAGAGGCGGCCGGCCTTCCAGGCTGCAGTACTGCCTGCATCACTGGGTTTTTGGCAAGGCCCTTGGCTGCTGCTGAGTTCCCAAAGCGGAAGAACACAGCATGGGTGAAGCCGTCAAGACCGGCACCCATCACACTCTTGCTGTGTGTGCTCTGTGCCAGCTCCCCTGCTGCCGAGCAGAGGATGCCTGCGTGTCGGAAGCAGTGCAGATGCACTCACATAGGGTCATGGGCATGTCAGCATCGCGGGTCCGCATGTGGGCACGTGGCAACGTGCATCGCGCTCACTGAGCTCAGCAGCATGGCAGGTACGCATGAGCGGCGAACTGATGCGCATGCAATATTGCCATTGCTGCTGGGGTGCAGGATGCATGTATCGCACCTGGTGATCGATATTGCAGGCTCCACAGAGCCTCAAGCATCTCTGTTTGCGCCTCGTCAGTAGTGCCAGGTGCTGCCTCAACCAGCAGCAACATCTCAAACACGCTAGTTCGGCCGGCCCTGCATGCAAGCAACCTCCTGTGCCCTGCAGCGCCTGCGTATCTGCGGTTCACAACCGGCCGTACATGTGATGGTAGGTGGCGTAGCAGCTGTCGATGCATTGATCAAGATAGTATAGCGCTCACATGCAGTGTGCAGCATTCGGTGTTCACATGCCATAGCGTTCACATGCAGAGCATCTCATTCAATGGCCGCGGGGCCTTCACTGGTCGATTGAGACGAGCCATCATCTTGTTTATCTAGTTGTTAGGCTATATAAAAGCTGCCAGGAGGTGGACACCTCTTGAGAGAATTTCGAGGGAACAATCTGTGAACCGTTGAAGACAGCACACACCATGCCTGATATGTGCTTGTAAATCTATTCATTTGCTCGCTGTCTGAAAATGGCTGACTCGGAGGGCCCAGTTCTGCAGTTGGGCCGCAAGCCTGCAGCAGAGGTGCGTGTATGTTACAAGAACATTGTATGTGTTGTTTCGAGATGCATCTGGGCTTTCAACAAACACCGTCAACTATTTCCCATCTGGGTGCTCCTCAGGCCGAGCAGCAGCAAGCCGTGCTTTCAGCGGACCCTACATGTATTGCATGGGTGCAGTCAAAGCTCCTGCTGGTGCGTGGAGTTGCACCAATTGCCATGCATGTGTTGGCTTTGAGGTTGCAGCTTTGCACAAGAGTGGGCGCCAGGTGCTTGAAACCAGCTTGTCAACACCATTACTAATGTGTGCAACCCTTGCCGGGCCCATGCACGACAGCTTTTCCCAGCAGAAGGGTCACCGTTGCGCAATGACCTTGACGACCCCAATGAATGGCTGATGTCGTTATGGGAGGCGGAGCAGCATACCCAGGTGGCCTCAACCTTCCTCATGAGCGTCAAGGTGATGCTGCATGTAGCTCTCTGTGTGGGAGTACAGGGTGGGGATCAGATGGAGCCGGTAGCGCACGCCAGGATGTGCACACCGTACTGGCTTGTGTGCTGTGCAGTGCGCAAGTTTGCCTGAACCTTGCATGCTTGCATGAACCCGCTGCTGGGGGCGCGTGCAGGCCACGCGCATGTTCGCGATCCTGGAGCCCAGCCCTGCACCCAGGCTGGTGCTCACGCTCGACGTGCCAAAGTCGTTTGAGCAGCTCGTGTACTTTGTGCGCGATCCCAATAAGTTCGTGACCAAGGACAACATTGGGGAGGTGGTGGTGTTTGGTGTGCTGCGCGGCGGTGACGCACTGCACTCGCTGCTGCGGTCCATGCACGGCCTGTATGTGCCCGTTGTGGTGGGCGCCACCCAGTGGCCTGAGGCAGTCAAGGCTGACTTTTCAGCACAGCTGCACAAGTTCATGGCGAACCTCACAGAGACCGTGTACGAGCTCAAGGGCAAGACAATCATGTACATCCCGGACGAGCGCATCACGGTGTGTAGACTCAGGCATAGCAGCCTTGGGCCAGCGGGCTGGGTATTACGTGGTTCTGAGGCCTGGGGCATGCAAATGAGCGACAGAGTGTGTAGGTGTAGAGCGACAGAGTGCTGAAGACATGGGCTGATTTAATGGGTTGCATCGAATGTGCTGCATCGCAGGACGCCAAGGCTGCATCCAAGCAGAAGGACTTGGTTCAGCGGCTGGAGAGCACCATCATCCACTGGACTCGGCAGATCAAGGAGGTTGCTGCACAGCAGGGGGACGCCACAGATGCGGGCAGCATCGCGGGGCCCCTGGACGAGATCCAGTTCTGGCGCGAGCGCAGCGTGGACCTATCTGGCATCCGGTCGCAGGTGTGGCGGCTGGGAGGGTGTTTGGACGGGCTGGTATGGACTGGAGCTGCCCAACATTGTGGGGACTGAACCTAGTCAGGGCAGGTGCTGTTTGGATGGCTGCTGTGCTTGAGGTTGATGATCCCTTGTTTCACGCTGATCTTGTGTGCCGCACAGCTTGACGACCCTGCCGTGGGCACCATCGTGTCCGTGCTGGAACATGCTAAGAGCTCGTACCTCGCGCCGTTCCTGGACCTGCGCAACCTCATCCACCGTGAGGCCGTGGCAGCTGAAGACAACCTCAAGTTCCTGTTGTGTGCAGAGGAGCCGTGCCAGGCGCTCGCTGCCGCGCACCCCCAGGACATCCCCAAGCTGCTGCCACCCATCTTGAACTGCGTACGTATGGTGTGGAGCCTGTCACGCTTCTACAACACGCCCGAGCGCATCACCGTGCTGCTGCGCAAGCTGAGCAACGAAATCATCTCACGCTGCTCCGTCGTCATCTCGCTACCTGAGGTCTTCAGCGGCGAGGTGCGCTTGTGTGTCCAGCTGGGAGCGGCGGCTGGCCGGCGTGGCTGCTCGCTGTATGGGGCCCCTGATGCTTGCATTGACCTGCTTGCATGCATCGTAAACTGGTTGCAGTAGCCGGGTCCAATGGGTCGCAACCCTGCGCTGGTGCTTGCTTGCAGGTCGAGAATGTGATGACATGCCTGCGCCAGAGCATCGAGGCGGGTGAGCAGTGGAAGGAGCTGTACAAGCGCACGACGCGCCAGGTCAACGCACGCTGCCCGCGCCCATGGGACTTTGACGTGTCCACCATCTTTGCACATATCGACGCGTTCCTGCAACGCTGCAATGACCTGCTGGAAGTGTGCGAGGCACAGCTGCAGTTTGCGCCGCGCACACCGCTGCCCGTGTTTGGCGGCACCAAGGGGCCCGAGGTGCGCAAGTCCATCCTGGACATTCAGGATGCATTCCAGAAGCTGGTGGGCAACCTGAAGCAGCTGGACTACAACATCCTGGACGTCAAGGCTACACGGTGCGCCGAGCTTGAAGTGAAGCAGTGCTGCACTTTTTACGGTTGTGCCCTGTATCCTGTGCTGGCTCTTGCCTGCGTGCGGCTTGTGCAGCGCAGCGGCTACGTGCTGCAGCATGCATGCTGGTCTGTTCTGACCTTGTTGTAACTGGACCATTGGCGTGCGTGCGGCTCGGCAGGTGGCACGATGACTTCAACACGTTCAAAAACGGTGTGAAGGACCTGGAGGTGATGCTCACAAACGTGATCCAGATGGCGTGCGAGGCACAGGCGTGCCTCGCGCTGCGCCTGGAGCTGCTGGAGGCGTTCAACCTCATGGCCATGCGGGATCACATCAAGTGCGCAGAGGGAGTGGACTGCGGACAGCAACAGTGCTGCGAGCCCGGGCTGGCTTTCTAGCGGCTGTGTCGTTGCACAACGGTTCAGTAGTGTTGCGGCATGCCTGCTACTTGGGTTCAGATGTACTAGGTTTCAGTTGTACCAGTCAGGGGTAACACAACAGGCAGATGACGTGGTGCAATTGGTGATCTGCCGTGCTGCTGCGCCCAACCACGCCCAACCTGGCTGCGGCTCTCCCCACAGGCGCTTTGTGGAGAAGAAAACGATCGAGGCGTACGGGATGTTCAACGCTGAGATCAATTTGGTGAAAAAGCTGTTTGATGCCGTCCGCCGGACACCACCAAAGTCGCCGCTGCTGCCCAAGTACGCGGGCACCGCGCGCCACGCACAGTACCTGCTGCGCCGCCTGGAGGCTACGCACCGCACCGCAGTTGCCGTGCGCTACATGCTGCCCCAGGTGCCCGAGGCGGGTGAGGTATTTGCAGCATACGAGCTTGCGCACGCGTCGATCGAGCAGTTCATGCACAACATCCACAACGAGTGGTTCGGTACGATTGATGCGGGCATCTCACGCGAGCTACAGGCCAACCTGATGCTGGCTGACAAGATGCAGGGTGCGTTGTTTTGCGTGGCCTGTCTTTCAAAGGGGCGTGGGTGGGGGGACGGGCGCAGGGCACAGGGGCTGGCTGCTGGTAGCACGTGTTTGCATGCCTGGACCCACATACGGCATATGAGATGTAAGAGAGTGGTCTGTCCCGCAACAGGAGCTGCCCCTAAGCCGCTCCGACCAATCCTGCGACTGGACACCTCTGCGCAGGCGGCTTGCTGTCCATGAACTTCCACCGCGACCTGCTGGCCATGTCGCTGGAGGTGCACTACTGGGAGCGGCTGCGCATGCCCATCCCATACATCGCGATGGAGATCAACGCACAGCGCGACAAGTACCGCGTGCTGCGCGACAACATTCTGGCCGTTGTGCGTGACTACAACCGCATCCTTACCACGCTGGACCGGGAGGAGCGCAGGCTGTTCCACGACAGGATCCGTCACCTGGACCGCCGCATCATGCCTGGTGCGTGGGGGCTGCTGGTGTGCTCGCAGCCTGGCCACACTATCTCCTGGAACGTCAGCTGTCTGGAGGAGCTTCCATGGTTATTCAGGCTCTGTGTCCTGCCCCGTGTGGCGCCGGTTGCAGCCACGTTTGCTTGGTTGCAGCCACATTTGCCACTTGCTTGCAGCTGCTGGAATTACTGAGCGGCACTTGCCACGCCGACGGGCTTGGCTGGGCCGCAGGTGTGTCCAAGCTCAACTGGACTGCGGACAAGCACGCACTCGAGTTTTACTTCAAAGAGGCGCGCAAGTTCTGCAAGGACGCGGACGTGTACGTGACCGACTTCAAGGCTGCCAACCAGCGCATTGACGCCGTGTGCAAGAGCATCAGCGAGTTTGTGCTGGTGAGCACAGAGCGCAAGAAGATTTACGCGCACACCGAGTTCCAGGACGTGCAGGCTGCGCACCTCGCGGGCGTACGTGAGAAGCTGGTGGCGTCGGTGGAGGAGATCAGGGACACGATGGCCAACATCTACAAGGTGTGCCTGTATAGTGTATACAGTAGTGTATACTGTGTGGATGCCAGCAGTTGACATGTGTGTCTCGGTGTCGACAGGGGAGCAGGCAGCAGGAGTTCCTCAGACCCAAGGCAGGGGTGGCGTAGGGCTGCTGGCAGCCTGCTGCTGTGTGGCGTGGCGCCTGTAATGGCTTGATCG
>BDCZ01000029.1:54785-68242 GCA_001662365.1 Chlamydomonas applanata | reverse complement strand
TATACCCCCCCCCCCCCCCCCTGCCTCGTGCACTGCTGTGCATTGCTGTGCTGGCCATGCGAGTATGCTGATGCGCGCCGCTACATGCTGGCGTGCCACAATGCTGCCCAGATCTTTGAGGCAGACAGCGAGGAGGTACAGCGTGAGTGGGTGCGGTACACCCAGAAGGTTGACAAGAAGATGGAGGAAGCACTGCGCCACACGATCAAGCGCTCTCTGCAGGAGCTATCACGGCTTCTGAACGGCGACAACAAGACGGAGGTGCAGCCCATCTTCCACGTGACCATGGTCCTGGAGCGGTCGAACAAGGTTGAGCTACAGCCCACCATCCAGTCGCTCTTCGACATGGTGCACCGTGTGAGCCGCAACCTCATCACCGTCATTCAGGCTGTGCCGCGCGTCGCGCTGCAGCTGACTGAGAAGCAGCGCAAAGACATGGAGGACGCGGGCATGGTGCTGCCCAAGCCGCTGCCCACGCTGTACGAGGTCATCTCATCGGACGAGGAGGCGGTGCTGAGGACGATCATGCAGATCACACAGGGCATCACGTCCATTGTTGACAAGGTCCAGAAGTGAGTGTGGCGACGAGATGTGAGGTAGAAACTGTTGATTGTATGGGGTGGCCTTGTTGAAGGGGAGGTATGACAGGCAGGGGTTGTGGGATGGAGAACGCAGGGAGGGTTTGATGTGTGGAAGAAGTGTGAGAAGGCGAGAGTTGGAAGGCTGGCTGCGTCACGCCTGTGTTCAAACCTCAGTAGCCTGCTCAGGCCACTGACAGCTCATGAGGCTTCACACGCTGCGCTCATGTGCTCATGTGCTGGAGCTGCCTTATCGCAGCCTTATCACCTGCTTGCTTTCCCTCGCCCGCCCTCACCTGCAGCTTCCTCAACTACTGGGAGAAGAAGTACAAGCACATGTGGGAGATTGACAAGGAGGGCTACATCAGGCGCTACGAGAAGGCCCAGAAAGCGCTCGCGTCGTTCGAGTCAGATGTACAGAAGTACATGTCCCTACAGGAGGAGGTGCTGGGCGAGGACACCACCACTAACATGCGCTTCCTGCGCATCGACTGTGGCCCTCTGAAGCAGACACTGGTGGGACACTGCGAGCAGTGGGTGCAGAAGTTTACGGGCCTGCTGAACCAGCTGGCTGCCCAGGAGCTTGCCGCGCTGCACGACCACTTCAAGCAGTCGACTGGTGCATTGGCGGTTGTACCGCTTAACATGGACCAGTTGGCGGATCTGGTCAACTTGCACCGCCGCCTCATTGATGAGCGCCGCGTTACGGAGGCGCGCTTCGAGCCACTACGGTACGTTGAACATCGCACCTGATGTTGCTGGGATGCTGAGGCCTGCATTGGGCTCGGGTCACGGCTTGGGCTGCATGCTGGAGGCCTGGGGCTGGGTTAGAAGAGGCCAGAAGGATCACACACACGATGGAGACCACGCGCAGTAAAAAGAATTGCAGCAGTTCCATAAGCTGCGGTGGGCGCCAACTGCTGGCTTGCCCTTGCTTGTCTGCTCACGCTCGCTGCCTCCTCGCGTGTGCTACTGTATTGCTGTGTATTCGCAGCGATAAGTACAAGGTGCTGGAGAAGTTTGAGGTGCAGGTGCCTGAGGACCAGATTGCAAGCCTGGAAGCACTGGAGCCGGCGTGGGCACGCTTCCTACAGACCGTGGATGAGGCGGGCGCCAAGCTTGAGCGATTCAAGGACAACTTCCGCGAGAAGGTGAGCTGGGAACTGAGTCGGGCTTCTTGCTCGGAGGCCTGGCTTGCTGAGATGCCTCGGTGCTGATGGGTGGCCGTGCGATCCAGCCTGTACATGCTGCCAGTCACTTGTGGGCTTGCGTTTGCCTGGGCTTGACAGGTGCTGCAGTGTCGGGAATCTGTTACTAGCCGCCATGCATGCTGCACCGCCCTGCCTCTGCCTGCAGGTCAAGGGAATGCTTGACTCATTCCTCAAGGACGTGTCCGGGACTGCGGAGGAGTTCACCAAAGACGCGCCCTTCTCGCATGAGAAGGTCACCCTGGACCAGGCGTGCGAGTACATCGCGGCCACTAAGCAGACGGCGGCCGACCTGCGCAAGCGCTCGGGCGAGCTGAAGAGTGGCATGGACATCTTCAACATTCCCCAGCCCTCCTACAAGGAGCTGGGCGCAATGGAGAGGGACCTGGACCTTCTGGACAAGATGTGGGGCTTTGTCAAGGAGTGGCAGGGCTACTACAACTCCTGGAAGGACGGTGCATTCAACGACATCCAGGTGGAGGAGATGGAGGAGGTGGCGGTGCGCGTGTCAAAGTCGGTCGTCAAGCTGGGACGTGACATCAAGGGCTGGCCTGTGTGGGCGTGGCTCAAGGAGACGATTGACGCGTTCAAGCGCACCATGCCGCTCATCACCGACCTGCGCAACCCCGCGATGCGCGAGCGCCACTGGGAGCAGCTCATGGAGCACGTGGGCGCACGATTTGACCCCACGTCGCCCGATTTCACGCTGGCGACCATGGTGGGGCTGCGCCTGGACACTCACGTGGAGTTCATCGCGGAGCTCTCAGTGAATGCCACCAAGGAGCTGGCGATTGAGAGCAGCATCAAGGTGGGGTGACATGGCGGCGGTTGTGGGGCTCACATCTCAGGGTGTGCTGTTGCTGGTCGGCTCAGCCGCAGCTCTGGGGTGCATTGGGCCAGCTGCGCGGCTCACAACCCCTCTGTTGACTGGCTGCTCCCACTTTCTTCCGCCCCAATGCTGCCTGTATCCCATGTGGACCTGCATGCCGCTACCCCTCTGTCTGCTCTGTGTGCAGGCGATTGCCGCCACGTGGCAGGGGCTTAACCTGGATATGGTCGAGTACAAGGCCACGTACAAGCTGCGGTCCACGGAGGAGGTCTTTGCTGCACTGGAGGAGAACACAGTCACACTGTCCACCATGAAGGCGTCCAAGTACTTTGTGGTGTTTGAGCAGCAGATCACGTACTGGGAGAAGACGCTGAGCCACATCAGCGAGACGATTGAGATCATCCTACAGGTGCAGCGCAACTGGATGTACCTGGAGAACATCTTCATCGGCTCGGAGGACATCCGCAAGCAGCTGCCTCAAGAGTCGCTGATGTTTGAAAACGTGCACAACACGTTCATGCGCCTCATGCGCCAGATCGCGCACCTCAGCAACTGCCTGAAGGTGCGCTGGGGCCACGGAGGGTGCTGCAGTACAAGTGCCCACCGTTGCCTGGACAAGCACCCCGCTGCATGTGTACCCTGGCAGCAGAACATACCTGCGCAAACGCAATACAGATCACAAATGTCACTTTAATGTATGGTACTGCTTAATTCGGACATTGCAGGCGTGCACCGCAGCCGGGCTGCTGGAGACGTTCCAGGACATGGATGCAAAACTGGAGAAGATCCAAAAGAGCCTGGAGAACTACCTGGAGAACAAGCGCCAGCAGTTCCCTCGCTTCTACTTCCTGTCGTCTGACGATTTGCTGGAGATCCTGGGCCAGGCCAAGGACCCGATGAATGTGCAGTCCCACTTGAAGAAGTGCTTTGAGGGCATCAAGAAGCTGGACATGACCGCGCCAGGTGTGTGCACATGCCTGCCCTTACGCTGCAAGTCAGACCATGTGGCTGTTATGCGCTGGCTCGGCCTGTGTGCCTGTATGCCCCGCCTACTGCCCGCTTGCTTGCTCCCAGCCTCAGATCCCAGTCAGTTGGCAGCTGCAGCAGCATTTGAAGCCGGTGTTGGGTCGTGATGTCTGTGCGTGGCTCTGCAGCTGTAGGCACCACGTGACTGTACACTGCTGGCGCATACAGCTCACCCTGCTGTTTACTGCCCTGCTGTATACTGCCCTGATGCACCATGCAGGTGACAACGACCGCAAGCAGTACCTGTCCGTTGGTATTCACTCACCCGATGGCGAGTACCTTCCCTTTCCTGCCCCTGTGGTGACTGAGGGCCGGCCCGAGGAGTGGCTGAACCGCGTGGAGGATGCCATGTTCGGCACTACCAAGAAGCACCTGTACAAGGTACTGGAGGACTCCAAGGCGACCAAGAAGGAGAAATGGGTCAAGGACAACCAGGGCCAGATGATCATCACGGCAGGTCAGATTGTGTGGACGCATGAGTGTGAGAAGGCACTGGCAGATGCAGACAGCGCACGGCGGGCGGTGCGTGCACTGAAGAAGAAGTGGGTGTCGTACCTGAACAAGCTCACAGCGGTCACGCGCTCCAAGCTTAATAAGATTGAGCGCAACAAGGTGGTGGCGCTGATCACAATCGAGGTGCACGCGCGCGACGTGATCGACAAGCTGTCCAAGGCCAACTGCACATCCACCAACGACTTTGAGTGGGTGTCTCAGCTGCGCTTCTACTGGGACAAGGACCTCAACGACTGCGTGGTCAAGCAGGTGCTGTCGGTGTTTGTGTATGGCTACGAGTACCAGGGCAACAACGGCCGCCTGGTAATCACACCCCTCACTGACCGCTGCTACATGACGTTGGGCGCGGCGATGTTCACACGCCGTGGTGGCAACCCCCTGGGCCCTGCCGGCACCGGCAAGACAGAGACTGTCAAGGACTTTGGCAAGGCGCTCGCGCGCTACGTCATCGTGTTCAACTGCTCCGATGGCGTGGACTATAAGATGACCGGCAAGATGTTCAGCGGCCTGGCGCAGACGGGCGCCTGGGCGTGCCTTGATGAGTTCAACCGCATTGAGGTGGAGGTGCTGTCGGTGGTGGCCACGCAGATTGCGACGGTCATGCAGGTGCGTGGAATGAAGGAGATTGGAGAGTGCAGGCTGGGGCGGGTGTGGGAGAGGACGGGAGGGGTGCTGCATTGCTCTGGTACCCGTGTTCAGGTGCAAGCTGGCTGTGTGCTTTCCTGAACGCCTGGTGAAGTCACTACTCTGCGGCTGCCCTGCTGTCTTCATCTGCGCAGGCAATCAAAGAGGGCCGCAAGCGCTTCGTGTTCCTGGGTCAGGAGATCCGCCTCATCCCCAGCTGCGGCATCTTTGTGACTATGAACCCCGGCTACGCGGGCCGCTCCGAGCTGCCTGACAACCTCAAAGCCATCCTGCGGCCTGTGTCCATGATGGTGCCCGACTTCACACTGATTGCTGAGATCATGATGTTCAGCGAGGGCTTCTCCAGTGCCAAGGTGCTGGCCAAGAAGATGATCGCAATCATGGAGCTGTCGCAGCAGCAGCTGTCCAAACAGGACCACTACGACTATGGCCTGCGCTCTTTTGTGATCCCCATTGCACGTGCCGCCGGCTCGCTCAAGCGCTCAGACCCGGATGCCAGCGAGGAGGTCATCCTGTGAGTAGGAGTTTCAGGCAGAGATGGCTGTGCTCAGCTGCAGGTGTATGTATCGATGCAAGGCCTGCTGGCCAGCTTTGGTTGCAACTGCAGCCGGGCCTGCAGCCACAGATCCAATCTCATGTGAATATTGCTGTGCCACTCGCCTTCAGGTATCGCACCATGCTGGACCTCATCAAGCCCAAGCTCGTGTACCTGGATCTGCCCCTGTTCATGGCGCTGCTGTCTGACTTGTTCCCTGGTGTGGAGCTGCCCGCGTCTGATGGGGGCAACCTGCGCCGCGCGATCGAGGAAGAGCTGCGTGCTGCCAACCTGCAGGTGAGCGTGATGCGTGTGTGACAGGAACTTGCCACGACCCGGCTGCATCATAGGCAGATGGCTGCGCTCTTGTGCAAGAAGGATGAACCAGCTAGTTGATTGTCCCAGTGCGCAAGGCTCATGGGCTGCTGCACATGAGCTGCTCTGCCTCACCTTTGCGTGACCACAGGTCGTCAATGAGTTTGTGGTCAAGATCATCCAGGTGTTTGACTGCAAGGTCGCGCGCCACGGCAACATGATCGTGGGCCGCACCGGCTCTGGCAAGTCTGAGGCCTGGAAGGCGCTGACCCGTGCTATGGCGCGCCTGAGGAAGGAGGAGCCTGATGATGACCGCTACCAGAAGGTGCACGTGCACACCATCAACCCTCTGGCCCTGTCCAATGACGAGCTGTACGGCTCATTTGATGAGGCTACCCACGAGTGGCAGGACGGCGTCCTGGCGCGCATCATGCGCACGGTGTGCAAGGATGAGAGCCATGACCAGAAGTGGATCCTCTTTGATGGGCCGGTCGACACGCTGTGGATTGAGTCGATGAACACCACCCTGGATGACAACAAGCTGCTGACGCTGCTGAGCGGTGCGTGCATCACACCTGCAGCTACTGGTCGGCTCCTCCTGCTCTGCCAGTGCCATGACAAGGTCCAGCAGCTGATGCGCACACCTGCCACCGCGTGCGTGTTTTGTATGCTGTGGGGCAAGCCAACAGCAAGGTATGTAACATTACCTAACTGGCCTGCTGTTGCCTGTGTTGTGTTGCGTGCAGGTGAGCGCATTGCGATGCCACACCAGGTGTCCCTGCTGTTCGAGGTGGAGGACCTGAGCCAGGCCTCTCCTGCCACCGTGTCACGTGCTGGTATGATCTACCTGAACGTGGAAGACCTTGGCTGGCGCCCATTCATCACGTCGTGGCTGAACGCCAAGACAGGTGCGCAACCATGTGGGCATGAGGCACAGCATGGTTGGTGTTCTGGGTCAGATGGTTGCGTGAGGCTGCTCTAGTTCTTCAGCGGCACAAGCTGAACCATGCTGCCTAAAGTCTGGTCCAAAGTCTGCCTGCCCAAGCTGTCTTACCTTGTGGCCTTGGTGTGCTGGCTGCTGTGCAGATGCCCCAATGGTGGAGGCTCTGAACAAGCACATTGACAAGTACATGGAGGCTGTGCTGGAGCACAAGCGCTTGCATTGCCGCGAGCTAGTGCCCACTGACCGCCTGTCATGCGTGCGCGCATTCACGCGGCTTTTTGACGCGCTGGCAGTCCCAGAAAATGGTGTGACCCCCGAGGAGGGCCCTGAGGCGTACCAGCTGCTGCTGGAGATGTGGTTCCTGTACTGCATCATCTGGGGCATTGGTGGCCCGCTGGACGAGGACGGCCGCAAAAAGTTCGACGCATTCATGCGCGAAATGGACGCGCGCTACCCAGCTGCTGAGACTGTGTTTGAGTACTTTGTGGACCCCAAGCAGCGGCAGTGGGTGGCGTGGGAGTCCAAGCTGTCAGGCGCGTTCAAGCCTGCAGCCGACACGCCCTTCTTCAAGATCATGGTGAGGCTGGGTGCAAATCATTGCACTGACACGCTGCACAATGCATGCACACTTGGGCACTATCGCGCTGGTGGGCTGCACCAACACATCCAGGCGAACCCCTGTGTATGCCATGAACCTGACCCTGCACACTGGGCGCTCCGCCTCTCACTTGCTTGCCCCACAGGTGCCCACCGTGGACACAGTGCGCAACCGCTTCGTCGCCTCCACACTCGTGAAGATCAACCAGCACACGCTGATCGTGGGCAACGTGGGTGTGGGCAAGACGATGATCATCCAGTCGCTACTGGACGGGCTGCCGCAGGAGAAGGCGTACATGATCATCAACTTCTCAGCGCAGACCTCCTCCAACTCGCTGCAAGACACGGTAGAGGGCAAGCTGGAGAAGCGTACCAAGGGTGTGTTTGCACCAGCAGGTGGCAAGAAGCTGGTGGCCTTCATCGACGACCTGAACATGCCCCAGAAGTCCAAGTTCGGCTTCATCCCGCCCTTGGAGCTGCTCAAGCTCTGGGTGGACAACGGCTTCTGGTACGACCGCCAGAAGTGCGAAGTCAAGCACGTCAAGGATATGCAGTTGCTGGCGGCGATGGCGCCCCCCGGCGGCGGCCGCAACCACTTCAGCCAGCGCATCATGGCGTGCTTCGCGACCGTGAATGTGACCGCACCCAACGACGCACAGCTCAAGCGCATCTTCGGCACCATCCTCAACAGCAAGCTGGCTGAATTCGATGACGAGGTGTGTGCGTCATCCCGCTTGGCATGTGTGCGTCATGTTTGTTTGTTAAGATCCTTTGTGCTGCAAGTCAGCTGTTAGTACCCGTCTACCTGCCTGCTGACCTGCCTGCGTGCAGCTTCTCCGTCCGCCTTGCTGCTTGGCTGGGTCAGGCTGTCATGCATAGGTACCTGCAGCCTTCCTCTGGCCTGATATGTTGCCTGCGGCTGGTATGATGCGATGTGGCGCTGCTGCCTGTCTGTTCGCCATGGCAGGTCAAGCCGCTGGCCGACCCGATCACCACCGCCACGATCGCCATTTACCGCGCGGTCGCCCGTGAGCTTCTGCCCACTCCCTCCAAGAGCCACTACCTCTTCAACACGCGCGACCTGTCCAAGGTCATCCAGGGCATGATGCAGGCTACCAAGACGTACTACAACTCCAAGGATGAGGTGCTGCAGCTGTGGTGCCACGAGACGTGCCGTGTGATTGCTGACCGCATGTGGGATGCAGCTGACAAGGAGTGGATCCGCAAGCAGCTGGATGAGAAGCTGCAGGCCCTTTTCTCCTCCTCGTTTGCCCAGCTGTTCGAGGCGTACGGCGAGGCCATCCCGCCGTTCGTCACTTTCATGCGCCAGGTGGGCTGCACCTGTGCATCGCCTTCATAGCCGCTGAGACAGCATGAGCTGTACGCGTTTGGCCTTGCGTGGCACAGCCACACACAACCATCCAGGGTCTTGCCGCCCTCAAGGCTACACACAGGACCCTTATGTTGTGCAAACTTCAAGGATGATGGGCTGCAGCTTTGTTATGGCAGAGGGGTAGCTGTGTATATGTGTCTGCAGCAGCCACAACCCCAGCACAAGCCCGCCATGTTTTTTTCTGTACGTACGTGTATGCTGATGCCTGAAATTGTGCGCACTGCGCTGGCACGTGCAGAATGTGGAGGTCCCACCATACGAGCCCGTGCGTGACATGGCCGCACTCAAGGATCTCTTGACTGAGAAGCTGGACGACTACGGTCTGGAGCCGGGCCACAGCCATATGGACCTTGTGCTGTTCAAGGACGCACTGCACCACATTTGTCGCATCCACCGCATCCTGCAGCAGCCGCGCGGCAACGCGCTGCTTGTGGGTGTGGGCGGCAGCGGCCGCAAGTCGCTGTCACGCCTCGCCACATACGTCGCCGAGCTCAAGTGCTTCACGATTGAGATCACCAAGAACTACCGGCAGACGGAGTTCCGGGAGGATCTCAAGGGCCTGTACAAGCTGGCGGGTGCAGCCAACAAGCCGACCGTCTTCTTGTTTGATGAGACGCAGATCGTGTTTGAGACGTTCCTGGAGGACGTCAACAACATCCTCACGTCGGGCGAGGTGCGTGCGGGGCTAGAGGGGCAGCAGGTGCCGAGCAGCTGGGAGCTCTGCAAGGGGCTTGGGGTGGAGGCATGGGGGTATGGAAGGCAGGGGCGGGGAGAGGGGCTGCATCTGAGGCCAGATGCTGCGGCCATGCACAATCCAGCTTGGTTGGGCTGGGGTGGTGCTCCTGAGGGCCGTCACGGGCACCTGTATAGCAACAATGTGTCCCATTCCTGCTGCGGGCAAGCTGTTTTCCTGAACTTACCGCCGCCCTGCTGCACCATGTGAGTCACATCCAGGTGCCCAACCTCTTTCCCAAGGATGAGCTGGGCACAGTGCTGGACGAGGTGCGTGCTGCTGCCAAGGCCGCGGGCGCAGGCGAGACGCAGGACGCCCTGTACGCATTCCTGCTCGAGCGCGTGCGCACCAACCTGCACGTCATCCTGTGCCTCTCCCCTGTGGGTGAGGCCTTCCGCGAGCGCTGCCGCATGTTCCCTGGCCTCGTCAACTGCACCACCATCGACTGGTTCACCGAGTGGCCGGCCGACGCACTCTATGAGGTGGCGTCCAAGCAGCTGGCGGCTGAGAACTTGGGCAGCACGGAGGTCAAGGATGCAGTATGCCGCGTGTTTGTGACTGCTCACCAGAGCGTGGAAACCACGAGTGCCAAGATGGCCGCCGCGCTCAAGCGCAAGAACTATGTGACGCCCACCAACTACCTGGAGACCGTGCGCGGCTACCGCGGCCTGCTGGCTGGCAAGCGCGCTGAGCTCGGCGACAAGGCAAACAAGCTGAAGGGCGGCCTGCAGAAGCTGGACGAGACGAGCGTGCAGGTGGCCGCGATGAAGACGGTGGCAGAGGAAAAGAAAGTGGTGGTGGCGCAGGCCAAGACAGACTGTGAGGAGCTGTTGGTGGAAATTGTGCAGGACAAGCGTGTGGCGGACGAGCAGGAGAAGCAGGTGTGTGGTGTGCACTGTTGCTCTGTGTGCAGGGAGGCAGGTGCATCAGGCTGCAGGTGCCAGCACACATATCAATGCAGCTTGAGGGCAGTTGGCTGGTCCGATGTGGGCGTGCCCATCTGACATACACTACAATACACGGTGGTCGCGCTCTCTGGCTAACCATTAGCTGCATTTAACCATGCCTGCACCTTGCATTGACATGCTACGCGCAGGTGAACGCAGAGGCGACTAAGATCGGCAAGGAGGCTGAGGAGGCCAACGCGATCGCAAGCCAGGTGCAGGTGGAGCTGGATAAGGCACTGCCCGCGCTGCAGGCGGCTGAGGAGGCACTGAACGTGCTGACCAAGAAGGACATGGCTGAGCTCAAGGCGTATGCAAAGCCACCTGCCCTGGTGGAGCTCACGCTGTCGGGTGTGATGACAGTGCTGCGGCGGCCGCCCACGTGGGATGAGGCGAAGAAGCAGCTGGGTGACCCGTCCTTCATGCAGAAGCTGCTGGAGTTTGACAAGGACAAGCTGGATGACGCACTGCTGAAGAAGATCGGGAAGTTCACGGCGCAGCCGGAGTTCACACCCGACGCGGTGGGCAAGGTGTCACTGGCGTCTCGCGGCCTGTGCCTGTGGGTGCGTGCCATGGAGACGTACGGGCATGTGGCCAAGGACGTGGCGCCCAAGCGTGCCAAGCTCAAGGCCGCGCAGGATAATCTGGCCAAGAAGCAGGCCGCGCTGACACAGGCACAGGAGCAGCTGGCACAGGTGCTGGCCAAGGTGCAGGCTCTCAAGGACAAGTGAGTGCTGGTTCGGTCAGGGTGTGAACCACATGTGAGGTGTGGATGGGTCCAGCCACAGCAGGCAGAGGGGGCAGAGGGGCCACGTGGGGCAGGTTTGGGCCACTAAGGCACGAGGCGGCAATTGTGTGGGCATAGCAGCGTGCAGGTACTTGGATCAGGTACAGAAGGGAGGGTAGCACACCTGGTTGTGGTGGGTGCCAGCCTTGCTGGAGCAGCTGCGGCCCCGTCCTGTTCTCCTGACACCTGCTGCCCACCTGCTCGCTCCCGCCTTTGACAGGTATGACGATTCAACAAGCAAGAAGCGTGCACTTGAGGAGGAGCTGGCCGACCTGGAGGGCAAGCTGGAGCGTGCAGAGAAGCTGGTGACGGGCCTGGCTGGCGAGCGCACACGCTGGGAAGCATCAATCGCTGACCTTGAAATGGCGCTCAGCTGCTTGCCGGGCGATGTGGTTGTGGCGTCATGCTTCATGAGCTACGCGGGCCCCTTCCCGTCCGAGTACCGCGATGAGCTGGTCAAGCATACGTGGCTGCCGCAAGTCAAGGCGCTTGCGATCCCCGCGTCGCCGTCGTTCGACTTTGCGCTCTTTTTGGCCGACCCAGCCGCTGTGCGCGACTGGAACATCCAGGGCCTGCCGTCCGACTCATTCTCCACTGAGAACGGTGTGATGGTGACGCGCGGCCGGCGCTGGCCGCTCATGATCGATCCTCAGGGTCAGGCCAACAAGTGGGTGCGCAATATGGAGGCCAAGAACCAGCTCAAGGTGCTGAACCTGCAGATGAGTGACATGGCACGCCAGGTTGAGAACGCGATCCAGTTTGGCAACCCCGTGCTGCTGCAAGACGTGCTGGAGGAGATTGATCCTATTCTGGAGCCGGTGCTGTCCAAGAGCTTCATCAAGCGCGGCAACCAGGTATGTTGCCTACTTAGGTATCGAATGCCTGCTCCCACATGCACCTGTGTGTCAGTTCAGTCAGGCTCTGCGTGCAGCTACGGCCCCTGCATGTTTAATAATAATAATAATAACAATAATAATAATAATAATAATAATAATAATAATAATTACACGGCGTTTCACAGATTCATCTGCTTGCCGGAGCCCACCAACTAGAGATTCCTAAAGACCATAGAGATCCAGGCGCCTGCACGGACGGACACTCATCCAACAAACATCAGACCATGTTTGCTGGCCCTTGTAACGTTGTATGTTGCCCCAAGGTTGTTCCGCATGTCTGTCATGACATCTTCTACATCACCTCGATTCCTGCGGCTGGCCCACCAACGCGCGCACACGAGCAGGTGCTGATCAAGTTGGGCGATAAGGAGGTGGATTGGAACCCCGACTTCAAGCTCTACATCACCACCAAGCTTGCCAACCCGCACTACACGCCTGAGATCTCCACAAAGGTCATGATCGTCAACTTTGCAGTCAAGGAGCAGGGCCTGGAGGCACAACTGCTGTCCACGGTGGTGAAGAATGAGCGGCCCGACCTTGACAAGCAGAAGAACGACCTGGTCATCAAGGTCGCAGCCGGCAAGCGCACACAGGCCAAGCTGGAAGACACAATCCTTGCGCTGCTGTCATCGGCCAGCGGCTCCTTGCTGGACAACGTGCAGCTCATCAACACGCTGGACCAGTCCAAGACCACTTGGGAGGAGGTGAACCAATCTCTCAAGGTCGCAGAGGAGACGGCGAAGAAGATCGAGGCTGCGTCACAGCTGTACCGCCCGTGCTCTGTACGTGCGGCAGTACTGTACTTTGTGCTGAACGACCTGTCCACGGTGGACCCCATGTACCAGTTCTCGCTGGACGCGTACAACGACCTCTTCCTCATCTCCATCCGCAACTCGCCCAAGAGCGAGAACCTCGCTGAGCGCATCAAGTCGCTCAACGACTACCACACGTGCGTGCCGCTGCTCTGCCCTGCTCTAGTATGCCCTTGCTGCAACCTTCCCCTGCATTACTGACGGCACACGGTGTGGCTTTGGAAGGCGGCAGGAGGGGGGAGGGGGGGATGTTCAGAGCATGCTGCTTGTTGCCGGCGCTGGCACAACCATACACCCTAAGGATCTTGTCTCAGCATGCTCTCGCAACAGCCCCGTAAGCTTACATCTCCTGCAGCCTCTGCGTGAGAGTAACCCCTCCCCCTGGTGCCCTTCCCCCCTGATTGGTGCAGGTACGGGGTGTACAAGTACACAGCACGCGGCTTGTTTGAGCGCCACAAGCTGCTGCTGTCGCTTCAGATGTGCATCCGCATCCTACAGACCGCCAACCAGGTTAACACAGAGGAGTGGCAGTTCTTCCTGAAGGGCGGCTCGGTGCTGGACCGCTCGCAGCAGCCCGCAAACCCCAACCCATTGTGGATCAGCGAGGAGGCGTGGGACAACATCACGGTGCGTGTGTGTGGTGTCAGCGCTGACGCGTTGAATGTGGCGGCGTGTGGGCTTTCTGCATCGGGTACCAGTCAAG
>BDCZ01000029.1:0-54044 GCA_001662365.1 Chlamydomonas applanata | reverse complement strand
GGGGGGGGGGGGGGGGGGGGGGGGGGGGGGGGGGGGGGGGGTCGGGCTGTGTGCGTAGCAGCACCAGGGTGCACCTACAATGGCTGGGCTGAACTGCCTCATGCTGAATCGCTGTGCCACCTTTTACACGGCCCGTGCTGTGTCGCAGGAGCTGGATGCGCTGCCCAACTTCAAGGGTGTGGTGTCATCATTTGAGTCGTCCACGGGCGAGTGGGAGCGCTGGTTCCGGCAGGGCGAGCCCGAGGGTGCTGAGCTGCCCGGTGACTGGGAATCCAAGTGCAACGAGCTGCAGCGGCTGGTACTGGTGCGTGCGCTACGCCCCGACCGCGTCGTGTTCTCCGCCACCTCGTACGTGGCTAACGCGCTGGGCCGCAAGTTTGTGGAGCCGCCAGTGCTGGACCTGGGGGAGACGTACCAGGACTCCACCCCCATGTCACCCCTCATCTTTGTGCTGTCAGCCGGCGTGGACCCCACCGACAACCTGCGCAAGCTGGCTGCTGAGCGCGGCATGGCGTCCAAGTTCTTTTCAGTTGCGCTGGGCCAGGGCCAGGCACCGCTGGCGACCCGGCTCATCGAGGACGGGCTGCGGGAGGGCACGTGGGTGTTCCTGGCCAATTGCCACCTCATGACGTCATGGCTGCCTAAGCTGGACAAGCTGATCGAGAGCTTCGAGGGCCGCAACCCGCATGAGAACTTCCGGTTGTGGCTGTCGTCGTCGCCGTCGCCCTTCTTCCCCATCGCCACGCTCCAGCGCGGCATCAAGATGACCACTGAGCCGCCCAAGGGCCTGCGCGCCAACCTGCTGCGCATGTACAACACGGTCAGCGAGGAGAGCGTGGCGCAGTGCAAGTCGCAGCTCAAGTACCAGAAGCTGCTGTTCGCGCTCACCTACTTCCACAGCGTGCTGCTAGAGCGACGCAAGTTCCGCACGCTCGGTCTCAACATCCCCTATGACTTCAATGACACCGACTTCTCAGTGTCTGACGACCTGCTCAAGTCGTACCTGGACTCTTATGAGCAGGTGCGTACCTGGGGCGGGTTGGGGGGAGGGGGTGGGGCCGGGCTTGGGTGCAAGTGCAGGCCCGGACTGCATAAGTTGATAAATGCAGGGACAGCTGAGTGGCTGGGCAGCCACTGTGGTGGTCGTGGGGGGCTGCTGCTCGCCCTTGTGCCTGCAGTGGGCTGGGCGGTGGGTGCTGCCAGGTCAGGTGTTGCACCTCATGTATGATGCATGTTTGCTGCGTCGGTCTCACGTGGCTGGTGTCGTAGCTCATGCACCCTTGCGGCCTCTCACCTGCCACACACACTTGCAGACGCCGTGGGATGCGCTCAAGTATCTGATCGCGGAGGCCAACTATGGTGGCCGTGTGACTGACGAGCTGGACCGCCGCGTGCTGTCATCCTACCTGAACAAGTTCTACTGCGAGGATGCGCTCATCGTGCCACAGTACCTGCTGTCACCACTGCCCACGTACTACATTCCCGACAATGGCCCGCTGCAGTCGTTCAAGGTGAGGAAGGCGGGGTGGGGTTCAGGAGCAGGTTGGGGAGTCCAGAGCAGCAGTGGTGGGCTGGTTTAGGGAAGCTTGGCAGTGCGCACTGGGGCTCAGAAAGCTGGGCGGGTGGCTGGGCAACACACTCCAGGCCGGGCTGGTGGTGTTGAATCTGTTGTTTGTGAGCTGTTAGCAGCATGCCCCTCACCGTCTGTTGCTGCTGCTGTGCCGCGTGCTGCCCTGCCGCTCGCAGGACTACATCGCGACGCTCCCTGCGACCGACCGGCCCGAGGCGTTCGGCCAGCACGGCAACGCGGAGATTTCGTACCTGATTGAGGACTCCAAGGTCCTGCTGGACTCGCTGCTGTCTCTACAGCCACGCACTGGGGGCTCGGGTGTATCTGCAGGCAGCCGTGAGGAGCTGGTGTCTACGATTGCTGCAGACCTGTTGGAGCAGGTGCCTGGGCCATTCAACCTGGAGGAGGTGATGAAGGGCAAGGCGGACGACCCGTCTGCACTGCACGTGGTGCTGTTCCAGGAGGTGGAGCGGTACAACTCGCTGCTCGCCCGCGTGCGTGCGTCGTGCACCGAGCTGATCAAGGGTATCAAGGGCCTGGTAGTCATGAGCGCGGACCTGGATGAGATCTTCGACGCGCTTGCGAATGCAAAGGTGCCCGTCGCGTGGCTCAAGACGTACCCGTCGCTCAAGCCGCTCGGCCCTTGGACGCGCGACCTGCTGCTGCGAATCGAGCAGCTGGCCAAGTGGATCGAGGAGGGCTACCCGCGCGTGTACTGGCTGTCGGGCTTCACGTACCCCACCGGCTTCCTGACAGCTGTGCTGCAGATGACGGCGCGCCGGGCCAGCGTGCCCATCGACACCTTGTCCTTTGACTTCTCCATCATCAACCTGGATGAAAAGGAGATCAACACCGCACCCAAGGAGGGCGTGTACATCAAGGGCCTGTTCCTGGAGGGTGCGGGCTGGGACTTTGAGAACGGCTGCCTCACTGAGCCGGAGCCCATGGAGCTGATTGTGCCCATGCCCATCATCCTATTCAAGCCGGTGGAGAACAAGAAGAAGAGCCAGAAGGGTGTGTATGTGTGCCCCCTGTACCTGTACCCCGTGCGCACCGGCACACGTGAGCGGCCCAGCTTCATGATCAATGTGGACCTGCGCGCCGGCAGCGCGGATGCTGACCACTGGATCATGCGTGGCACGGCGCTGCTGCTGTCACTGGCCTCTTAGGCAGGAGATTTGATCGGTTGGGGCGAGAGTGAGAGGAAGAGTGCTGGACAGACCCAAAAGAATTGAGAGCGGACAGAGAGCCGTGAGAAATGGCTGCATAGGTCTGTAACTGGACCGTAGCTTCAATTTGCCTGCTTGGTATCGACACATCCTGACACATCTGATGCAGTCCGCGCAGCTGCGCTGCGCGGGGCAGCCTAGTTGCAGCTCCCGATGCAGCGGTAACACCCCTGCCGGCTTCATCCGCCAAGTCAGCAGGCGCAGCAGAATTGCAGGGCGATCATCAGCCACCGCCACGCCCCCAGCTCCCATCACGGATGAAGCCGATGCACCTGAAGCAGTCAGCCAATACGTGCGCCCAGAGAAGATGACATACGCCCCTCCCAGCATCATGGACACAGGGACGCTGAGGCCCCCTGCGGAATGGTTTCCAGCGTGGATGAAGTACCGGTCGCGGGAGGACAACTACGTGTTCTGGCAAGACAAATTCAGCAGGAACTCGCTTGACATCACATGTGGGTGCACACACTGCATGAAGCGTGCATGGCGCATGGCAAGAGGCATGCGCCAGACTCTGCTTTGTAGGACGAAGCCAGGGACATGAGAAATGGGGCACAGGAATGGGTGCATAGTTTGTGCGTGCAATGCATATGGGTGGCATTCTTCGCGCTTGGCAATGTGAGGGTCTTGTGCTTGTGATCAAAGTGCACACCCGGCTTGTGGTGTTGCTTATCTTGCTGCTCTCACACGTGCTTTGCGAAGGGTATGAGAAGCGCTGGACGCTGTTTTCTACCTTTTGGTACATGATTATGGCCACGCGCTTTTACGCCATCCCCCCTGCACTGCGCTTCCTGGCCTACCTGGGGTGGCGCACAGTTATGACCAAGGCTTATGAAGCACACAAGCTGCTCGTACTGTGGCGTGAGTGACGCATCGGCATGACTACGCTTGCATTGCGCCCTGCAAACTTGCATGCGGCTGGGGGCCACCACGCAACACAATCATGTAACACGCAGCACAGAAAGCGCTGAACTGGTGAATGCTTGTTCTTATGGGGACTCCCCGCACGTGCCCTCCCTGCAGCTGTTTCATAGAATGCAATCAGGAGTTGAAGGGTGCTGCTCCATGCTCATTGGTGCGCAGAGTGCAAGGTAGATGTGGCGGTGGCAGCCCAAGGGCAACGCGTACGCGCACAGGCAGCAGGAGACGGCAGCAGCAGCGGGGACGGCGTGGGGGCAGCAGACGGGTCTGCCGCCGCACCCCTGTCATTCTCTCGCACCATGGCCCTCAGGCGGCTACACGGGAAGAACTCTATCCTGGCTGAGATCCTTTACCTGGTCAATGTGTACAAGGTACGTGCAAATGGGTGCACCGTGTGCACTGCACACTGCACCGTATGCATGTGCGTTGCCAGCCATGACTGCCAGCGTCTTGAACCCCACACGCAGCGCAAGCTTCAGCAGTTTGGCACGTGATTATGTACGGGGCTGGCTCTGACTAACGATGTCACCTGCGGACATGGTCATGTACCTTTGCCTGCAGACTGGGCGTGTGCACATGCTGCCTCCCAAGAAGAAGCGCCCACAGCGCCCTACCTTCTTTTGGTTGTTCTGAGAAGCAGCTGCCCTTGCTCTGTGCTCGTGATGCTGCAGCTGAGTGTTCCATTCTTATGCCTATGGCTGTCTGTGGTCCCTCCCACTAACTCACTGGCGCTTGGGTCTCAATTTGGGGTGTAACATGATACATGAACATAGTGTTCTTCCTTGGTGCCAGCCATTGCCAACAGGTGAGAAGCAGCTTTTGGCATAAAAATTGACCAGGTTGTGTGCAAAGATATCAGGTGCAGGGGAGAGGAAATGTACGTGGCTGATCAACGGCCTGATGATAGACGGCCACTGCTAAGACAGTGCAGCCAGTAAAGCCGGAACACGGCAGTGCAAGCCAAAAACCCAAACCCTGTATGGCAAAACCCAAGTGCCAGAGCCAAACTGAGGAAACTTGTGACTATGATTGCCTGATATACTAAGCCTGCATCTGTGATATGAGCCCGACGTATGGCCACGCCCCCTCCTGAGTTGATGAAGCCTCCAAAGTGTGTTTTAGCCTCCACCAGGCGAGGCTGGTCACTCGCGGCCACTCATGTAGCGCTGGTAGTAGGTGTTCCACACATCCCTCACGCACGTGCGCTGCAAGGCCAGCCGACCAGTGGCAGACCGCGCGGGCGTGCCCAAGGAGACCGTGATGAAGGTGTTCATCGAGCTGGTGAGCGCCCCGCCACTGCTGCCATCAGGGCCACTGGCAGCTGCGGCTGCCGCTCCGGCTGCGTGGTTGCCAGAGGGGGAAGAGACGGATGCCTCGCCCACGCCAGCAAGTAGGACCGAGTTGTACATGAGTCCACCTGTGGCCTGTGCGTCTCGCACCTGCAGAACGCAAGGGATGGCATGTGGGCAGGAGGGCGGGGCCACGCAGGTGGCTGTTGCATTCAAGGCAGGTTGCCACAGGCAGCATGCGCAGGCGCACATGTTGTAGGCCAACGCAGACAAAAGGGCTGCCGCAGGCAGGCAGGCAGGCAGGCAGGCAGGCAGGCAGGCAGGCAGGCAGGCAGGCAGGCAGGCAGGCGTCCGCGCTGGCTGCAGCTTACCTCCTGCTTTGCTCGGGCACGTGTGCCTGGTGGGATGTTGAGGTGGCGCCAGTCAAATGCGGACGCGCCATGCTGGATCAAGTCCTGCGCACGCCAGGCCGTTGGCATGTATCATTGTTTCATACTTAAGTCTGCACAGCATGTGCCTAGCTAGCAGCTGCGCACCACAGCGAGCAAGACTTTGGCAAGAGTAAGGGTAGCAGTAAGAGGGACATGCAGCTCATACTGTGATGCGCAAGCATGCATGGCCTACAGCTGCGGATCCTTTCAGCAGCCACATGTCAGCCATGCCGATGGGCCGTGCCACCCCAGCATACCTTTCTGAATGGTGCACAGACTGCACACGGCACACAACTGCAAGCCGGAGGTCAGGTCGGGTCCGGCCAGACTGGCAAGATGCTCCCCTAGCAATTCCCCGCCACCTCCCCTCCAACACACATGCGCGCCCGCCATGTCCCTGCCCACCTGCATGCGCTTGATGATGAGGTGTGGCGTCTTCAGATCTAACTCCAGGTTCATGAGGACGGCCATGACCACGTGTGCAGTGTCCACCTTGGGCAGCGACGCCTTGTACGCGCGCATCACCCACGCCACGATTTGCCTGCAGTCCCAGGCGCAAAGCAGTCCATTGGGTTGGGCCACGCTACACGGTCAAGGAGGCAGCATGTGAGCCCGGGCGGTGGCATCTGATTTTGAGCCTGGCCAGAAGTGATCGCGGTGGCACACCAACACACACCTCTAGGCCAGCCATCTGCAGCATGAATAATAATAATAATAATATAATAATAATAATAATAATAATAATAATAATAATAATAATAATAATAATAATAGTAATAATAATAACACGGCATTTCACAGATGTGTCTGCAGCACGAATGGTGCCGGCTATTGGTGCTTTGCATGCTCAACCCCCACAGCCTGACCGCAGGGCATGCACAGCTCCAATAACGATGCGCGTGTGCGTGTATGGTGCGTGAGTGAAGCCGTCACAGGGACCGCACCTGCGCATGTTGATCTTGTCGGCCTCGTCAGTTGCAGACGGCAACGTGGCAGCCAGCCACGTCACCTCATCTGCTTCAATGAAGCTCAGGATCAGCTCGTCAAACGCGGCTGCCGTCTGCGGCAGACCACGCACAGCACGGCAGGCCAGGGTAGGATGATAAGAGGTGAGGCGTGATGAGGGCATTGAGGATAGCTGAGAGCTAAGAGGGTGGTTCTCAGGGACTACAGCAAACTGCTAGGACGGTCAGGACTTGCTGGCATCACGGGGCACAGTTTACTGTATAAACGGGGGGGTCTCCGCCTCACTGGTAGCCCCGGATATGCTAACTGTCATGCATGACCAGTATGAGGCAACTGGGCAAGGACTCTCAGCGAAGCATCACCACACGTAGTTTGATTTTCAGCAGCAACCACGCAACTCACATGGAACACTCGCATGATCTCGCGCTTGATCACCTGTGTGCGTGTGCATGTGTGTGAGCACGTGAGTTGCGCACCACATGCATTGCGCACAGTACAGCCAGGTGCAACACCTCAGGTCTGCATCACCCGCCCCCACCCCCACCCTGGTCCCCACCCTCACACGTTTACAAGTGTAAGCATGCAGCATATGACAGCGTCACGGGCAGCCCTGCACCGTCACAGCTGCAGCTATGCAAGCAAGCCTGCATGGCTGCCGCAAGGGGCACGTACATCGATATCGTCGGCATTGGTGGCCACCATGATGTGCATGAAGGAGGGCGGTGCATTTTGTGGCATGGTGCGCAGCAGGTAGGCCAGGCCCTGGGCAGGGTCTGCACAGCAGCAGGTAAGGTTTCAGTCCACAGCCGTGTTGTTTTGGCAAATCAGCAGACATCAGACGGCGTCCAGACTGGGAATGCAAACACCTTCAACGCCCAACAGCACAAGCCAAGAACTGTACCCGTGAGCAACACCAACACCACCCCCCAAACCCTGTCAGTGGCACCTGTGGAGGAGAAAGCGCCGCGTGGTACCACAAGCTGCGGAGGGGAGGAGAAGCCCAGCCCCCGCATGCGCACAGCCAGCTCAAACACGCACCTGCGGCATGGGCCAGTATGGGGGTGCATGACAGACACACCAGCACTTTTGTATATGGCTCATGGAGGCAATGTTTTCAGCCGCCTGCTGCTCACCACCATCTTAAGTTGCTTGGTCGTCACGCGCATTGGTTGCTGATGATGACATGCTGTCTCATGGCACAAGCGGGTTTGTCACATGCACGCATGCATGCAAGCGAGCAAGCATGAAACCGTGCATGCAAGCACGCACCACGCGCGCGTCACGATGTCGAGCGACCGGCCCGCGACAGCCGCCACCATGTGCCGCAGCGCGCTCGCGTACAGCACCTGTGCCGCCTCTAGCTCACGCATCACGTTGCGGGAGAACTGGTGCACACACATGATGTCCAGCCTGCGGCAGTTTGAAACATGAAAGTGCTGCTGTTCAATCACGCGTGTTGATTTATTTGTAACATTTGAAAGAGAGATATCATATGTGCTGGTATAAAATAGTGTTAGAAGGATGGAGCCGGTGGTGATGCAGCGGCCGTGTGCCCTCACTCAACTCATGCCTGTGGGGGCATGATGGCCTGGGGGTATGATGATCCAGTAGTGCCGTGCCCTGGCAATTGAATGCTTGCGAGCTGTGGAAGGTGGCGGCGTGGCTAAAGCTGCTGCACACTTGGGGTCACGTGTGAGGTGCACATCAGTGCAGCAGCGCGCATGCCACTTGTACTTAGCACGCCACCGAGGGCACTGGACCTCAGCACATCCCCCCCCCCATATTGTGTGCTTCTATAGGCCTCACATGTGCCCCACCAGTGTGCCCACCCATACAGGTGCTACACCCTCCCCCAAGCTGATGCGGGCTAAATTTCTCGGGCCACGTACCAGAATGTGTGACTCCGTGCGTCCTGACCTAAGCCATCAAGCAGGGAGTCCATCACAACCATGAGGGGTGTGCTCCACGTGTATGTGATCACCACATCAGGAGCAGTGTACTTGCTCATAAACAAGTGTTTGGTGTCCTGGTGGGTTGGCGGGTAGATGCGCTCCGATATCAGGTACTGCAAGCAGCAGCAGGCATGGGGTTGGGCAAACAGAGCTGGTGAGACGTTTGCATCCAGTGACTGTGTGTGCACGTGTTATGATATTGTGTTGGCGCTGCGCTTGCAGTGCACTTGGCATACTGTGCGCCCATGCGCAGTCATGCTTGCATGGAATGAAGTACACGCACCTTTACCAGCTGATGTGACGTGAGTAGCGAGGAAGCGATACCCAGCTTCGCTGCAAAGTGCTCGACGAGCGTTTTGCCATTCAGCGCAGACACTACCCAGGTGTTTTTAGTAGTCTTCGCATCCTTCAAAGACTTTGCCGACGGTGATGACTTTAACCTGGAGCTCTTAGACAGAGCACTCCCCGTGCTCCTGGGAGTGCCCCCATCTGAACCTTCGTCGCTGCCAAGCGACTGCAGAGATGCTAACGACAAGCTGAGCTTATTCAGCGATCTCGTTACAGGATTCCAGGCGTCCATAAGTGCAGTATGCGTTCAGATGCGAACTCGTTTGCTTACATAATGCATGCTGGGCTAAATTGAGCAGAGCAAGGTTTAAATTGGCCCGTCCCTTCTGCTCTGTGCTTTTCTTTCTTGCAGGCTGCTTCCGGATTTCTTTCACGATACTGGTGGTTACAGCGGTCCCAACTGACAAGGCGGCGGGCGCCTAAGATACGTCAATGTGCATTACACAGCCAAAACGTTGTAATATATAATGCGAGCTAGCCAGTGGGCACCATGGGAATTTGGTCCGTACAGCTGCTGCCAGGTCATCATCTGCCCAATCACAGGCTGTGCTGCTAAGAATGTATGGCAAGCATTTATCAATAACAACAAAATCACAAGCTGTGCTTCCGCTTGATCTCTTCCAGCAGCCCCTCACATGCATCCTCCAGGAGATCGAGCACCTGCACATGTGGCACACAGGTTTGCGGCATGGATCATTGCATCTTGATGCTTGGCCCATGCTCAGACCCGCTCACTGCTGCTAGAAAAAACAGGCCTGCTCAGGTGCCTTCAGCAAGCTTGCCCGTCCCACCGCCCACCTATTGCCCTCACGCGTGACGGACAATGTTTAGTCACACGTTAACCTGCATCAACCTACACACAAGCAACATGGCCACACTTGTGCTGCACGCCTTGCTTGCCTTGCATATGCCGGATGAGGTCGTTCACACACCGGCCGTTGCATTTGTAACTTAAAAACAGGCCATGTGCCTTTGTCCTGCCCCACTTAACTCCAAAATGTGCCAAAGTGTGTTGCCCCACCTTTTCAAACGCGTCCATGCCACTGTAGTATGGGTCTGGTACTGCGTTGATGCCCTTGTGCGTGCGGCAATAGTCTGTCATAAGGCTGAGCTTGGCCTTGTAGTCAGTCGGGATTGCGGTTTGTGTACTGCTGTGCCCCGCCCAGTAGTCAGTGGCGGCCTACTTGCAGCAGCACGCATGATGAGCAGGAGTGGGACGACCTGCCGCTAGGGCAAAGCAGGCCCAGTGCTGGGCAGGTCTTGTGCATAACATTAATAATCATCAACCACCCACACAGAGAGTCACACGTCGCCCATCTGTGACACGTCGTGTTATAATTATTATTACCCACACAGAGAGTGCAACAAGACAGAAGATGGTGTGGGCCACATGCGCCTGCTGATGAGGCTGACCAAAGGCAAGGCAGGCGCCAGGCAAGACCGTGGCTTGCATGCCTTTGGTTCTCCCGTTGACTGACCTGGATTGCGCGCATGTTCTTGGCCTCCATCCCAATCACATACTGGAAACGTGTGAGATCTAGCGGCTGCAACGGGCGGGAGCGAGACGTAAGGTACACACCGCGCCGCTTGGCCGTAGCAGCCATGCGCTCATCTGCTGGGTCACCTTCATGGTAGCTCCAGCCGCCCTCTAGATACCTGCATGACAAAGACGTAGGACGAAAAGAACAACACAGCGTACCACAGATGTGTATGCATTGTATGGCGCTGCACGCTTGCTGCACACATGCATGCATGCATCACGCATGATGTAACCAATACACATACACATGCATGCGTCACGTGTTGGGGCGATGCATCACACGTGTGATGGTGTAGTGCTGCTGTCATGCGCGCCCAGGTCTCGCACGGCCACTGCTGCCTGTTCACATTTTAATTTTCTGAACAGCTGTCCAGTCGCGCACCAGTCTGGGTTGCCGCCACCTGTACCGCACGAGTCAATGTCAAACTTGTCTGACAAGCCTGCCTGCAGTACAGCAGCAGCATCCATGCTTGTCTGCTCAGTGAGCATGCCCGCAGTGAGACATAGACGATAGAGTATGGGATGCTCAGGGCACGAGCATGGCGACTCATACATTGGATCAGCTCTCATACCTTTTCCACCACAGATTTGAACATCGCCTCTGCAGAGGGGGAGCGGCAGATGTTACCTGCAGCAGCATGCATGAGTTACGCATTAAGCTTTTGAGCAGCACACAGATTTGTGAATATACCACATATATGCGTGCACGCAAGGTGGCAATTCGTTCAGGCACCTAAAGAGGGTGGGCATACCCGACAACCGCCGTGCAGCTTACTGTCCACTCACCAAGGCATACGAACAGCACACCAATTTTGCCACTGCCTGCTGTCGTGCCTGCCGCTTGCGTCCTGGTCATCTGCAGAGTGTTGCACAGGAAGGTGAACAGAGCTGAGCGTAAGGGCTGTGGCATGCTCGGCACTGCCATGCAAGCGCACGCATGGCACACCTACCTGAGCCCTCCTGGCCCCTTGTAAAACAAGTGGCTTGGAAGCAGCTGCTGGGGCCCTGCAGGCAGCCTTTGCAGCCCGACTGGATGATGCCAACATCCAGATGGTGTGGTGGTGATAGGTTCAGATCTGGTTTACCAGGAGTTCAGCTGGCAATCGTATAGTCGGCAGCCCCATCGCAAACATACTTATCACGTCCTCATATTAATTACACAAAACAAGTGCGAGCTCATTCTTCCGCAGCTGCCTGGTTGCGAGCTTGGGATGGGCAATCCAGAGTCGTGAACATGCAAACCGCTGCGAGTGATACACCCGATGGGTGGCAGCATGAGGACCTCTCTCTGCCAGTGGACGTCCTGCACAGTGTTTTCTCACATCTGAACTGGTGGGTCAACTTTGCCTGTTGTTCGCTGTCCATATTGCCCATCATGCATGGCATGCGATGCATGGGTGTGTGCACGCTCATGCTGCCCTTCGCATAACCGCATGCCAGATGTGCCTGTATGCCGGTTGTGCAACACTCCACCTTGTGCTGCACACACATTTTGCAGTAAAAGTCTGGCTAGTGCAGCATGCGTTTGCAAGAGCTGGCGACAGGTGTCGGAGGCGGTGCATGACATTTGGGCAGCTCACTTGGCTTCTGAGTTTGGCCTGACGCGCGTACCCACCTGGGCACCGTCGGCAAAGTGGCTCTTCAACCAGTGTGTGGTGCGTGCACAGTCCTTTGCTGCCACGTGGGGTGCCGTCTGCCACGACTTGTCTGTGGATCCACACAAGTTCTGTTTCGCCCATATTAGTCTTTGGGCAACTCTCAAGACAGTGAAGATGGCTGCTTGGTGCTTGCTTTGCGATGTTGACAACACACGGCAGGCAGACCCAGCGTGCGTGCCGCTCTCCTACGATGCCCGCTTTGCTGCGGCCATGGCGCACATCACCGACAGCGGCGGCTGGGTGCTGCGGCTTACTCAGAGGCGGGCACAGCTGCATGGCTCCACAATCACATCCATGCAAATCCAAGAAATCAATTTGGAGGCCCAGGTGCAGGTCAACAGACAGAGCATATGGCTGCGCTTCCAGCTGCCGCAGTGGGTGACACAAGGGCAGCCGCCGAGCGCGCGCGCACAGGCGCAGTGGGCTGCGCTGTCTGCGGTGAGGCAACCTTCCAAGGCGCTGGAGCAGGATGGGCCTTTGGGAGCCACTGGTGTGGATGACCAGGAAGAAGATGGGGACGAGGAGGAGCTGATCTGGAACGATCTTGAGCTGTATGCCCATATTGGTGGAGATGGAGGCGGGGCCCAGTGGCAGGGTGACGGATCAACCACACAGCACGGTGGGGGTCCTGCGTCCGGGGCAAGTGTGCAGCACAGCAGCAGCAGCAGCAGCAGCGGCAGCGGCGGCAGAGGCAGAGGCATTACAACCCACGCAGCCCAGCTGCGTGTCATCCATGCGCCTCACTTCTTCATGCCCGCGAGCGACTATGCCCGGCTGCTGCAAAGCCATGTGGATGGCTTGTACGCATGGCAGGACGAAGACACAGGCGCATGTGAGCTGGTGGCCTACGTGCATTATGAGGCTCTCCTCCCATTACTAGACGCGGCCATGGGTTGCAGCAGCTCCCAATCAAAAGAGACGCGCGTGGGTGCAGCTGGTGCACCGCAGGCAGGGTCTCTGGTGGCTGGTGGCAGCAGCAGCTCAGCTGCAGCCTCAGCTGAAGAGCTGCCACACACCAACACACATCTGGACACTCTCCTCAGCCTGACAGGCCTCCGACTTACTGGCGCCCCTGGGGCAGCAGCGGCATGCAGCAGTGGCAGCTGCGGCAGACAAGGTCCCGAACAGGCAACAGGCAGCAGTGGGGCTCCAACTGCAGGCATCCACATCCTGGATGCTGCCAGTGGGAGCCCGCTGGCAGGCCTGTCACTTCACCATGTAGCTATGCTCAGAGCCAGCATGCCACAAGTCCTCAGGGTGCCTGCAATGCGCAAGGTTCCTAGCAGCAGCAGCAGCAGCAGCAGCAGCAGTAGCAGTCAGCCCAGCCAGGTCAGCAAATTTAGCCAGCCTCCAGCAGCATGTCCCCAGCATCTGTGCCCTGCCATCACTGCGCATATTGATTTGGGGCAGCTGGGGACGGAGCGCAGCCGCAACAGCGTGGTGGTTTCACTCGTGTGCCAGGTGCCACCAGGTGACGGCCAGGAGGGCGCCACAACAGCCACAGATGACACTTTTCAGTACATCATGCCTGCACATTGCGGGTGTGTGTGGCTTCCATCCAGTAAGTGCTTGTCATGTGTTACAACTGGCTTCGTTACAGCATGGGCAGCCATCAAGTGTTGCCCAGCATCATGCGTGTTTGTGATGAGGCTCCTCAAACCACCTGCCATATATTTGTGGCTGCATCCCCGTGTCCTGCTTCCCCCTGTTTTACCCTTTTTTTGTAGAAGCACTGTTCACTCTCTTGCTGCATCACACGTGAAACCTGAAAACCTGTTGCGCTTGCACATGTAGCTTTGGAGCTGGCCTCTATGGAGGCCACCATTAGCTCAGGGCAGCCCCCATCCCTGGCTGACGCTCTCTTGATGGCTTGCAGTACAGTGGCTGCACCCTGGCGGGACGTATTGGCCCAGGCCCTGCCAGATGTAGCACTGCATGATGCCGGGCAGCTGCTGCAGCTCGACCGGGCAGCTGCCGTGTGGCTCCAGCAAGGCTCGCGCCTAATGTCAGCCACTGCTGCCAGGAATGCCAACGGGGCACTGACTGGGGGTGCTACGGGCGGCAGCGCAGCGGCTGCAGCTGCAGCATTGCATGCCTCTGTTACGGTTGCGGCAGCAGCTGTGCCAGGCATCCCAGCTTGTGGGGGGACAGCAGCTGGACGGACCCCTCAGGAGCCCCTGCTGCCGCTGCAGCGTCTGGCTGAGGCCTTAGAGCATGAGGGCATGCTCGACTTCGCGCTATTTGCTGCTGGAGATCCTGTCGCCGGTGCAGTTGCAGAGCATGATGGCGGTAAAGACATGCTCCGTCTGAGGGCTGGGCAGCTGCTGCTGGGGCGGTGTGGTGTGGAGACATGGAGTCACCAGCGGACTGCTACCATCGCTGGCCAGGTATGCTCGCTTCAGCACTCTGCCAGATCTGGAATGCTGGTGTGGATTGAAGGGCTCAAATCATGGTCGGTTGGTGTGCGTGTGCGTGCAAGCGCTGTGCCATTTCATCAGGCTGACTGCACTGACCACGGGAATCCTGAGGAGTTGTGCATCTCCAACCCCTTGCCCTTTTCACCTGTGCCACAGGATGTGGACCAGGTGGTACATCGCGCTCACTTCCTTGTGGATGGTGTGAGCCAGCCCCTGTTCCACAACGGCCTGGAGCTGGTTTGGTGTGATGGCAGCTGGGGGTATGCGCAGGGAGGTACCGCAGCAGCTGCTCCACTGCCCATTGGTTTGCCGCCTGGGTTCGTTTTGGGTACTGAGGGCGCTGGGCGGGTGCAGCTGGGGCTCAGCGCAGCGTCATTCCACCAGATGTGCAGGGTGGATGTGATGGCTGGTGGGGTGCTAGCAGCAGGTTCTGCGGCATTTTGATGGCTCGCTGTGTTAACCAATTAGTTGGGAAAAAGGATGTGATCATCCGATCTGCACGCTTCTGATCTGCAAGCTGTCCAGCTGTTATACGCACAACGTGATGCATCTGCAAGGAGCTCCATCGCGCTTAGGAGTCTGCGGCCGACACGCCAGGGTTTGCCATCCGACGATCATCCACCAGCGCCGTGCAGTCCGAAACGCAGTGCTAACCAGGGCAGGCCTATTTGAAGCAAAAGCGCACGACTTACTGGCGTGCCGAGGCCTTGATGACCGTATTGATTACTTGGAGGTTGTGGATGGCTGGAGCGAGCAGAATCAAAGTGTCACTGTCGCTTGGAAGGGCCAACTTGTAAAGCTCAGCCCATCGCTAACAGGGGAAGGCGCTGCTTCTGTGTTGAGATGCGAGCGGGCAGGTGCGCTGAAGTGATGCGATGGCCGCCACAAGCACCGTCCAACAATACGAGTTGCATGTGCTGATGGCTGGGCCCAGAGGCATGGACCATGCGCCCGCTGCATGCATGGCTCTGTGCAAACTATGCACCCATATATGCACACCTGAAGAATATCCCACATGTACTCTGGCGCCTACCGCACATGGTCTACTGCAGGTGACTACCCATCTGTGGATAGCACAGTCGCTGCTGTGTTCCCACAGTTCAGGGAGGTGCTCCCCAAGCTGTACGTGCATGCAGGTGCGTGCTGAGATGTTGTGCAGCCTTTACTGCCGCTGCAGCAGGGGCTGTGCTTGAGGCCAGCTTGCCAGCGTCTTGAGCTGACCAGCACCTGCACGCCAGCTCTATGCACGGTGTCCGCCGCCCTCACTAATCTACACATCCACAGCATTTACATAACTCCATAGTAACTCCATGACTCCACATCGCTGCAACAGCGCGCCATACTGTTAAGTTCCTTGACTATCTGCGTACCCCCAGTACACATGCATCCTCCCCTGCTAAATCCTGCACCCACGCACGCAGATGTGAGTGCGCTGCGCTTCAAAAGTGCGCAAGTCGCGTACTCGCTTGCCCAGCTGGAAGCAGATGTTGCAGCAGACCCCACCCCTTGGACGGCAGGCACCAAGCCAGGGGCACCCAACCGAACGCCACTGCAGGATGCAGTGCTGGCAGCAGGTATGTTTGGTATTAATATTGGAGTCAGGTTGTCGTATGCACGTTTCGTTGGATGACTGGAAATGCACATACCTCCATCCAGGCATATAGGCTGATATGCACAGTGCAGCCTGAACCGTCGTTGCGGTGTCCGCGACTTCACCCACCCTACTCACACACGGCCTCGCACGCGTCGTTCTCTCTCTCTCTACTTGCCGCCTCTCGCCACACTCTTTTATCGGTCGCAGGGGACACACACACACACACTCTCGCTCACTCTGCCGTACCGCACCATGCAGGCATGTTGGTTGCCCTGCTGGCTGGACGGCGGGGCCTTGTGAGCGTGCAGCTGTGGAATGGATGGGACATGGCACGGGGCCAGCCCATCTACGCCCCCTTCACCCTTACCCTGCTGGCACGGGCGCTGACCACTCCAGGGCTCAAGGCCTGGGTATCCACTGCACCTGGGGAGGTGGGGGTCACTGGCCTGGTGGCAGCGAATAAGGAGCCGTGGACTGAGTATGCCAAGCACCTCGCGAGCTTCGGCTTCCAGGTACAGGGGCTATGTGCTGGGTTATGTGTGTGTGTTGTTTACATCGTACGCCCATCATGGCGCATAGATGCCTGCCGCAAGACAGGATTAGCAACATTCGTTATAGGCTTATGCGGGAGAAGCGTGGTCTGGGGTACGCGTGTTTGCATGCTGAGCACACGCACGTGCGACAGCCGCGCATGTGTGGCTCCCCAAGGAGCACCATGTGGCTGATTTGCTGGTGGCAGACCGTCGGGGCCTCTGGGTGGCCTTGCTGTGCGCAGGAGGGCCATTTGGTTATACATATGTCTGTGATGAGCCCACCACGCTCTCCTCCTTTGGCCACACAGATGATGATACCAGCTGCACTGCTTTTCAAGCATAGCTCACCCTCAAACAACATCACCACTCACTTGTCCTCTTGCTTGACGAACGGTCACTAACCTTGAGTAGCTTATCTAGCCTATCTGTTTGCTACCCCTGCCTCCATCCCCTTCTTACAGGCCAACATTGTGGCTGGCTCCCCCTACTACAAGATGTTGTCAGGTCTGCTGCTCGGGTACGACCCTGAGAATGTCAAGGGCTATGTAACAGCCACCAGCCCGCCCGGATCTGTGGACAAGGCACTGGTAGACCTGGTGAGTGGTGGGATTGCCTCCAGGATTGCGCTGGTATGACTCAAATGAACTGGGGTTGGCAGAGATTCATGCAGGGGCTGGGCTGCTGGGCTGAGGTGTGCTGAAAGCCGCACAGTGCGGACAGAAGTCGAAGGGGTCCTGGAAGCAAGGATGTAACGGTTGCGGCTGCGTGACTTGACGCTGTTTTAAACCTCATACTTATGAGTCCACAGGTGGAAGGTGACATCAAGAAGCTGTCCAAGGTCAAGGCCAAGCTCCCGTGGAACCAGGAGGGAGGCAGCCGGGGGAAGAAGGGGGCGGCTACTGCGCAGCCGCAGCAGACGGCGGGGGCCAAGGGCAAGCGGCGGTGAAATGGATGGGAATGTGTAATGAATGGTGCTGCTCACCGCGAGTGGCAAGGGCTTGAATAGTTACAGGATGCGCCCAGGCAGCGATGCAGCTAAGGCTGGAGCGCCACGCGCTCTCCTCCTGTCAGAAGGAAAACTGTAGGAAAACTGGAGAAAACTGTGTAAAACTTGAAGCTGATCTGTCCCAGCCGTCCCACCCACTCTGCACACCGCCCGTTGCATCCTTGGTCCCAGGAGGCGGATGGTACAGCGTTCAGGCACCCGCAAAGAAATAAAACGTCAAGATTGTGGGGGCATGCAGGCACCACCACAGGTTTCATAGGTCCACAGCACGACCACAGGTGACACAGGTATCATAGGTCCAGAGCTCCAGTCCTCCTTGGCTTGCAACCCTGAACCCAGACACCCCCCGCGCACCAGCAGCATGACCCAATGGCCACAGCCCAATCCCCCCTCCCCCATGGCATCTGCAATAACTCCCGTGGCATTTGCATGAGCAGGGTGGTGTGGCCAGCAGGTCAAAAGGAAGGACAGAGTGACCAGCAGACAGCTGGCCCTGCCATCACACCCGGCCTCTGACCGTGCCTTCACACCCCACCCCACCCCGCCCCACCCCATCACACCCCACACGCAACAGCCTCGTGCATGACCCTGGCCTGGATCATCTGATGCCATGAGGTTAAAGCCGTGAGCGTGCGGCGCCCTTGCCAGCCAGCAGCGGCTTGAGCAGCTCCTCCCACGCCGGCCCCTCCTCTGTGGCATTCAGTGGAGAGCCCTGCCGGTGCATCAACAGCCATGGACGCATGCATGCGTCAGTTCAGGCACGGGCACATAGGTCATGCAGGGGGCGCAGTGGCGGTGGTGGCGGCAGCGGCAGCAGCAGCAGCGTTCGGGTTGCCAGCACGAGTTTCAGTCTTCCGTCTCAACGCGGCGCCGCACGATGCGAGGGGCATGCAGCAGGATCTCATGTGCAAGAGATTCTGCTTCACGCCCCTCGCATGTGCTCAGGAACCCGTGCACCTGTTCTGGAACCCTGAACTCGCAAAGCGTGAGCTGCATCAATACACGCCACATCCCTGCATCCTCCACCCTGTAACCCTGAGCCCCAGAAGCCTGAAACGCTGGACCCAGGAATACTAGGAATGGCTGGCTGGAAATGGCTTGCTGGACACCGCTGGAAAGACACTGCTGGAACGCATGTGCCGTGTCTCACCTTTGCCTCCTCCAGAAGTGCGCGGTACACGTCGCCGTCCCGCCGCCCCAGTGCGCTGTGCAGCACATAGTCCTCCAGGCCTAGCGCATCCACCAGGCCCACCTGGCGCCGGGGCAAAAGCATTGAACATAGATACCAAGGTCGGGGCAAGCCTAGAGCAATGTACAAAGACAACAGGGCGAGCGCAAGGGCAAGGAACGAAGAATAAAAGAAAAGGTAACAGGGCCTGGGCAGGAGCAGAGAACAAAGATAATGAAGGCAACCGGGGAAGCAGGAGGCCAGCTGGAGATGGGGTGCGTGCAGGTAACTTGATCTATGCAAGCTGGCGAGTAGTTCCGGCATGCAGACACATCTGTGACACGCCGTGGTGGTATTATTATTACTATTAAGCTGGCGAGTAGGTGCAGCGCACTGCAGGGGCGCAACGCACCGCGTTTGGGCGCAGGTCCAGCAGCAGTGCGCGCTGCTTCTCACGCAGCGCCCGGACCTGCAGGGGCCGTGCGGGTCATAGTGGGGGGCTTTGTCACATGTCAGGTATGAACGCAGGTATGAACGTGTAAAAATATTTCTGACCAGCAACAGCCCACACCAGATTGTCAACCAACCCGCTCAAGCGGCCCAACCGACCCCAAACGGCCCGACCAAACAAAACGACCTGTGCGCCCGTTGCATAGCCGTCCTCCTGCAGGTCTCCAGAGCTCTCAGACTCGAGTGCGCTCAGCGCGAGCAGCGACGCCAGCTGGCCCAGCACCTGGCACGCGCGCGCACGGCCGACCGACATGCACAAGCGCGTCAGTAATCAGTGCATTGGGGGAGCAGACGCATGTCATGTCCCGCAGCCGTGCAAGGTATATCTACAGTATTAGCTAACCACAAGACCAGGGGTAAGGCCGATGGCGTGCAGCACAAATCAAGGTACAGACAGGGCTAAGGCGTTGCTTGAGCAAGGCTGAAACGAACAGCAGCTGCAACGACAGCCGCAAGCAGTGCCAGCAAGGCAGCAGCCAGCAGGGTACCGACACATGTCCTATGAGCTTAACACCCCTGATGATGGATTGGCCTTCTACAAGCGTAAAGCTGGGCTCAAAGCCAGAAGGTGTCAGTCTGCACGCACCTGCAGCGTGGACTGGCCCACCTTGCCCTCCAGCCCCTGGATTGCCGCCAGCATCGTGCCGTGCAGCACCAGCTGGCAATGCGCGCGCGCACACCTGGGGAGGCGCACACACATACAGGTGCACACGGGGCCAAGCTCATATGGTGCTTTGAGCTGCCGGCTGCACAGAGCCCTACTAGAAAGTCGTACCCAGAAGATAAACAGCCAAGTCAGGCTCTGAAGGGTCGCAGGCGCCACCATGAACTACGGCTGGGGCTGGGGCCTGCTTCAGTGCACTCCGGCTGTTTGGTTCTCACAGGATACGGCCATCAGGAATGCCTGAAGCAAGACACAAGTGCTCTGGACCATAACCATAATCAGCAGGGAAAGGGCATTGTCCCTTCCTTGCAGATCTAAGAATAGGCGCGGAGCCTGCCCATGGCCTCCTGATCAGTGAAGAAGGAGAAGGAAACTAAAGGGCGCATTGGTCTGCGTCACCGTCCCAGAAGCATGAGGCACATGTGCTCACCTGATCATAGCGACAGTCGAGTTGTTCCACGCAGGGCCCTCAAACACGAGGCCGCTCGCGTCAGCCGCGCGCCCGCTCGTGCTCGCGCCGCCACCGTGCGCCGCCACCGCCGCGCGCAGCATGGCCACCGCATCGGCCGCCAGGCAGGTGGCCACATGACGCAGTGCCGCCGCCTGTAGAGGAGCGCACACATGAAAGAACAAAGGTCACGGTACCAACACAGCTTGAGCGCGAGCGCCGCCACCTGCAGGGGTGCGGCCCCCCAACTAGGCGTGAGTACGGTACTTCTACAAACTAAGATGCAATCGAGCACGGAATACCCAAACACGGCAAAGCCGACAACGCAGAACAGCCGGTCTGGCTGGTCAGCCAACTGGGCAAATGATTGCGCGTGCCGCGGACGTATGCATGAGCCAAAGTTTGAACGACCAGCCACATGGACAGCTGCTGCGCAGCCATGCAGACGAGCTGTAGGCAGGGCGGGGTCCGGGGAGCTACCCTTCAACGGCCCAAGACCCCCACATAGCAAAAGCATCACGCCCTGGCACATCATCCCCATCATCTGCACCACCCACATCACCACGCATACACGGACACACCGCCCAACAAAGCAACACGCCTTGGCCTGCTCAGCATGCACCTGCACGTCGTGCCGCCCCCAGCACGCAGGGCCCTGTGCAGGGCAGCGCGCCCCCAGCTCCGCCACAGCACCCCGCAGGTACTCGGCACTTCCGCTGCCAGAGTCCGCGCCGCCGCTGCCACCACCACCGCGCTGTGCGGCCGTGAACGCCTTGACCAGGTACCGCGCCGTCTGCAGCAGGCAGCGGCAGCAGCACAGGTACCGTTGGACTGGTGGCTTCAGCTCAGGAACAGAACCAAGCCCCGCAGGGACAGAACAGGTCCAGACAGGAGGGTTGTGTAGGGAAGGGCATTCGACAGTGCCTGACGACGCGTTGCCCACACGCACGAGGTGTTCATGTCTTACAAGTCCTGTACATGACGCAGTCTATAACTACTAGTATGAGTACTTAAATACCATTCATTACAGTCTATTGATCTTACAATATCATAACCATAATATTAGATACAGAATCCTCACCTGCAGGTACAGCACGTTGTTGTCCCCCTCCCATGTCACGTTCTGCACGTAGCTCTGGAACAGCGAGGGCAGGCCAGAGAGCTTGGAGTAGCCGTGGCCGCCACACGTGCGGCGGCACGTCTCAATGCCGTCCGCTGCATACCCTGTGCACAGCGCCTGTGTGAGCACAAAGGATACAAAGGATTGTGTTTCAAGTGCCGGTGAGTGGAAGGAAAGAACAGGTTTGAGAGCAAGGAACGGCATTCAGTGATGAACGAACGCTGTCCATCACACGCACACCACACGTGTTGATGTAATACAAAGCGAGCTGGCATGTATGCGAAAAGGATGATCGGAAGGCATTGGAAGGGTTGGTATGAAATCGTAGGTATAGGCGAACGTGCACCAGTCAGTCAGGCAGCACGGGCATGCATGCGCATCTCCTATAAGAAGGCACCTGGGCCAGCGAAGCTGCAGGTGCAAGGAAGCCAGTAACGCAGGGCATGCAGCAGTGCAGAGTGCCTTACCTTAAGGCCCGAGGACAGTGCGTGCAGCTCCGGCAGGGACGAGAAATCGTTGCGGTCCCTGCGCATAATGAGCGACAGAGCATGCCCCTTTCAACCACGCATACACCACGCAGGTCACAGTGAGGCCAGTCCACAACAGCCAGGCAAGGCAAGCGGTGCCTGCCTGCACAGCCCCGGTACTTGCAGCGAGCACAGCACGCAGCAGAACATTGCCAGCCTGCACTGCCGGACCGTACTGCCAGCCTGTACTGCTGGACCGTACTGCCAGCCTGTACTGCTCGACCGCACTGCCAGCCTGTACTGTTGGACCGTACTGCCAGCCTGTACTGCTGGACCGTACTGCCAACTCATGCGCGCCAGCGTACCGGGCATATCGCACGCACCTGTCCTTCTCAAACTGGCGGTACATCCCCATCATGCGCTCGCCCATGAACGTCAGCGCATACGCCGACGCCACTAGCGGCAGCAACGTGTGGGAGGTGTTCTGGTAGTCCAGCACCTGGGAAAGAAGGGGGTTCGTTCTATACATATAAGATATATATATAGAGATATATAAGATATATAAGAGATACATACAGATATATATATATATACACATGTATACATACAAGAGGACGGGTGGGGGCCTGCACGCCAACTGTCCGTCTAACCACCTACGTGGCTGTGCTCCAACCTTGCTGCAGCACGTGCAGGGCAGGGCAACACAGCACAGTACGGCACAGCACAGCACAGCGCAACCGGGCCCCGAGCACATGCACACACCTGTGTTTCTTTCATGCCGGCCACAGGCGCAGTCTGTCGGCGCACGGCCGTGTAGCGCGTGGCGATCGTCACAGCCCGCGCGAGCACGGCGCCCGCGTTCTTCACGATGTCCGCGCGCACAAACACCTGGCGCACACAATGTATATATATGATATACATATATACTATATATATATGTATATATATATGTATAATGTATATATACATGTGTGTGTGTGGTTGCAATGGGGGGTGGGATATGAAGTGAAATGGGACATGGCACATGGGATAGGCAGCCAATGATTATAGGCCAAGAATGAGGAGCAGGCAGCAGGAGTGCCAGCAGCCATGTGGACAGCATACAATGAATAAACCCCACTCCCACATCCCCGGCCACACACCATCGTCGCGTACGAGGCCTTGGTGTTGGAGGGTGGAGGCGGCACATACTTGCCCTCGGGCGTGACCTTGGCGAAGCGCATCAGCATGTTCTCACGGGCTGCGGCACAGTTGCATTTCCATGCAGAAAAGGAAAGGAGGCATGAGCATGAGCTGCTCCGGCACGCTGCTGCACGCGCGCACTGCAAAGCCGCATCTGGTGAACGACACCTGGGCGACATTGTGAGACGGCAGAATCTACTAGTCATGCATAGCTTGCACTTCAAAGGACATGCGCTGCAGGTTTGGGATGGACAGCAAGGGGTGGGGCGGGGCAGGGCGGGGTGGCTGCAACTGCGGCTGTGGGCAACAAGGCCATTGCCCGCCCCCCGCCCTGTCCCCTTCCCTGCCCCCTTGCAGGCAGTCAGCGGCTTGTGCACCTGAGTGCCCCCCCCCCCCACCGCTATCTGGGTCACAACTGACATGCCGGCATGGATTGTGCCATGCCGCATGTACCATGCCATGCGCATGTGCCATGCACATGGGCCGCATGGGCCACGTCCACTCACGGATGCGCACGTGATCCATCGACATGAAGCCGTTGTCCACTCCTCCAAACCCAAACTTTGGGCCGATGTCTCCAACAGTGATGCCCGGCATGGGCAGGTGGGTGTCCATGTCACGCAGCTGTACCTGTGAGCAGTTAGGGGATGTCCGGGGATTATAGCTGGGGTTGATGGTTGAGCGTTCAAAGGTTGAGAATTACGAGTTAAAGCAGGGTGCAGGGCAAGGTCACGCACCAAGCAAACACTCAAGGTTCAGGAGAAGGCATGAAGAGGGAAAGCGGCAAGTGCCGAACAGCTCGCACCCCAGCGAAGCAGTGCACTGTTGAGCTGCAGTGTGCCTGCAGTCTGCACATCACTGCCACCTGCATGTGGGCTGCTTATACCGGTGTACTGCTTGCTGCCACTTGCAGAGCTGGCCACCAGCCGCCCCTTGCACTGTTAGGGGCCCTCCAGCCCTTGGACCGTCCTGCAGATCGCCAGGACATATAGCCCCACTCCCGGCCCCCACATCCACCTGCAACCTGTCTAAAGCTCGTCATCAGGTCATCCCCGCCCCCCATCCATACCACTGCATCGTTGACCACCAGTACTTACAATGAAGGCATGCGGGCCGTAGTCCTTGCCGCCCGTGAACAACCTCGCCATCACAACCGCGTGTGTGGATGTCTTGCCCATACCGCCCGGCCACCACTTGGTCGCAGTGAGCGTGGGGCTGTGCAGTACAAACTCCTGTTGCACATGTGACCAATGACCGAGCAGTACCTTGTCGTGCTGCACAGCTTATTGCACAAATTTGCTTTGTACCGCCATACAGCATACATACGGATCGTGGTACCCACACTAGTCAAGTTGTGTGTGTGTGTGTGCGCGCAGCATTGTGCTGGGTGGCGGGTTATATGGCACGCTCAAATGCTGTGCGCGAAGTGCTGTGCGCCGAACGCTGCCTGGACGCACTTTGGGGAACTCGGTTTTGCATGCTCAAAACAGTTCCATTTTCAGCTGTGTTCTTAAGTTTCGTGAGATAATACCTGAGATAATACGGCATTAACACACGGTTTGAGGAATCGCAGCACCTCGTCTAATGGGAAACGCTGCAATAAGTCAAGTCAAGTCAAGTCAAGTCAAGTCAAGTCAACACACGGTGACAGCTGAGATCAGGGTGCCACACACCTGGCGGGCCGGGTCATACGTGGCTGTCGTCTCCAGGCCGCGCACAAATGTGCCGTGCCCCAGCTCCGTCTGAGAGGGCACACCCCCACAACAGATCCAGGACACGCAGAGCTCAGCGTGAACCAGGGGCATAGCAACCGGGCACAGCAGCCAAGGCGCCTGACAGTGCTCACAACTCAGTGCACTCCTTGGCACAGGACGCACGGTAGGCAGTGCACCAAGCAGCAAGCAAGCATGGACGGTTCGCATTTGCACGGGGCGGGCCCTCAGATCGCCCAACCACAGGCACAGGAGCACGATATGCAGTGCCACCTACCACCTTCACCACCCCACCCCACCACCACCACAAGTCATCACCACCATCACCACCACCACCACCACCACCACCACCACCACCACCACCACCACCACCACACCACACGAACACCACCCCCACCCCTCCAAAGTCAAACCCACCTGGGCGTACGTGCCGATGATGCTGAGAGACATGCACAGCGGCATCCACTTGGCCTGCTGCTCAGCGTCTCCCTGAGACATAATGGAAGGGATGAACATCTGCAGGCAGGAGGGCAGGGTTGTCGGGGTGGGGTAGTGGTTATGGCTTTGGCGGATGTGGTGACGGGGATTGAACACATGTGGATGGAATGATCAGGAGGTCAGGAAATGCTGGGCGATCTGGCAAGGCAGCAGCGCATGAAACTGACACATGCAAGTCCGTATGAAAGCTTTCTCTAAAAAGGACACAAGGCAGCTTGCACGGAGCAGCGGGCAGTGGCAGGTCAGGTCACAGTGCTGCTGGAGGCGCACTGGCGCGAGGCACTCCAGATGTTCTGCAGTTGTGCAAGAGGCTGGCTGACAGGGGTTGCTGAGGGAGCTGCCAGGCAGCCAGGAAGCCGCATAGCCAGGAAGCAAGGCAGACATGCAAACAGGCAGGCAGGCAGGCAGGCAGGCAGGCAGGCAGGCAGGCAGGCAGGCAGGCCGGCAGGCAGGCAGGCCGGCAGGCAGGCAGGCAGAAGAGCCACGCACCCCGATGTGTAGCTCCAGGCCTCCAGGGAAATCTGCGAGCTGTCGCATGATGGCCCCGTCTTTGAGGCTCAGCCCGTTGCTCTGCATCTCGTTCCTGCGAACAATAATGGGCCAAACAATGAAAGGGTAGGGAAGAGGAAGAAGATGGGGAGGAGATGAAGGGGCCAGAGTGGGTCAGGCATAAATGGGGCGATGACTCCTTGGAGAGCGTGATGGAGATGTTTGGTGAGATAGGTGGAAACATACATTCCACATGTAAGATGCCTGCGCTGAAGGCCCTTGGAACTCTGCCATGTGAGGATAGCATGCTTGCGGCTCAAATCAGCAGTGTGAGGATGAGGGGCGTACTTCTGATTAGGCAGCTGATGCCCATGCCGCACCAGATGCCCAGTGCCACACGCAGGCCGCCAACATACTCCTCCTCCCGTGTCAGGAAGTGGCTGCAATAAGCACAGCATGCGGTGTGCACTGGTAAGAAGACGATGCACACAGGGGTGGGTCCTGCCTGCAAATCGCCAAGCTGGGCCTGAGTAGCAGCGCGTGTACATCATACCCCGCTACGGCGCAACACAACAGTGCTCCCTGCGCGTGTGCAAACCCCTGCCGCACATGCTCTGCTGCTGCATATGGGCATACTGCTGCGATGCACACAGGCAAAGCCACGCGGTTGCGCCATGTCAGCGTGGTGTTGCATCGCCACCCCCCACGCGCCATGCGAATGGCCACAAACAACCCCAAGCCATGTGGCCTCCTCACCGCCTGCTCTTGTCACCCCAGCTCGTCTTCTTCAGGCGCTCAATGAGCTTGGCCCTAACAGTAAGCGTGGTAAACGATTTGCTAATCAAATTCGGCATCAGCTCATCGGAATAGGACATGCGCTGCATACGAGCTCAGCGAGCCATCGCTTTGCTTACCGATTCTCCAGTTGCTCCCTGCCACCTGCCAGCACTTCTGTGAGCTCCTGAACGTTAAACGTGGCCCTCGCACGCTCCATGTTCATGTCATCCTTGGGCTCCACATGGCTGCGCAGGATCGCTGCAGTGCTGGGAGCCTGCAGCTCACGAGTACGCTGATCGATGTTGCCCATGCCGATGGGTGTTCTTGGATAAATCCAACGCAGGATGGCAATTGAATCCAACGCAGGGCAACATGAACCCATGTGAGATTGTGAGGGCAGTACAGCGGACACATGTGCGCCACTGCAAGGGCGTGGGGTTCTATGCGCATGGCCCACAGACAACTCGAGCACATGCTCTGCTCAGCTGGCCTTCACTGCTGGCTGTGTTCGCATTGTGTCATGCATCCTCATAGCTGTTTGCGGCCTGCCATAGTGCAAAGCTGTTACATATTCAATTGTGCAGTGGATGCATGGTCAACAGGCCTCTACCCTAAGCAGCAAGTCATGTTGTCATTCAGCAAGCAAGCAGGTCAAAAAAAGTCAGATGCAAGCGCAAGAACGTCAGCAAACATCTATGCCTAGCGATGTAAGGTTCAAATCAGCGTCTCAAAATGGAAGAATCGGCCTAGATAAGCAGATCAGCTCAGCACAGCTCCTACCTTGCAGCATGAGCGACTGTGCAGCAGCTAGTGGACGCTAGTAAGAAATGCAGTGGTTTCCGAAAAATAGAATAACTCCTGGAGTTCATCCTGCTCCTTGCCTTGCACTCAGGCCACCCAGCATCGGCACCTGCACCTTGACCCTCAAACAAGACCCCCAAAACCGAAAAGATCTTGCTCGTGGCAAAGGCACCGCAGCCAAATGATTGCCTGGTGCGTGCCCTGCTTCGATGCAGCACGGCACAGCACACCGGCGGTGCGCTGCCTTCAGCACCGCCGTGCCACATGCACTGCGACCTGATGTGACCATGAGGTGCCCGCAGGCCACGCAACATAGCGACCACCAAAACGTTAGCTGCCGCCCTGCTCAGTCAACCCCTGCCAGCACGCCAGAACCCATTGGGCGCTGAATGGGTACTAGTACACATGTCTGCCATGCGGCTCATCCGCCTGCCTCAGAGCATGCGCAGAGAAGGCCAATCAGCTCAAGTCTCTGACCTTTGTTTGCCTGTGCCAAAAGAAAAAAATGCCCTCACGCCTGCCACTTCAGCCAGATCCATCAGCACCTGTGTGCCTGTCGGGCTGAAGCTGCGCAAGGCTCGGGCCACACGAGCCACCTTGCCAACAGCAACATACACGATCAATCGTCGAATGGCAAAGAGGCGGAGAACAAGGAAGCACAGCATGACAGCCTGAGGAACCCAGGCCACCACGCTTGTACCACCCATGAGATGCACAGCCGCCGCTCAGGGCTGCTGTGACATCCCGACCCCCTCAGTGTGCCCAGTCCCATGCGCCGTGCTGTCCAAATCGCAAAAGGAATGGAGAAAGGAAATGTAATGTTGCCGACTGGAGAGGATGGAACCAAGACAATACGCGTGCAGCCGCAGGCAGAGGACTATCCAAAGGGGATAGCGATCCTACTTTTTGTTCTCTGGAGCATCATGCTCTCGGAGATGAACTTTGAGAGGCCAGCCGACGAATGATAGCAATAGCGCACCGAGGAATTGTGAAGAAAGGTTGTCGTCCATCATACAGTACAGCTGAAGGCCAAATGCATGGCCACGAGAGCACCAAACGCTGTGAGGAGGAGAAGGGAATCAGTGACCCCGCCTCTCTCTCCAACCTATGCACCTTCAGAAGAAGCAAGGGAGGCCAGAGGCACCCGTGCTCCTCAGAGCACGCCGCATGCGCCCCCGACACATCCCGGCCAATACCAAACCGCAGTCAATCATCGTTCCAGGCAGGCCCAGCGTGCATGCCAGGCCCGGATTGTTCCAGTGCCCCCATCACAATCGACACGACCGCCCCGCAGGCCGCGACCCAAAAGCACATCTCATCAGCAAACAAACTGAGCTGTCAAAGGCAGCAGACAGCCACGATACAACCCATATCAAGCACTCCCATGGTGTGTGCCCTTTAGAAGCTGTCGGACGCATTGATAACCCACATACTCCCGCCCTGCACGCCAGCCGTGCTTGCATGCCAGTCTAGCATGCACTCCAGCCGCCATCGGCAAGCCTCAGCTGTGCAACACACGCCCATTCGGTGTGCGTTTACAGCGCGACTGGCAGGCGGCTGAGGTCGACTGAGGGGCGGGGTGTGCCCATCCTGTCGCCAACCACGCCCAGCAGTGCCGCAGCCGAGTCACCAGACAGCGTTGCAGGCTTTGAGCCTGGCTTCGAGCCGGGTGCTGAGCCGGCAGAGACAGCACCGCTGTCCTGGGCCTGGGCCTGATCTGGCACACCCTCCGAACCGCCAGACACCAGCAGGGACAGTGACTGCAGCATACGGTTGGCTCCCAGCAGCTCTGGGTGAGCCACCAGGTCATCCATTTCCACATTCTCCACATGCTCCGAGTGGTGGGCCTTGGAGGTGGCAGCCAGGCCAGACAGGCCGATGGTGCCGTGCTCGGCGGCAGAGGGGGGCGGGGAGCATGAGCCGTCGCTGCCGGCACAGCTGACCGTGCCAGAGTTGATGACACCCGAGCGGTGGGAGCGGATCGACAGGACGTCCACAGGGGACAGGGAGGTGGTCATTGACAGGGTGGCAGAAGGCTTGGCCGGGTGCAGCGATGCGTGCTGGTGGTGGGTAGCATGGTGGGGCGCGCCACCGGGGCCCATGGGGTTGCTCGCGAGCGCTGCGCCACCGCCGGAACCGTTTCCAGAGGACATGGGGGTAGCAGGGGCCAGGGGGGACGCACCCACGGCTGCAGCAGCAGCAGCGGCAGCGCTCGCGAGGCCCGATGCGCCACCAAAGGCGCCCGTCAGGGACGGTGGCTGTGGGGACTGCTGTGCCAGCTGCTTGTTGAGCATGGCCATGGTGGGGGTGTTGGCAGGCGAGACAGATGCTGAGTTGGAGGTAGGGGCAACGTCACTCTGTGCACCGCCGGCCAGCTGTTTGGCCAGCAGCGGTAGCAGGCTCAGCACAGCTTGCATGTCATTGCCACCGGCAGCCGTGCCAGCAAATGCATTAGCAGGCAGGCTGTATGCCTGGGCCAGGGGAGACATGGGTGGTGCCTGCGGCTGCGGTGTGGGGGCGGGGGGCTGCATGGCAGAGGTGCCAGCGCTCAGCTTGGAGCTCAGGTTCTGGAGCTGCATGATCAGCTGGCTGACAGCAAAGTTGGAGCCAGAAGTAGCATCCAGGGACGAGTCCAGGCTGGCCGTTGGCTGCAGCAGCTGGGCGCTGAAGTCCATGCTGGGCCGGGGTGTGGCCGCCGCACGTGCCATGGCCACTGCCACCTCCGCAGCCTGTGACTGCTGGCGTGAGGCCAGCCCCATATCAGCAAGCAGCTTCATGGTGGCCGCCATCTGGTCCACATCTGCTGTGAGAGACGCCACCGGGGTCAGGCTGTTGGCGAACGAGTTGAGGGAGGGCATAGGGTTGCCCGCCTGGTTGGGCCCCGTGTGTGTTGGGGTGCCAGGCGGCGCCACCGAGCTGCCTTCCCCGCCAAACGCAGCAGCCTGCTGCATGCGGCTTGCCACTGCAGTAAGGGCCTGAGCGCCCTGGGGGCCCAGCAACTGCATGGCTGCCTGCAGCAGCGCGGACTGGTTTGAGTTGGCGGCAGGAGGGGCGGGTGTGCTAGCAGCGCGCGCGCGGGCAGCTGCCTGCTGGGATTGGAACTGTGCCAAGGAGCCAGGGTCCACCCCAAGGAGCTGTGCTGCCTGAAGGATGCGCTCCTGCTGGGATAGCTGGCTGGCATTGGGCCCAGTCGGCTGCTGCTGCTGCTGCTGCTGCTGCTGCTGCGCCTGCTGCTGTGCCTGCTGCGCCTGCTGCTGTGCGCGCTCCTGCTGCTGCAGTTGCAGCTGCAGCTGTACCAGCATGGCCGCAGGGCTGGCCTCCAGGGGCTCTTGGGCAGGTCCTGCAGCGCCGTCCACAGATGTTGTGCGCGATTTCTGCTGCGGCTGCGCCATGGACTGCATACGCAGCGTGCCCTGCGCCCCTTGCTGACTGGCTGCGTTGTTGCTGCGTGGGTTGGCGCTGGGGAAGCCAAAGGTCGTGGACCCCTCGCCCAGCACATCCAGCTGTCGCTCCAGCTCTTGCAGCTGGGTCTGGTCCACAACCCGCAACTCGTTGTAGGAGTGCGCGAAGAAGCAGATGCCGCGCTTGCAGTCCGGCCCGTAGCTGCACAGCTGCGTGCGGTACCTGCATGCGTATGTGGACGGTAGGGTTGATATGTGGCGAGCGACAAAGATCGATACCCATGTGGCACACATCTGCACGTTCGGTGGTCCGTCAGTCCGCCAGAGGCTGAGCAGCGTCAGCACGCAGCACAATTGACGATTTGCTGCTTGCCTCGGGACAGCATTTCCAAAGGCACCAGTGAAAACCCTGACCCCCCAGAACGCACCTCATGGGGTGCAGCCAGTACTCAAACACGTTGTGCGCAAACATGCACGTCTCGCCACGCGGGCACTCGCCAGCCTGCGATTGGAACACAATGATTGGCGGGCTGGTGATCAGCAGCAGCACTCCCTACCTCTGAAGGCGGTGCAGCTAGCGCATCCTGCACTTCCCAGTTCCTTCCCTCAGCCCGTGGCAGGACGCAGGGGACACACCTTGAAATCTTGACACGCCAGCGGCAGGTACTGGAAGCGCTGGGGGCACCGCCGCATGGCCTTCTCGCCCGGATGCGCAAACGGGCACGCTGTGGACGAAATGACACGCGTGCAGTGGAGACGTCAGGGATGGCCCAGGCATTCAGCAAACCATCAAACAGCAAGCTGCAACTACCTGTCCAGTCGTGGCCATAACGACGAGTGCATGGCACCACCTGCAAACACAGGAGGTGCATAAGGGTCTAGGCTGCCCATGATAAATGCTGCAAAAACAAAGCATACACTGCTTGCATGGCGGTGCCAACCCTTTAAGCTCCTGCACACCCACAAAGTGGTGGGCCGTGGCAGCAGCAGCACATACCTTGTAGCAGAACATGCGGAACTCCGGGCTGCTCATGACGCTGCCGTCAAGTTGGAAACCAGCAGGCAGCACAGGCGCCCCAGGCCCCCCAGTTTGGGGGAGCTGCGACGACATTTGAGCAGCCTGCTGTATAATAAGCCGAAGTGCTTCGGCATCCATCTCACCTCTTCTGACTAACAAACCACTCTGGCTTCCGTCCCACCACCTCAGTATCACACAATTTGCTAGAGCGGGCGCTGGCCGGCAGCAAGCCGGTGGTCCGTGGCGCTGTCATGCCATGCCGCGGGCATTTCAATCCCTGGCCTACGCTGGCGGTTGTGTGTCAGACTCTGGCCTGTCATGTGTGTAGCCTACAGACTGTGACAGCCAGCCGTCCTCTGTCTTGCAGCATCGAAGAGCGCATACATGCATGCACACCAGCAGGTAGTTGCGAGCTGGAAAGCAGGCGGCCTTTCCCCTGGCCGCGCATGTGCCCACCTGCGATGTCAACCTCTTTCGCACACAGGTGCCGCTTCCTCAAGTTGGCTAGAACTAGGGAGGTCTCTCTTGTGCTATCACACCCTGCGGCCCAATCGCCCAGCTCAATAGCCAGCCCGCTTATCACACACATTCTGCAGCGGCTTCCCCCCTAGGTAGTTCCCAAGGTTTTGGATGAAGAACTCAAGAGATTCCTGCTGGAACTCCTGCAGCCGCAGTGCAGCACCAAGCACAGCATTGGTGGTTTGGTGATCAGGCCAGATGTGCAGGCCAGTGCTGCGCCATTGCCACTGTGGTTAGTGCTGGAGCTGGTTATACAGTTTTATCCAACTGGCCAGTCATACAATGCACATTGCAAGCAATCAAGGAAATGGCGGTGCCCTCGCCAGTGGCCATGAGCCATGACCCTGCCCATCCTGAACCCAATCTGAGTGGAAAGCAGCCGCAAGGCCCAGGCCCAGCTGGCAGCAGCAGCAGCAGCAGCAGCAACAGCAGCAGCAACAACAAACCTTGGTACGGTCTGCGCAGTGTGGCGTCATAAGGACGTTGGGGAGGTCCCACAGTGGGCTGGTGGCAGGCAGGGGCTCGGTCTCAAACACATCCAGAGCCGCGCCTCGGATCTTGCGAGCCTTGAGCGCTGCAGTGTCACATGCGGTCACACCAGAGTGACAGACCGATAGGGGTCACACTAGGGCCTCACAGTGATCACACATCAGGCTGCAGGGTGAGAGGTCGAGAGTCACAGAGTCTCCGGCTCCATGTCGCCAGGTGGGCGGGTGGTCCCGGCGCACTGGCCGTGGGTTGCTGCACACAGGCCTTGCAGCAAGCTGAAGGACCATACAGTAGGCAGCTCCACAACGGCACCTCACAGTTTGCACGCAACACTGCGGAGAGTGCGGACGCCCCTTCTCTCATCCCTCAACCTATCCAGTAGCACAAGAAACACCTGCAGATACCACAGACCACAACAGCACACTGGGTGACTGGCCATCACTCGGGTGTGATATCACATGCCACCAGCCACGCACCCTCAATCAGTGCTACCTCATCGACGCATTTGCCGCGACCCACGTTGATGAACACTCCGTTTGGGCGCATGGCCGCAATCGCAGCGGCGCCCACCATCTGTGAGGAGGTGTACAGGTGCAGTGGCAAGCAATACATTTACTGATACAGTAGATACAGTAGTAGCACACTTGCAGACCTGGTTGCACGACAGGCCTTTGTCACACTTGTATGTTGTAATCAGTCTAATCACGGATGGACAGCGAGAGAGGATGCAGCAAGATGGCTGCAGCCGGGCTTGGGTAACGACTAGTAAGCCTGCGCCGGACCCTCAGGTTGTCTGCACAATGCCTGCTGTAGCCTGCCAGTAGGATGCTTGCAGACAGCACGGTGCAGGTATGTCCTGTGCAGCCAACGGTGGCCCAGTGCAGTGGATGGCCAGTCCCATGGCTGCATGTTCAGGCCCGAGCATGATAACATGGCATGCTTACGCAGTGTCCTCACCTTGTCTGTGGCAGCTGTGTGGGGAGTTGCCATCACCACGTAGTCACTTGCAGCCATCAGCTCGTTGAGTTGATGTGTGCCATACCTGTGTGTGTGTGTGTATGTGTGTTGGTTACATCGTACGCCCATCATGGCGCATGGATGCCTGCCGCGAGACAGGATTAGCAAAGTTCATTATTCTGTGTGACGATGCGGCCATGCGTCACATCACGGATTTGTCACAGATCTATAACTCTTTGGAGGATCAATCAGTGCTGACCTGGCCACAGTGATGGTGCATGCATGACAGTGGATTGCACAGTGCACCCACCCACCACCCTTCACAGTGGTGCCTCACATTCTCTGCTGAACACTTTTCTATCTGTAACCTAGCTGCACTTGCAGTATGCCCGTGCGCGCAGCATCATGTATCATCAGACAATGTCCTCACACAGCAAAGGAGGATCGTCATGGGAACAAAAGCAAGGGTGCATCGGGGTGCGGAAGTCTAAATCTGTAACATTCCACCTGGGCATCTATGGAGAGTCTATAGACCATTACTAGTACTGTCACGGTTACTACAGGTTTGGAGGCACCCACATCTTGTCCACCAGCCCCTCAGCCGCCTCGTCTGCACTCAGCTCCACCCGCCTCCTCAGCGCGACCACGCGCATCTTGAATGCACGCGCAATCCGCGCACACGCTTGCCCGATGTCACCGTACCTGCGGACGGGCGGTCATGACAATAACACAATACAATGTCCGCCCCAGTGTGTCCTGGTGTGCCTTGTGCCCTGTTTAGCTTCAAAGCATGAAGTGATGCATACTTGTGATAAATTGGGCAGCCATGTGATCGCTGACGGGTGTCCTGGCTGTACTGCTCTGTCATCGCATGTCAGCCATACAGGTACCGCATGTGAACGGGCCCTGCTCAGGCACGCGACCGTCAAAGCACAGTCGCAAGTACTGCATGATTGCAGCACGGATCCCAGTTTCTCAAAGAGCCATGTCGCAGATCTCAGTCTGGCGCTGAGGCAAACATAGAGTAATCCCTTTTTTCAGAGATGTTTTATATTCCTGTGGCGAGCCGCAACAGTACACGCACCCAATGACACCGAGTGTCTTGCCTCTGAGCTCTTCCACCTCATAGGGGTCCCACTTGTGATCAGCCTGCAGGCAGCGCGTGCCGTGGGTGGTTGGGGCCTAACCACCATCAGATTCCCGGTGTTCATGGTTCAATGAGTCCACAGATCACGGAGCTTGCAAGCTTGCAGGCTGGGGGCAAGCAGCTTGTCAGTCAACTGGTATTTTCTTCAGAGCAAACCGCAGTGTGATCATCAAAGCATTGTGCAAATGTTACTTGACGTCGTGGCTGGGCTGATGCAAGCGATGGGGAGCCACAGAAACTATATTATAAAAGTGTGGTGGCAGGTTTTAAGGGCTTTGTAGGTTGCACCCTCTGACACGCCGCCTCAACCCTCAATTCCAAGCACCCAGTGACCCTTTTAACAACAGATAGGTGTGTGTAATGGCACTGGCATGTGCAGCTTACCTTAGCCTGCAGCAGGCGGGGGAAATCCTTTGCGAACCAGGAGCAGCATGTCAGTGTGTACTCGGCGAGGCTATGGCTGTACACACCCTGCACAGCACACGTGCCACGTTACAGTGTAACGTTGAGAGCACGCTTGAAAGACGTGCATGACGATGGCATGTGAGTAGGGATGCAGGAATGTCCTGGTTTTCGGCACCAAGGACACGAGTGCGATGTGGTCATGCCGATGGTGCTCAACCAGGACCAGGACTCAGTAACAGGATTGGGGCTTATGCCGATGGCATCATGCTGTCATGCTCTAATTCAGCCATGCCCTACTGCCTAAAATCCAGATCCAGCACATGTGAGCCCAAACAAACAAGACTGCCAACACCACTAGCACTAGATGGCTTTGTCGCACATCAGGACTGTAAGACAGCTGCGCCCCACTTGCTCACCTTGGCATTTGTCAGCAGCACAGGTGACTCCACAAGCTCAGGGAATAACAGGTGCTCCAACCCCGCACTGCTGCTGTGCATCCACTTCAGACCTGCGCATGTTCACAGGCAGCCCAAGGCACACGCACAACCCAAGACAAACTGATCTCATGAGCATGTGGCCAGTGAACACAAGCCCGCGCAACACCTCAGTTGAGCGCATGTGGCACTGCTTTCCTTCTATTCTTTTCTGTGCTGCCGCAACCAGCACCTTGCGCCATACCCTTCGGGACGCATCCCCGCACCCCCACATCCATCATCCAGTCGCACACGCCGAACCCCTTGCTTCGTGGCGGTCAGCTGCGGCCACAGCTCCTCCTATGCCACAGACTGGCCTGCATGCTGCAGGCTATTCTTGATGCAGCATTGAGCTCAGAGCTGACTCACCTGTGAGCTTGTGCCAGAAGGATTGGATATCTGCCCGTGTGGCTGCGCGCGCCCCCACGCCGCAGTTCAGCAGCACATCAATGCTGGCCCAGTCCTTTTCCGACAAATGAGCAAACTCCTGTGCATTGGGAGGGTTAACCAAGGGTGCATGTTGGATTGGCCTGTCTGCTGCGCATGCACCATCACGCATGCCACCATGGCGCAACCCTGCCACATGCGCACCTGGAGCATTTTGCCGGTGGCGACGAGCTGAACATTGGGAGGCAAGCGCTGTAGCACTGACAACTCGGGACTGTCCTTGCTTGAAACCACGAGAAGCTTGCAGTGTGTTGCACCTCCTGACATGGCAGCGACCTTCACGGATGGCAGTCTGCCTCGATTGGCGCGTGCGATGTGCCTGCGGTGATTTGACGACCCCAATGTGGTAGGAAGGTGCCTCGCAAGATGCAGCATGGCACGCAGTATGACACGGATAATGTCACAATGCTATGTTGTTTTACAGGCGGTGATCGTGATCAAATTCAGCAGTAGCACTGTCATCACCTCGCTGCAGGCTGAAGGCACCTCATGCGGCAGCAAGCGAGCGTGTGAACAGCAATGTCTGATCGTCAGATGGCAGCCAAAAAGTGGCTTTCATGGGGTATTAATGATACCTTGGACATTGTTCACTTGGCAGAATGGGTGATGCCGGTGGCAAGAATAACATAGCTGTAGCTCCTCCCTCCACAGCAGCAGCTGGTATCTCCCATCACAGCACCCACCCAGCAAACCGGCAACAAGTTATGCAATGTTGGGCCGGCTACAAGGCACCATGGTCAGCCATCTGCTGCAGCACACGCAGGTAGTGCTTCGGTGCCTGGCAGATGCTGGCTCTCGCATGAAGCCAATTGCTCATTCCATGCTGGCAACAACACGAGGTGCGAACACAGGTGTGGATCCAACCTATGTTGTGCATTCATTGATCTGCCTTGGCACTTGTAGCTCCCTAATTCGCATGAGCTCCTAATGCCCGCCCCGTACCGCAGCAGGGCAGCAGCACTACACCTCAAAACCGGTTTTGTTTTTTGGCATTGAAGCACGCAAGTGCATTTGAGAAGAGCCCTGTGCAAGCATGAAATCAAGATGCGTGCTTTGCAGCCTGGATTAAACATGGGGCACAAATGTTGTGGTTCGGTGGAATAGATGAAATGGTTAATTAGAACATAACTATTATAAGTATCAAAATGTCCTAGATGTTCAAATGCTGCGCACACGAGCCGCGCCCAATACATCCCAGTTTGCGGGCAAAGTGCTGAATAACTAAGGAGGCTAAATGTCTGCAGCTGCCTACAGCTCGCGGAGCGAGACCCCCACAAGCAGGATTCATGCTGCGACTATTCAGTTGCTCCAGGTAATATAAGCATATAATACCAGGCTGCTGCTCATTCGTCATCCATCGGCGTAATTGTGTTGGGTGGCACCACATCCAGAGTATCATGCACATGCTGCATGCCACATGTATGTTGTATGCATGCACCATGATGCCATGCGCCCAGGCTCGTAATGCTATTGCTGTGCAGCACCTGCGGCTGGCATGGATGAAGAAGCATGGTGCCCCAGTGCCGCCACCACCGCTCTCTGCCAAACAAAAGGCCGAGATCCGAGATTGCTTTGAACTCATGGATGAGGATGGCTCAGGTGGGATGCAGCAAACAACAACTGCAGTGCTACGATCATCACAACAGAACATGACAGGGCCCAGCACCTTGACATCCCATAACCGCTTGTCTCTCATGCACTGTACGCCAGCTTAGAGATGGGCTGTGCCATGCTGCACAGGGCTTGCAGCCATCGAGCTCTGCTGCTATGACCTGCTCTGTCCTCAGATCCCCTCCGCTTGGCTGCGCCACAGGCGCTCCCTGAACCTGTGCCCTTGCCCACCTGTGCACACACACACTGTAATCATAACCGCAAAAGTCGTAGAAGAAAGATTGAATAATTATTTTTACAGTGTAAGAACACGCCTCCCTCGCTCATGAGCCCCCCCCCCCCACCACCCACCCTGCCCCCAAGTATCCCCCCCAACGCCCAAGTAATGCCACCCCCATCATGCTCGCTGAGCCTCACAATCATGGCGCCCCAGGCCGCCCGCCCACGCACCTGGGCCCTGAGTCTCTACCTCCACCCCTATCCCCGCCCCACCCGGTGCACTCGTCTCAGGTGCAATCGACATGGACGAAATCGTGGGTGCATTCACTGCGATCGGCATCCAGGTCTCACGCGCCGACCTGCAGCGCATCATGGATGAGATCGACCCTGATGGCTCCGGGGAGATTGAGTTTGATGGTGAGAGTAAAGGCAGGGCGGGAAGGTGGTGAGGTTGTGACCTACGTGTATGTGGACACGAGGGGTGGAGTGGGGTAGGGTGGGTGGGGGGTGGGGGCGGCTTGCACGGGGAACACAAGCACTGTAATGTGGAAGCCAGCTGTGGTCTGGGGCTGGGGTATGCAGGGAGTATGCAGGGAGCAGCCCCTCAGCCTGCTACACTGCCAGCGCCCAATGCTGCCCCTGATGCTGGCGTTGTGATGGTCATGGCCTTGACAGCCAGCTCTGACCAAGTGTTGAACGAGCGTTGACCGGATGTTGGCCGGGGTTTGACTGCGTGTTGACCGCCGCAGAGTTCTTGTCTATCATGGGGCGCGCGATCACTGAGGACCTTGGGGGCACTGGCCGTGCCATGGAGCGCTCAGGCGACGGCTCCCTCAGCTTTGGTGCGCCGCATCTGACATCACCGATGCATGCGATGATGCACCCCGGCATTCGATTGTTTTGTGGTTCCAAAGCCGTGCCGCGTTGCATGATGCCTCCGCTCCTGCTGCTGGTGTGGCCCCAGATTCAACGGGTTTGTGGAGCCTAGAGTTGTTTGTTGTTGTTTGATACACCTCTGGGTCTACGCTCCTGACGCACTGGGGCAGCCAGGGGTGCAAGGAGGGAGGGGGGGGGATTAAAGGGGCTCGGGAAGGAGCGCCAGCCGCTGCTAACGCGTGTGCTGTGTGCGTTGACCTGCCATGCCGCCTGCCGACCTCCTTCCCACCCCCCATCCCCCCAATCTACCCCCACTCTACCCCCAGAGCCTGTCCCAGCCTGCTTCTGCTGCCCTACATGGCAGCCTAGTAAGCACACTTCTTCTGAGCACACCATTACGAACACACCCAAGCCCTTGAACTCGCATTGATAATTTGATATACCTTAAAGCGATCGCAATCACAGCACCAGCTCCCCAACCTCATGCGCTGTGCAGCTGAGGCTGTGCGTGCGTTCCGGCGCAAGAAGCTGATCGAAGCTTTGGAGGCGGGGGGCCCTGCGCGCGACAAGGTCGTCGCATACCACGAAGCCATGCAGGACCTGGTGCGCGAAGAGCTGGAGACACTCAAGGCGCGTGCCGCGGCGAGGGAGGCGTTTGAGCAGCAGCAGTCGCTGCGTGCGTCGCTGAGTGCTGAGTCACGGCCGCAGTCGTCCAGCGGCGTTGCGAGGCGGCAGAGCTCGTTCCGGTCCACCAAGGTGGGCTCAGAATGAAGGCATGCGCCTGGGGGGGAGAGTGGAGCCAGAGGGTGACTGGAAGCCAGGGGGGCCGGGTGTGGGTTGTGTAAGGTGTGGTGGGTGGGAGGGGTGGGGTGGGATCTTGACTTACTGGTAGGGGAGGGGGAGCATGAGACGCACCGCGACGAGATGCACCTTGCATGCTTGCACCTTGCATGCACCTTGCATGCAATGGTGAGCAGCAGCAGGGCAGTCGTACAGTACACCATGACCTGGGCGCCCGGAGAGAGTGCGGATCTGTGTGCGGCAGCAGCCAACCGCTACAGGCGGAGCGTAACTGTGTGGAGAATTATACATCACACAGAGCCAATGCCGCGGCAGGGTCGCCCTTGCGTTTGAGCCCTGGCTGATCGTGAGGTTATGGGGTATAGGAGGTGATGAGGGTGGTCTTCCTCCTGAAGCCTGGCCCTGTTTCCAAATGCTGCACAGGCAAAAGAGAAGCTGCGCGGCATCGTACGCACGGATGCGGACGGTGTGGAGGGGCAGGTGCCAGATGGCGAAGGGGACGAGGGCCTGGGTGGGGCAGAAGACGACGGCAACGATGGCGTGCCGTTGCCGGGGCGGCCGGCTTCATGGGCTGGGGCCCGGCAGCAGGCGCCTCGGGGGCCAGGCGTGCTGTTTGCTGGGGACCTGGGGGCCAAGGTGGCAGAAGTAAAGGCGAGCAGGGCCGCGATTGCAGGCGCGCTGCACGTGCTGCAAGCCACCGTGCTGTCTGGGGGCGTGGTGGCAGCGGCAAGCGCACGTGGGGGCACCAGGGAGGAAGGAGAGGTGGCTGGTGTGGGGCTCGCAGCTGCTGCGGCCGGAGGCAGCCCCCTCATGGCGCGTGCCCGCAGCGTGCGCGTGCACAGCCCGTTTGGGGATGCAGGCAGCAGCGATGACGAAGGGGACTATCCGTTGATGCGCCCCACAGGGCAGCAAGAGGGTGGTGGAGGTTACACCCGGTACAGCATGGCGGGGTCACTGCTGGGTAGCCGCAGCCAGGAAAGCTTGAAGGGGGAGAGGGACAAGGAAGAGGAGGCCGACCTTGTGGCTGCCTTGGCGGCTGAGCTGGGGTACAAGCTGGATGTTTGGGGGGAGGTGAAAGTGGACTGGGCGCGCATCAGCCCGTACCAGGCGCACCAGGTGCGGTGCTCTGTACTGCGGCCTGTTCTGTACTGCGGCCTGTTCCGTACTGCGGCCTGTTCCGTACTGCGGCCTGTTCCGTACTGCGGCCTGTTCCGTACTGCGGCCTGTTCCGTACTGCGGCCTGTTCTGTACTGCTCTTTCCGCTGTCCTGCTGCCTGTGGGGTCTGGCTCCCCCCGCCCCCACACACACACACGCAATGGCCATTAACCAATAACAAACAGTTTTTGAAGCGACAAGCCTATAACGAATGTTGCTAATCCTGTCGCGCGGCAGGCATCTATGCGCCATGATGGGCGTACGATGTAACCAACACACACACGCGCGCACACGCACACGCACACAACACTGCACACACCTCTCTGCCCTGGTGGCCGTATACTGTCGGTGCACTGCTGTGCACCACAGCCACCACCAGACGAAGCAGAGACGGTCAGCTTCAGGGCAATGGCCGTACTGACTGCTCTCATCATTGCATCAGGCTGCATGGCTCGGTTACGACAGTAATTCTCAGCCTACTCTTCGGCATTCTAATAGTGATTTTCAGTCTACTCTTCGGCATGCTTTGTCTCCCTGAACAGGGAGGACAGGCCCGGGGGGGGAGCCCTGCTGTACTTATGCAGCTACTGTTGTGACCGTGCTGCTGCTACACCTGGTGTGCAGGCCAAGCTGCTGCGCAGGCGCCACACTTCTCACGGGGCCGAGTCCGCGCGCCACCACCGGGTGCATGGCTGGGGCCGGCCAGGCCGCGTGGCCGCACGCGTGCGCGGTGCAGCCAACCGCTTCTTTGCACGGTTGGAGGACGTGGTGGTGGCCAAGGTGTGTGGCCGAGACTGTGTGTCGCGGGTGTCTTGTGTGGCGTGTGTGCAAGTGTGACTGTATGCTGCAGGCATGCAGTGCAGTGCACCCCGCCCACACCTTTGTTGTTCCGTTTCTTCACGTGATGGTCTAGCCTTTCGCACGTGCTTCTTCCAGCGTCTGCTGTGCATGCACTTTTCCCTAGCATTCTACGGCATCGTACCGCGTTGTACGGTTCTCACTTCTTTTCCAGTTTCCTTGTGCTTCTTACTCCTGTCTCCTCCCTGTGCAACCACATGCACTCTCCAGGACGAGCGGCTGGACACCCTGCGCCGCATGTTCATGTCGCCCTCTCCATCCCCGCCACCCTGTATCGCCTCTGCTGGCGATGCCTGGCTGCAGCTGCACATGCGGCCTGCCAGCCGCGTCGGCACAACGAACTCCCGGGCGTCTTCCCCTGGAAGGAGTGGGTCCCCCTTACGGCCCCTCTCCATGGAAGCATCTGCTGTGTCTGCCTCATGGTGGCCTGGCGGCAGCCGGGGAGGCCAAGGGTCCAGGGGCAGTCACACACACTCACGGTCTGCATCCAGAGGCAGCTTCGGAGGTGGTGGAAGCAGGGGAACGGTTGCTGGGGGCTCGCCCGCGCCACCCTTCATCGTCACGAACCTGCGCAGCGTGCATGCCCCGACACCAAGCAGCAGGGCTGCAAGCGCCCAGGGCGCCCCGCGCGCGCCATCCCCTGCTGCTACTGCCACCGCCCCCAGCAGACCCCACACAGTGTCTGGACCACGACTAGACACGGGGCAGCTGCTGCGCGGGCCCCCAAGCCAGCCCCTGCTTCAAGGGCTGGGATGGCAGATCGAAGCATCTGTGAGCCTGACCACCGTGGTTCCAGACACTCGAGCACCCAGCCCTGGTCAAGCGCTGGAGCCAGCAGCAGCACTAGCAACGGAACCAGCAATGACACCAGCAATGACACCCAGTGAGGGCCCAGAGGCGGTGCCACCCAGCCCCATGGGGGCGGCCCCTGCTGCAGCTCAGCAGTCCAGTGGGTGGGTGCGCGCGGTGCCGGACCCCCGTGCTGGTGGCTTCTGCCCCATCCCTGAGGTCGGAGAGCACACCCTAGAGTTCGATGCCATCCCCTTGAATGCCTTTCCTGGGACTGATCCCTCGGTGGGGGCCCAGGTGTCTGCGGGCTGGGACACAGAGGGGGATGACAGTGAGGGGGAGGAGGGGGTGGGCAGCCCCAGCCCAGCAGCCAGCCCTGATGGTGATGGCAGTAGCGGGGGCCGTGCGTCTCCACCTGCGTCTCCTGGGGGCCTGGAGACGGGGGGCGTGTCGAGTGGGGGAGAGGGAGGCACTGTGCGCCGCGCGCGGCGGCCGCCGCCCGAAGACCCCCGTATGCATGGCCAGATGCACTCGCACCAGCCGTCCGTGACCGCATGGGCGGTGTCGCTCCGGGCGGCGATGCATGCGAACGACACAACGCTGGGGGGCTCAGGCGGTGGGGCTCTGGCTCCGAAACCAGGAGCTGGACGGTCCAGGAGTGTCAGCCCTGAAGCGTCTGCAGCAGCGCACGCAGTGCCTGGCCTCTTGCTTACAGCCCCAGCCGCACAACCCGCAGCTGAGGGGGGGGCAGCAGGCAGCTGGGAGGCCATGGGTGGGGGCCCGGCGGCTCCATTCGGGTCCCCAGCCTCACCAAGTGACCTGCTGTTTGAACCCCTTTGTGGGGCGTACCCCCGGCGGTCCAGCAGCCCCAGTGCACAGGGCAGTGGCGGTGCGGCCGGTGGCGCGCGCCCACGCTTCCGAGCAGGGGGCGTGGTGGGAAGCACGGACGGGGGCTTTGGCGCCTCGCCACCGTTGCCCCGTCACCTCATCAGCCGAGAGCAACTGGTGCGGCTCTCGATGCCGGCGTCCCTACGGCATGCAGCGGAACGTGCGGCGGCGCCAGGGGCTACTGGCCTGCCGCCCGGGCTTCAGCCGGAGGATGTATACAGTGCAGGTGCCCACAGGCCGGCGACGGCTGCTGCCACCCTGCCCACGCCGTCTCCAGCCGCCTCATCTGCCCTGGCTGCTCCTTTAGCTGGTGCGCACACGGGCGTGGGTGGCGGTGCGGGGCGTGCGTCTGTGGCGCCTGCCATGGCGCTACAGCAGTTGGGGCGGGGCTACTTTGGGCCCTGGCCCACCACCTGGACCCCTTCCTCTCAAGCACCTCCAGCCAGTATGTCTGCAGGTGCAGGCACAGATGCTGCCGGAGGTCCGGCAGGCAGCGAAGAAGAGGCGTCGGGTGTTGCTCCAGTCAGTTCACGCGATCCGCCCCCTCCCGCCCCCTCCAGCCAGCCCCAGCATACCACCCAAATGGCACACGCAACCACAGCGACCGTGGTGTACCCAGCCGTGCCACGACTGCTGACGAGCAGCCAGGGTGTGCGATCAGGAACAGGCTCCAGCTCTTTGATATATGCAGCCTTGTTGCCCACATCTACCCACTCGGCACCCCATAACGGCACGCCCACAGCAGCTCCGGCAGCGCGTGTGGCGCTGCACAGTGGCCGGGCCGGCAGCAGCGCTGCAGCTGTCTCCGCTGGCGCTGCGCCCTGGAGTCACAGAGCGCGCATGACCCGCACGCTGGGGCCCACGCCGCATGGCGAGGCGCCTGCATTGCTGGCGGATGTGCCAACATACCTGGCTGCCGCGAATGGGGGCGTGCTGGGGCCCTCTGCCTCAGCCATCGCACTTGGGCCTGGAGCGCGCCGCCCTGGCACGGCACCAGCCCCAGTGTTTCTGGCAGCTACAGCGGCGGCAGGGAAAGATGGGCTGCACGCATCGCTGCTGCACGCGGGCCGGCAGGGCGCGAGGCAGCCGGCACTGCCCAACCGATTTGCGCCCGCCACGCCCCTGGTCGTCGTGGCGCACCACGAGGGGCGTGCTGACATGGGTTCCGCAGCAGCGGCGGCAGGGGGCCAGAGGCACGGCGTGGTCGCACGTGTAGGAGGCACACAGGCGGGGGAGCAGGGTCCAGCGTCAGGAGGTGGGGCGGGGGCAGGGCAGGGCGCGCAGCAGGAGCCGCCGCCGCCGCCGCAGCCGCAGCAGCAGCAGCAGCAGCAGCCGCTGGGGGGCCCACTGTGGCCGGGCTTCACCTCAGCGGCGGGTGGTTCAAGTGCGCGGCATGTGGCGAGCGCGAACGCCAGCACTGCACTCTTCCGGCTCAGGGAGGCCCAGGGCCGTGCAGAGGCGGCAGTAGCACGGCTGCACCACACATCGAGCCAGCCGCTGGGACTTGCTATGTATGGAACGCCGTCCCGGCCCGGTACAGGTGCAGGCAAGCGGGGGATGGCGGTTCCTGGGGGCAGCGGCAGTGGGGGTGGCTCCTGGGGCCCGGTGGTAGGTGAACGGGCCGCAGGTGGGCGGGTCCAGAGCCAGAACAGCTCTCACATAGGGGGTGCCCGCACCCCTCTTGTACTGGCCACGACAGGAGCTATGGATGGGTGGGAGGGGAGTGATGCTGGAAGCAACTCTGTGCTCCCAGTGTCTGGCGCTGCGCACTTGGTGCACAAGCCAGGGCACGTGCAGCCTGCTCAGGCACCTGCCCCTACCATGATGCCTAAGAAGGCCACGGCGGCGTACAGCGGCCCGCGCGTGCCGTCTGCCATGGCACACATGCTGCTGTTGTCGCAGCAGAACAGGGCCGCAGCGGTTCAGGCAGCCGCACCCCAGATGGTGCTGGCCAGCAAGCCCCCGCCCCGCCCGCCATCAATTGAGGTCCCGGCCTGGCCAGCTGCTGCAGCTGCTCCATATCCCCTGTCTCCATGGGCAGGCGACCCTGCCAGCCCGCAGACGCCTGGCCTGGCTGCAGCACTGGTGGCTGCTGGGAGCACATCCGGGGCGACCATGGCCAATGGACCACCAACGACACCTCCGTACGCGCATGCCAAGTCTCTGGGTGCTAAGATATCGGGCCGCTAGGCTCCTTCAACAGTTCAAGTTGTACTGCTGTACTGCTGCATCACATGGCTGTACAAAGGGCATGGTGAGACTGTTTTTTAAAGCTGCGGATCTGCTGATATGCAGTCATCGCGACCTTGGTGCAGAGCATGCAATGTTTTGATGTTTGCTTGCGCATGTGTGATTTCATTGAGGAGAGGCATACATGCGCGTGAGAGGTGTGAATGTGCGTGAGGCAGTACAATGTTGCCAGCATACGGCAATAAATGCTTGTGATTGACACGTACAGCAGTACATAGAGGGGCGAGGAGTGCGAGTGGGCCTACACTGAAGGGATGCATTTTGAACATACAAAACGCTGGACTTTGGGGCTTTGCAAGTGAGAACGGGGACATGGCGCTGTGCTACATTGTTGTACAACACAACCAGGCACCGCTGGGCTAAAATTGACACAGCTCGGTTGATACTGAGGCTGATCCCTACCACGTACAGCCTGCCGAATCTGCTTTGTCAGATATCTGTATTCCAGACAGGTCTTATGACACAACCCTTCCAATCTTGCAAGAACACCCCTACGAAGATGCCAGCAGCAGTGTGCACCAGGTGCCCATGACGTAGCGGTGCGTACCGCAGACACAAAACATTACACCTGCAAAGAACTCATAGCAGCGAGGCTGATGAGCTGCAACTTATCACGCAACATGGCAAATATGCATGTAGACGCCGCAATTGCGGACTTTGACGCGACCATCCGTAAACAGGTGATATTCAGAGCGATTGATTCGCTCTTGTGCCTAATTTGCTGTGCCATACAGCTATACTGAATTGGCAGGTTTGAGACGAATTGCATCCATGCTTCACCAGCTGTTGAACACATACAGCATGCATGCCAGCTGCTGAGCAACACTTCATGGCGACACACACATGCATACATGATGCACTGGCTTGCGCTGAGTTGCTGCACAGGGGGATGTCTTCGCGCAGCGCTGCATGGCGGCATTCCACGCGCTGCGGCCTCACATTCGGCACACGCCACTCTTGGAGTCTGCATGGCTGCGGCGCGAGGCGCCTGGCTGCCTAGGCGTGCACCTCAAGCTTGAGAGTGAGCAGCACACAGGGTCATTCAAGGCACGAGGTGCTATGAACAAGGTAGGCCAGCCCCCGGCTCAACACTTACTGTTTATTTGTGTGATTCCATAGTACGGTATCCTGCCATGCCAGAAAGGGACATGCAGACTGTGCACATGCAGGCTGCCGTCCTCTGGTGGGCTGCATGCTGCGGGCCTAGAGAAGGCCGTAGCTTGTGGACATAATTACAGCATAATTACCACAGATGACTTGTGCCAAGTTTGCGTGTGCACCGAGCATGCGCACTGGGACTGCATAGTACTGCCCCCTGGTCTTATGGCAGCCATGCTGCAGGTCGCATGTATGTGAACAGCATGAGCCCTCCTCGTTCTGGCATGTGACATGTGTGTCAGGTGCAGGGCCTAACCCCAGAGCAGCGTGCTGCTGGCATCATCACATCCTCAACAGGCAACCATGCGCTGGCGGTGCTGCATGCATGGGGCACGCTCAGCATGCAGCAAGGCATGGCCGCCAGCAGCTGCCAGGACCACAACCCACCAGCCGCTACCCTCTGCTCCAGCAGCAGCAGTAGCGCTGTGCCCCTGCCACCACCGCTGGTGTATGTCCCCAAAACAGCCTCACGCTACAAGGTCGAGCGGTTAAGGGAAGCAGGGGCACGAGTGATAGAGGTAGGCACTGACTGCCTCGAGGCTGAAACAGCGGCTGCACAGGAGGCAGAGGCACAGGGCCTAACGTACATCTCACCGTACAACGACCTGGAGGTACGTATGTGCCGCCTGCACTGCTTGTACAGCATGTACCGCCTGCACCGCGTGTACCACATGTCATGCACCATTGCATGTACTGCATATACTGATGCTGGTGAAAGATGGTACCGCTGCGACGGATGGTTGCGTGAGGCAATCAGAGCAGGCAGAGCAGCTGGTGACGCTTGGAGCATGATACAACATCAAGCATCAACACTCACGCATCAAGCATATAAGCACTACAGGGACTACTTATAAGCACTACAAGGACTACTTATAAGCACTACAGGGACTGTGCCTCATTCATCTTCACGCCATGCACCGAGGCGCACATGATACGTGTGCGTGCTCACTCGCCGCACATACCTTGCCGCTGTGTGCCGCATGCCATCTGGCACTGTATGTGGCACCGTATGACATCCAGTATTTGTTATCTTTGATAATAATATAAAATAATTATATCAACACGGCGTTTCACAGATTCATCTCCGGCATGTGTTATCTTTGTTGCAGGTTATTGCAGGCCAAGGGGGAGTGGCTGTAGAGCTGCTAGTGGACTTGCGTGCATGCTGCTCCTCCCTGCCTGACATCGTGGTCGTTCCTGTGGGGGGAGGCGGCTTGATCTCAGGTGATGCCCACAGCAGCTGCTGCACGCACAAGCCGTGCCCGCTGCCTGTCCGCTCATTCATGTGATGCTTTCCTTGGTAGGAGGCACAGCGCATAGGACTCGCGTGCTGCGCAGGCTGCATGACAGACAGACTGGGAACAGGAATCCTGCCAGGGCTGGGCAGCAGGGAGCCATCGAAGCTCTGGCCGGTCCTGGAGCTCTGACCAGTCCAGGGGCTCTGGCCAATCTAGGAGCTCTGGCCAATCCAGGGATTCTGGCCAATCCTGTGGCAGGGCTCTGGCCAGCCCTGGAGCTCTGGCCAAACCAGAGCTCTGTGCAGGCCAGGGTTGCCCGGCACTTGTCCAGCACCTTGCTTTCTGAGGGCGATGGGTCCCCTGATGGCTTTGCACAGTATGGGAATGGCTGCCGTCACAAACTTGCCTGCTATGCTAAACCTGCAGGCATCGCCACGGTGCTCAAGGCAGTGGAGCCCCGGATCCACGTAGTGGGGGTGCAGCCGGCCGCGTCAGCAGTGATGATGGCGAGCTGTGCAGCCGGACGCGTGCTGGAGCTGCCCAGTGAACCCACACTGTCCGATGCAACGGCAGGTGCGCGCTGTCTGACACTGCTAGCTCGTTGAGTTGACGGCTGTGTTAGCTAGCTCGTAGGTGAATTGAGGGTCTGGAGCTTCGAGCCTTAGAGCTGACAGTTCAGGAACAAGGGTTCCAGGGCGCCAAGGGTATACGCGGGCAACGTGGCTGGTCGCAGCTAGCTGCTGATTGGGACCGTTGCACAAGTGTGCGTGTGGTGCGGTGGTGCCTCTTGGCTACGGGCCCTGCCAGCTCTGGGTACATATCTGGCTTGCCTTTAGGGCTACAGTGCCACAAGTGCCTCGCGTGATGCCAGGTGACATGCTGTGCTGCTTGGATGAGAAGGGACATGGCTGTGAGATAGCTGCTGTGTGCCATGCGTGTATCACATGTGGGTGGTGACTGTTGCTCGTGCACAAATATTGTAGCCACATGCGTTGATCGAACCATTCTGAAATCTGAATGGCCCGGCCTTTTCTGGTTGCACACGTCAGGTGGAGTGGAAGAGGGGTCGCTCACATTCCCAATCTGCCAGGCGCTGGTGGATGAGTGGGTAACCGTGACAGAGGTTGAGATCCGTGCAGGGCTACTTGGCATGCTTGAGCATCACAGCAAGCAGGTCGAAGGTGCGGCGCGTGGCTGTACTGCTTGCTGCTCACGTACAGATGTACTGCTTGCAGTCCGCGACGGCGCCTGCACTTTTTGCTTGTGCTCTTTTCCGTTGGAACTGCCCTTGACGAGGCAGCCGCGTGGTGGACCCTTGCATTGGTTCCTGCATGTGGGATGTGCTGCTGCGTAGCCTGCCACATGGAGGAAGGGACTCGCCATAGCATAGAATATTATTACTGGCGGCAGCCAGCTGTCGGCATGTTGAGCAGTACGTCATGCGCTCCACATCCAGATGTGTTGAACACCTCAACTCGTTCAGCACGCAAAGCATGCTCAGCACGTTCGCCCTGTTTCACCACGTCAATGTCACATGTGCAGGCGCAGCAGGCTGCGCCATCGCTGCTGTGTGCAAGCTGGGAACGCAAGGCAGGCTTCAGGGCAAGCGGTGTGCAGCGATCTGCTGCGGGGGCAACATCAGCCTGGCTACGCTGCGCACAGTCTTGAGCACAGCGCCGTGAAGGTACAGGGCCATGGTTTGTTACACGTGCCAGCTGTAACGTTGCCGGTTGTGCGCCCTTCTCAGCTGATAGATGCTTGCTGTGGTCCATCATTGTACCACGACAGCCAGTGTGCCCAGCGCTGATGACTGATGACTCTGCTGATGACTCTGCTGATAACTCTGCTGATGACTCTGCTGATGACAAGATGATCCTGGGCTGCCCCACCCCCCACCCCCAACCCCACCCCGATTGGCCGAGCTCCTGATGTTGTGCTTGATGCTGCATGTGCATCTCCTGGTGCAAATGCGGGGGACTCAGGCGATGTCTGCAGCTTGATGTCGGTGGGCTGCATTGTTGTGTATGTGAGCACAGGGTGCAAGCACGCCAAACATGTGCAGGCACACGCAGCAGGCAGCTGCCAGCCCCGGCAAGAACTGACCAGTGGATGATGGATGCCGGATTGCATGTAAGATCAAGGCGCGTGACCATCTGCCAGGCCAATTTCCGAGCGCCTACTATACCGAACGGTGCGGGGATGGTCGTTGCTGGGGGCTGGGTAGTCCCATGTGTGGGGTCCTAAATGGATGAATGTGGGGTCCTAAATGGATGATGTCTTGATGAGGAGCCCTGAAGCAAATAGCATGTCGCACACATATCCTTGTTATCCCCTGATGGCTCCCGTGTTGCGTCCTTGGGTCCTTTCCCAGACAGACCACAGGGGCGGAATTGACCATGTTGCTACTTGGCACGCCGCCCTCCTGCCCCCCCTGCGCGGCCAAGGCGTGTGTAACTGTACATATATAGCTCGGACGGACGATGTGCCCACAGCAGGGCATGTAAGCAGCACAGACCTGGCACCAGACTGCCTGAGTACCGGGATGCTGCTTGCAGCCATGCTGGTGGCATGCGGCAGGAGGGCAGGTTGACTGCAATGACGACTGGGCGCATGATGAGGTGGCATGCAGTAGTTGGTATTGCAGGTCGTGCACACTTGTGGCTGGTGTTCACCGTGTTCACACCAGTAAGTGGCCTCAAAATTTGTAAGAGCGAAGCATGGAGGCGTCGCAATGGCTCCTCCATCCAGCTATCTACCAAAACATCACAGTGATGTAACTCACGCATGTTTAGTAGCTTGTTCCATCGTAAGCGACATATACACGCTCCGCCTTCTCGTCTTCAGTACTGTCGTCACAGGACAGAGTCTCTGGGTCCACTTTTGGCGCATGCGCAGCAGTCCCGATTTATTCTTACCATTAAGCTTTCAGTCCAAACCTCGCAGCCACATTGGCCACTGCCAGCACGCATTGGTCTTGTGGTTTTCGCTTTACCTCCAGTATTTTGCATTCAATTGCACACTATATAATGCTACATGCGTGCTGTTCGTGACAGCAGCTTAACAAGTTGCGTGCTCCACCCTTTTTCTTCAGTGCTAGGCGTAGGATGGGACGATTCTTAGCAGCAGCTTGCGACCTGAGCAGGAGTACACCACCAGGCTCAATTCATGGTCCACCCAATGGCAGCAGGTGTGGTTCTATTCTCTACGGTGTTTATCTGGGCTTGTTGAAGGCTTGGATTTCTAAACGCCTGCTGAAAACGCCACTGCGACGGGATTTTGAGCTTTTCAAATGCAGGTGAATTTATAGCCGCGTGGCCTCAGTCGTGTCAACACATCAGGACGGAAGGTGCAACGAGGTCAGCATGGAGAGGGCATGGTGCATGGCTGGCTGGGATCCTATTGGTCCATCTGCTGCTGCTTCCATGCGGAACACATGCGTTTGAGCCGTTCGGCATTCAGCATGCGGCGCACGCAGATGCCACAGCGCCACAGGACGCATCTCAGCCTTCGCATCGAACAGCCCATGCAGGCACGCACGCCACGCCAGCACAGGGCCAACCAGGCGCAGACACGAGCACACAACCCTGGATGGCACAGCCACAGCAGGCAGTGGCTGATGCAGAATGGGAGGAGCAGGGCACAGCCCAGGCACCCCACTTCAATGGTCTGGAGCCTGCAGGCCAGGAAGATGAGCCACGCAGCCATATGGGCGAGGCGATGAATGCCCTGCCATCAAGGCGAGGCCGTATGCTGCAGCAATCAAGCACATGCCAGTGGGCGAGTGCAGTGAACCTCTACTCAGGCTCTGTATCCGCAGCACCTGAAGTTGTGGGTGCTCCAGACGCGGGCGCCACAGGCTCATGTGAGACACGCATGTGCCGCCGGCACCGCATGTCCGCATGCTTGGCGTTAAATAACAATAATAACACGGCGTGTCACAGATGTGTCTGCATGCCGGAGCCTGACAGCTTGCATGCTTGGCGTTGTCCGCATGCTTTGCCTGCTTTGCCTGCTTTGCTGCGTGTTCTTGTGCTGCAGTTGCCAGCGGTACGATGGGACAGGCATGTGGGGTGTATGAATGCACCTACGCCACCGCTGCACATGGGCTGCATGTATGGGTGCACGTGACATCACACGTGACATCACAGCACGCTGCATCACCTACAAGGAACGCACATCAACACCCCTGTCACCACCCTTGTCTCGCATTGAGCCCTCGCCGCATGTTCGCGATGACTTGCGTGAGTGCAGCGTGCCCAAACAATAACAACTACTTCACAACAACCAAGACATGGTTGGAGAATGGCAACGGTAACACGGGGTGGAAGCTGGATGCCACCTTTGCCACCAACTACTACATCTACAACATTACTGTCGTGTCCTGCAGCAACATGCCTTTCTTGGACACGTGAGTTGGGACAGAGACTGGCGCATGGGGTGCATATATTTATGTCGCCTTGGCCTACCCCCGTGTTTTTGGGGTCTGGCTACGCAATGGGCGGGTTCCCGTGGCTCCCCGCCGCCCGGGCCGCGCTACGGCAACTTTGAGGGTGTTTTACATGTAAGGGTTCTAATAAATCACCATAAATCACTGATATATCACTGAGCTCTGGGCTGGGGCTTGGCTTTGGCAGCTTATCAGCGCGCATGTCAGCTCTTGCATGCAAGGACATATTGCATGCGCGTGCAGGTCTTAGGTAATCAAAGCCAGGCAGGGATTTGAGTGGACGGGGGGTCTGGGGTGTGTGGCTAGAGCGGTGGCTGGGCCTTGCCTGGTTGTGAGGCTTCAGGTCTATGGGCGTTGAGGCGCCTGCTGGCTGCCAGCCGGCAGCGCAGGCAGCCATGGAGGGCCAGGGTCAGATGCCGGGCAAGCATGTATGCTTACGGTTGTGCCTGGTGTCTTCAGCTGTCAGCAAGCAGGGGGGTATTCCTCCTATGTGGGAGGGCTTGGGAGAAAGGCTCGTTGTGAATGCACTATCTGCTGCTGGACCCTGCAACCGAACCGTGAAGCCTGCGACGCTTTTTGAATTGAAATGAATTCGTTTGGTGCCCTGGGGCTGCATGTGCAGGGCGTCGGGGTCGGCAACATGGTGGATCCAAAAGGCCTCAGACTCGACCTATGTGCAGATGTCACTTCCCAGCTGGACGGACACAGCCTCCTGCTCCAACTTGCCGTGAGTGGCGGTAGTGGACTGGGTCCGGCTGCTGCTGCTGCTGCTGCTGCTGCTGCTGCTGCTGCTGCTGCTGCTGCTAATAATAATAATAATAATAATAATAATAATAATAATAATAATAATAATAATAATAATATAATCATAATAATAATCATAATAATAATAATAATAATAATAATAATAATAATAATAACACGGCGTGTCACAGATGTGTCTGCATGCCGGAGCCCGACAGTCGTTATCTAAACACCATCTCTAGAGGACCAAGCCAGCCGTATATACCGGGAGCCGCCTGGCTGCTGCTGGTGTTTAAAGATACCGGGGCCTGGGTTGCCACACGGTCTGTGCGGTCTGTGTGGCAATATGAGGCACATCTTTGCATCCCTTGCATACATGGACGGCAGGGAGCATGGTACACTCAGCAGCAGGGCAACATGCCTGGATGTGAACAGCCCCAGCAGCACATTCGCATGCACGCCAACACACTTGCACCGTTATCTGAGCCGTGCGGTACGCGCATGTGCTTTTGCAGTACACACATGCAGTATGTGTACGATGTGTGTGCCCGCAGGTACAGCGGGTGGACCAATCTGACTGTACCCAGCACCTATAACTTGGATCCTTACTTGGCCAAAGGCATTCGTGTGACATGGTCTAAGGGAGGCCAGGAGGCGATTGATGCTGTGCGCATCTGTGGTGTGGTTGGATACTCACCTCCCAGCCCCCCTCTCACGCCGCCCCCACCCTCCCCACCACCGCCCAGCCCACCACCATCCCCGCCGCCATCCCCCTCCCCGCCGTCCCCACGCCCGCCACCCCCCTCACCACCCCCTCCGTCCCCATCCCCACCTCCACCCTCCCTCTCACCACCCTCCCCATC
>BDCZ01000028.1:241114-256170 GCA_001662365.1 Chlamydomonas applanata | reverse complement strand
GGGTGGGGTGGGGGGGGTGGGGGGGGCATGCTGCTGCCACAGGGGCGTGGCTGTGCGCTGGCAAATCAAGGCACAGGCACATACGCACGCAATGGGCGACTACTGACACAGGCCAGGCACATGCGTGGTGCAGAAGGGCCCTGCTTGCTGCCTGATCCTGCCTTCCCCATGGGTGCTGGTGGTGGGCTGTGGCTGGCTGCGATCATGCCGATGGTGCAGCTGGTACACTCCAGTAGGCTCGTGGTGTGCCTGAGACAGAGTGCGCACCATGCTAAAAATGGCCGCCGTCGTCACATGACGCAGGTGTATCATGGGGGAGCTGGTGGATGGGCAGCCACTCTTTCCAGGCGAGTCTGACATCGACCAGCTGTACATCGTACAGCGGCTGCTGGGCGCGCTGACAGACGAGCAAGCCGCGCTGTTCCTACGCAACCCGCGCTTTGCGGGCCTGAAGTTTCCTGACATGTCACGGCCAGAGACGTTGGACAGAAAGTATGCGGGCAAGCTGCCGGCGGACGCGCTCGCATTCATGCGGGGGCTGATGGCTCTCGAGCCAGGCAAGCGCCTCACGTGTCAGCAATGCCTTTCTCACTCTTATTTTAAAGGGCTCGTGACTGCGGACGAGCTGTTGCTGCCGGCAGCGACTGCGGCTGTTCAGGCGGCGCCCGCGCCCACCCTGACCAGCCGGGGCAGCGGGCTCTCCAGCTCAACTGCTGAGGCAGTCATCCGGGTGGCACACGTGAGCTCGTCGTACACCGGGGGCAGCAGCGGCGCAGAGGGCAGCTCAGTGGGCGCCCCCTTGGGCCAGGACCGTGTGAGTCCACTGGCAGCAGCAGCAGTGGCCGCCACAGCGGCCAAGGCACAGCAGCTGGCACGGCAGGCGAGCAGCAACACAGATGGAGACGAGGATGAGCGCGGGGGGTATGGGGTGGGGCATGGGCTCGGGGCGAGCAGCACGGGTGGGGCAGCGGCCGGGCATGGCACGTCTGATTTTGAGTTCAGTGACACTGAGGGGGGCCAGGCAAGCCTCACGCTGCCTGTGGCGGCGCCTTCGCTCGCATCTGCGCGCAAGGGCGTCGCAGGCGCGGGCGGCAAGGCGGGTCCTGGAGGGAAGGCGAGCAAGGGCCTGGTGCTGAGCCTCGGGGGAAACACACCCAGCCTGCGCGGCAGCGGGCGGCGAGATGTGGAGGAAATGCATGCGGCAGCGCAGGCGGCAGTCGCGGCGGCGGCAGGCGGGGGCGGCGCGGGGCGGCGGGGGCAGGCGGAGATGGAGGACTTCATTGCAACGTCCCGGGGCGCGTCTGCCTCCTCTCGGGTGTCGACGCCAGTGGGCCGGGGCATGGGCACGGGCATGCCTGGAACCTCGCCGCTGCGCAACTCGACCGCGGCCACGGGTGGGGGTGTGAATCAGAGCCCCGAGCGCTTCTCTGCATCTTCGTCGCGCCATGCGGGCGGGCGCGCAGCCGGTGGCAAGGCCCATATCTCGCCGCCGCACGGGGCGCCCATGCCATACACCGCGATGGACGGCGGTTACATGCTGGCAGGAGGGGCCGCTGGGGGCGGGGCACGCGGTGCGCTTTCGCAAGTGCAGGTGGGCGGACCGGGGCAACCGGTGCTGTACCAGTCGACGACGCAGGGTGGGGGTGGACGGGCCAGTACCCTTGCTTCGTTAGCACGTGCGCCGAGCCGGGGGGACCCCTGGGATTCTCACGCAGGGTCTACCGGCACTGGGGCGCGGGGCGGCGGCGCGGGCGCGCCGGGCGGGCGGCCCTCCACGCAGCAGGCCTACGGGGCCCTCATCCCGCCACTGCCGCCGGGGTGGCGCAACAGCGGGCTGGGGGGCGGGGGCGGGGCCGGTGGGGGTGGTGACGAGCGCAGCGAGCGGGAACGTGGGGCGGGGGGGCTGGCGGTGCGGGCGTCACACAACTGGGGGTCGCCACATGACAGGGACCGGGGCGATGACGACCGGGGTGCAGGCAGCTCGCCGTTCGGGCGATCGCATGGCGCCGATGGTACGGACCGACCGAGCACGCGGACGGGCAAGTACGGCGGGGACGGCGGCATGGGGGCCGGCGTGGGGTACAACCCGTATCAGGCGAGCCCGTACCACCTGCCACGCGGGCGGACACGCGACTTCCAGGTCGGCTCGTGAGGGCGCCCGGCAGCAGCTGCTTCAACGCGGCACAGCGCAGCAAGCAGCCGCCAATTCGATATGACCACCTGACATGGGGGGTGGCACTCCTCAGCCTGCGGCAGGTGCCCAGGTCCTGAATGACCTGGATCGGCGAGCAAGGGACTGAACCACCGGCCACTTTGGGGACCTCATGGCCCCCGACCTGACCCTGCCAGATGGTTCACCAGGGCACACACACAGACACGGACCCCGATTTCCCAATTCATCCGCGCGCGATCTGAGACACACCTATACGTCTATAGTCGGGTATCTTGTTGATGGGGTCCATGTATGTGGAGCTGCCTTGGTTCGTGTGCGCATGCTTCCCGGCACACTGTAGGCCACACACTGCGCGCCTACATGTGTGATATGGTTGGATTCTTTGGATTTGGACGATTGCCGCCTAAGCTTTTATGGTTTGTGGATGGGGCCTGCACAAGCTATCGAGGGCCAGGTCCTTTGCAACGGCTCATGCGCTGAGCCTGATCAGTGCTTCATTAGACTGGGGAAGGGTGACCAGTACGCAGTAGGCATATATAGGTGTTTAGTTGAGACTCATGATTGGGACCGCTCCATAAACACAGAGCAGATATTATTTGCAGATGACCGTGGCAACATGTGATGATTTCCCTGCTTAATGTTCCCGTCCTTTCAGCAACCATGGAACCGGTGCCAATCATGCAGCAGGCCTGCACATCACTCAGACACACCCATAGCAGCCCACACAGAGCCCACACATTGTTGTTGTTGTTACATTAGCCTTCAGCGCCCACACACAGCAAGTCCTATAGCCACGCACGCCAGCATGCAAGCCCTTCCTGATCGACCATTCTTTGTGTGGTCTTGAGCAACCCTGCTGCTGCTGATCAGCCAAGCAAGCTGATGCAGCAAGGTAGGTGCCAGGCAGTGTGCCGGTTATGCATCCGGGCCCATCCATGACCATGCCTGTCCATGACCATGCCTTGTGTGGTGCTGTGTTTTGCTTGAGTGCTGACTGGCGTGATTTGCCCTTGTCAAGCTGCACGTCAGGTGTGTAACAGGCGGGCTTGGCCGCTTGAGCCTATTTGCACAGTAAAGCAGCTGTGCACAAAGCATTGTCTACTCCACAGCTTTGAACTGGTTACAGTCTTTACACTGCTTGCATGTTGGGCACGCAACAGAGCGTGCATGCTGAGCAACCCGTGACTGGCTGAAGGTTTGTGAAACATAACACAACATTACACTGCTTGCATGCGCCTCAAATGGACTCCCCCTTCCACACACACACACTCTCAGCCCCAGCACCGGCAATAAGTATTGGCGTGGTGAAAGCTCAAATCCCTCACATCCGTGTGTCCAAACACAACTGCATGGCGTTACTTCACTTTGTTGTGCATCCAGTGCATCCAGTGCATAGAGCAGTGCTATCAGTCGTGCTGCTGCGCCAGTGGCTCAGATCCTGGATTTGTTTCAGTGCATGTGGGTCAGTGCGCGCTCGTGTGCCCCGTGAGCCTCTCGAACAGTATAGGGTTTAGGTCGAAACGTGAAACGTAGTGTAGTGTAAATGCTCTAACCTGGGGCAGTGCACTAACCAGGTGCCATTACTGCCGTGTTCATTCTCAGCAGCCCTTCTTGAGCCACATCAACATTGGCCAGCTCAACAGTGTGAAGAAACTCGCAATCGCCCGATCTTGCACACCCAACCATCCCAGCAGCAGAGCTCCCTTCCACATTGTCCTCCCATCAGCAACGAGCCTGCCACTCAGGGTGGGCCCGCCACAGGATGTGCTCAAGTACCAGGATAAGTTAAAGGCAGCCTGGATGCTCATACTTATACAGTTAACTATGTGCATCCAGGCTGGGATTCACCAGGTCCAATCCAGAAGGAGCCACATGCCAAATTAACTCGGACACATGCCCTTTGCGCCCAGCACACCGCATGCGTGCGTGGCTTGCCGACTCCAGAACCGCGCATTGTCTGCGAGCCATCGACTCGCTGCGCAGCGTGCACCTTTGGACTCCCATTGCAAGCACGCTATGACCCACTGGCGAAACCAATCACAAATCGCCCATCATATCAAGTCAGATACGGTATCAAGTTCTGTACGTATCCTAGGTGTCCACTCAGGCACAAGCTCGCAAAGACGAAGTGGGCCCTCTTCCTGACCTGCACCGGCGGTACAACCGGCAGTACAATCAGCTGTACAACCGGCAGTACAACTGGAAGGACCCCACCTTCTTCAAACCTACCCGACCTCCACTCCACCAGCAGGCCCCAATAGGCCTGCTTGCCAGATGCACTCATTTATTCATCCCCAATGGACTCATGATGTCATAAAACAAGCAAACAATGGCTGTACAACCGTCTGGGTGCAACCGCAATCATTCATGGCTCTTACCACGTATCAACGGCAAGAATGCATGGCGGCATCATCAGTCAGGTACTGCTGCGAATTGATCACCATGCTGGGCATGGGCTCGGTCGCAGCCTTCATCAATTGGGACGCGATAACTGGACCAACGAAGGTTGGTGGGTGTGGCCTCTTTAAGCAGACCCAAAGCTCAGCCAAAGCGTATGCGTATGTGCAGCCCAGTGGGTGTCAAACCGTGCAGCTCCTCCCTGACGCCTCGCCACCTCACCCTATCACCTTGCCACCTCACCCTATCACCTCGCCACCTCTCCATAGCACCGCTCCAGCTTACCCTATCACCTCTCAAGCTCAACCTCGCACACCACAAGTAAAATTCATTCAAGTTGAGCACAGTGATTCATGGATGCATCTCTACTGGGGCATTGATAGCATGCCCAGTGACGCGCAACTTCCTGATAGCTCGCACAATGGCCCATGCGCACACATGCAGCAGGCCATGCACAGCCACACGTGAAGTTGCTGCAGTCCTCAGAACAGCTGCGCCACTCGCAGCAGAACCGAAGCCAGTGCCAGCCGGTAGCTGGCGCAGATACAGCTGTGCCCCAACTGCCTGCAATACTAAGCTTGCTGCCTGCCGTGCATGCCACCCCCTGGATCCCATGCCCAGGCTGGAGTTCCAAGCTGGTCCTGGTCCGGTCAGCAAAGCCCCCAGACCAGCCGCCGTCACATGCACCAAGAGCTGCTGCCAAAGGCTGGGTGTTGGCACCTCGGACACGATGGTCATGCACTGGCTTTCAGCTGCACGTGGCTGCATGGGATTCGGAAGCTGGGGCATCAACTGCCAGGCACCTAGGCCCGCCCCCAACACCCACACACCGCACAGCACAGACCTCAGAACAGCTGGCACCTTGCATGCTGCTGTAGGGTACAAGGCCACAGCAGCTGCGGTGGGCTGGGGCTGAGGCATGGCTGCTGCAGGGGCGCTGCGTGGCTGCAACCACGCCCAGAAACATGCAGCCAGCTGCACAGCACAAGGAAGCAGTACCAGGGCCGAAAACAAGCTCAGCTCGCTTGTGCGCGCTCCCCCCTTCCACCACAGCATCGCCAGGCACAAGGCAGCTGCGAGCCCCGCAGCAGAGTGCACCAGTACTGAAGTTTCCACGCCAACCAGCTCGCCATGCTTTGGAGGGGATGGTCCAGCCGCCTGCGCCGCAGCCTGCAGAGCAGCGCTGTGGCTGGCATTCTGCACTCTGAGCTGCTTGTCGGCTTGGGGCGTGCAGGTGGCATGTTGGGCGCTGTGTTTGGTGTCATGGGGATCTTCTTGGGCATTGTGGGGGTCGTGCTCAGTGTTTTGGGGTTGCACCTTTGTGTCTTGAGGTTGCACCTGGGCATTGTGGGGGTCCGCTTCGGCCTGGGTTGACTGTACCGCTGACTGTACCGCCTCCAGGCCATCTGGCAGGGGAACGCCAGGTGCCACACTCGCTATCCCATCCAGCAGCTGAGGCGCGTTTGCGAGCGCGCTCTCTTGTGGCGTAGCTGGTGCGGTGATGGGTGGGGGATGGTGCGCTGCACCTGTACCTGCAGCTGGCGGGGAGGTTGCAGGGACTGCAAGGGGGGCGTGCGTGTCTGGTGCAGGGCACAGCTGACCATTGGGGGCCCTGACGGTTGGGGGACTGTCGAGTGCTGACAGCTGCGGAACCACCTGACTGGCGCTGGACGCCAGGCTGGCGATCGGGGCCAGGCTGGCAGTTGGATCCAGGCTGGCGCTTGGGACCAGGCTGGCGCTTTGGGACAGGCTGGCATCCTCGTACGCATCCTCCTCCTCCATCACAGTGGAAAGATGTGCAGGGCCCCACGTGCCGCTGTCACACAGAGCACTATTGCCGCACACAGCCCCCACCCCCGCCTGCCCTTGCTGCTGCCCTGGCACAGCACCAGCAGGGCCTCTGGACTGGGCAGCCGCTGGACGCAGCTCTGACGCGATGGCCTCCACAGCCGCCGCCCCACCAGCCACACGGACGAGCTGGGTGCTTGCGCTGCTTAGGAGCAATCCACATCGCCACAGCTCCACCTGTACGTCCCCTGTACCTGAAAGCCCCCAGGGTGGCTGCCGCCCGCCCAGTGCGCATCAGCACGGGCCCCCTCCTGAGCTGCCTCAGCTGCAGCTGTAGCTGTGGTGTCCCAGGACACAGGGAGCCATACCTCCACATCAAGTACCAGCTCCTCACAACCCTGTACTGCATCCCATGCTGCGGCAGGCAGTACGGCAGTAGCTGGCCCCGGCGTCATGTCGTCAGAGGAGGATGGGCCCGTGCGCCGGCCCTTGCTCGAGTTGCGTACAGCCTGCTGCTCCAGCCGCATCAGCTGCAGCTCCACATCAGGTGTATCTGCTCCTTCCACAGCAGCTGTTGGTGGCCCCAATGGCCTCAGTGGTGTGGCCGCACACATGTCTCCACCACCTGCCGGCTTGCAACCTCCCACCTGCCACTTATTCAGGGGTCCACTGTCAGAGGTGGGCTCTAATTGCTCCTGTAGGGGACATAGCACGCCCATTTCATCCCTGCCCAAGCCATTCCTGAAGGGGCCGCCCTCGGCACCCAACACACTCCTGTGGCCATCCATTCCTGGGATGCTTGATAGCTGGGTGCCCCACACAGGCTCAGACCCTGCATTTGAAAACCGTCAAGACATGTAGGCAGCGGTGAGCTCAGCAGTGAGTGAGTGAGTGAGTGAGCGATTGAGTGAGCGAGCGAGTGAGGGAGGGAGGTACATAGCAAGCGCCGCAGCAGCTTGTGCCCTCAAGTGCCATGCATAACACTGTGGAGAGTGGGTCTGCGGCTCCTGCCCGTACACACACAGCATCTGCCATGTGGCCGCCCCAGCGCCTGCCAAGCAGCGCAGCTGCCATGCCGCACCGAAGCATTGGTCCCAGCCCCTACCTGGCACAGTGGAAGGATCACCAGAGAAGGGCACGGCGTTGGCCAAGGACAGCACACTGACACCGCCCGGCAGCTGCGTGGTGTGTGCTGAAGGGCCCTTTGGTGTGGCGACGGTGCTGGCACTGAACGGGTCAGACAGTGATGGCTACAAGGCGGGGTGCAGGCGCGTTGTCGGGTGTGAGTCAGGTGTGTACGGACCCAGATCTGGGTCCCCAAGGGGGCCAAGCAGAGGGCCCGGCGGCCACACCATATCACCCCTGCTGATGCCGGGCACCATGCTGCCGGCCCTGCTGCTGGCGCCAGGTGCGTCCCATGTAGCAGGGCCTTCTCTCAGGTACTCACCAACCGCCGGGCTGGTCGCGCCACTGCCCACTGCTGCGGTACCATGGGCTGGGTCATCTTCAGGGACGCAGCTGTCCTCAGGGAGGCGGTTTCTCCTGTGAACATGTGCAGCGGAGCGGGCCGTCGCGGCGCCTGTCCCCTCCGCCGTATGAGTAACCAGTGACAGCATGCGGTTGGCTGCCATGGCAAGAAGCTCGTGGTACGCATCATGTGGTTGGAGTGGGGCCCATGCGGTACGCAGCTCTGCCGCAGCACCAGCCGCAGACGGTACAGGAGGCGGTGTAGGAAGCGGTGCAGGAAGCGGTACAGGAACTGGGTCCTGCACGTCAGAACAAGGGCTGGGCACTCCCTGCCCAGTGGCTGCCTCCCGGCCTTGCCACATGCGTGCGGCCTGCTGCTGCTGCCCGCCACCAGCAGCTGTGTCGCTGGCTGGGGGTAGTGGCTGTGCGGGAGGCAGAGGCAGGGGCTCTGGGAGCTGCAGTGGCACCCCTGCAGCCTGCAACGCCGCACCGCCTGACTCATCCCCAGCCGCAGCACGCGCAGTGACGCTGGGCACAGGAACACCGACCTCTGCCACACCGCCTGCAGGCCGCACACTCAAGACCCGGGTGGGCAGGTACACCCCCCCATATGACACATGCACTGTGCAGCCGCCACGATCCTCAGGGACGTCATTCTTATTGGTTTCATCCCCCACGGGAACTTCGTCCATTGGCCCCCCGCCCTCATGCTCCGCAGACGGTCGGTAGCCATGCACCAGCCATCCACGTGCGCTGCAGATCTGCAGCCTGAGGCAGGCAGCTTGTGGTGGAGTGCCACCATTCGCTTGCGCTGTGCCATGCCAACGTATCCCGGCTGCATCTGCAGTGGCACTTGCCAAGCGGGTGCCGGCTGGTGGCTGTACATCCGCGCCCGCACTGTCCGTGCTCTGCTTTGCCGCCACAGCCATGCACCCAACGGCTGTCAGCAACGGCAGGCTTGCAGCGCGCAGAGGCAGAGCCCAGCTATTTGTGGCCCATACGTTCCCGTCCCTGCTCCAGACCGCGACGCACACGAACCGCTCGACTTGCACTGCAACTTTGATGCCGTCTTGCAGACCAGGTCCCCCCAAGCCAAGAAAGTCAAGCACCTTGATCTGCACAACGGCATGGCACAAGCCATGAATCGTAGCAGTATCACCATGGAGGTAGTGTACTGGTAGCATAGCAGATGCTGCCAGGGCCAGTTTACACGGCAGTCTCTTCACAATGCATTTTGGCAACCTCGCGCACACTCATTTCAAGGCAGATATCTAGATGTATGACTGATGCTGGCACCCACCGCCGTCATCTCAGCAAGCAGCTCCAGGGCTGCGCTGTCTGATCCCACATCCCACATGTGCGTGCCGCCTTGGGCACTGCTGCTGACGGCTGTAGCAGCCGGTTGTTGGTCATGTGCCACTGGCAGCACTTCCAGATGGCTGGTGACTGGGTTGTGCACAACATCCAGTGTAATCCTCACGCAGCCTGGTCGCAGTGCCGCGCGCAGCACGTGCCAAGAGCCATGTGCTGTGGCTGGCCATGTTGCTCCATAGCCATGTAGGCTTACAGCTGCGAGCAAGCGCCCCAGCCGCTGCACTAGATTATGCGGCATGTCGCTCACACGCCATGGCCCTGAGATCTTGATACAGAGCTTGTGCTGTGAGGCTCTGTGTCCTGGGCTGTGCAGGTAACCTGTGCTGGGTAGCTATGCTGCTGCCACCGAGCACTGCACAGCTGTGCAGTGCTCAACACAGGTGTGTGGCGCGAGCAGCGAGCAGTGAGCAGCTGCGTCTGTGCAGCACGGGTATGGGTCGCCCTGCGCCTGATGCACCTGTAGCTTTGGCTGCGCTTTCAGCTGCTTGTTCAACGATGGTTGCAGGCCAGGTGCTTCGTGCTCGGCAACTGCCAGGGAGAGGGGTGCTGTAGTCAGCCGCAGTTTCCGTGAGGGAGCTTCCAGATGCATGGGCTGTTGCTTCACCTGTCACCACCCAGCAGCCCAGCCCACACACAGCAGGGACAGGTACAGCCCAGTCATATGCACAGCAGGGCCCCACTGCCCCAGAGGAACAGCCAGGCATGCGACAGCCATCAACAGTCTCATGGCCCAGGCTCGGGCGCTACGCAGCCATGCACCCTGTGAATGCAAGAACACGGTGCGAGAGCGTACCAGGTGCAGTTTGTCGCATGTGGCTGTGCGTGATCACGGCGCACATGATGCATCCTTGCATGCCTGCGCATCCTTGCATGTCCGCGCATCCTTGCATGTCTGCGCATCCTTGCATGTCTGCATGTGTCTGACATGATGAATGCGTACAGGCACATGTGCACCCAGGCACACTATGCACCAGCAACCGTCCCTGACCTGTTGCAGAGCTGGTAAGAGGCACATTGGTGCAGCCATGCCAAGCAGCGGCAGCAACACATCCATGCATGGGTAGTAGGAGCTCTGCTGGAGACCTGAATGCGACAGGCTGCAGCAGGTGACGCGCAGGTGCACAGATCGTCAGTGTGCGCCGGGCGCGCAGGCCGGAAACTCGTTGAATCATGTAGGGGTGGTGTGGGGGCATCTGTGTTGATGTGCTGATCATTTGTGCGCCTCTATGCGTAAAGTAAAGAAATAGCAGCAGCATCTGCGGAACAAGCAGCAAAGCAGGGGGCCCGAGGGCCTGTGAACGGAGCCCGCCAGCACCAAGCTCACCGCTCCAGCTGACTGAGTCATAGCATCGTATTAAAGCATACGGACGGCCTGATCGTCGGTGTTGTACGTTTTGGGACGCCAGGAATGCACAGTATGAATGCGCATTGTGATCAGTTGCACAGACGCACGTTCACATGTATTTTTCATTGTGCAACACAGGCCCTCAGCTTACACTCTGCTGTCTGACATGAGTTACCAGTGAGTGATGCACGCGGCGTTCGGCACATGCCCACCTGGTGGTGTTGGGCGTGTTGGGCGAGTTGGGCGTGTTGGGCGTGTTGGGCGTGTTGGGCGTTGGATGTTGGGCGTATGGTGGCGTGCTAGTTGGCATCCATGCATCATGGTCCACACGTGGTGCACGCAGGCACAGCGGCAACGCCATGAAGTGAGTGAGGTGGCATGGGGTGTGCGGCAGGGCACTGCTGCTGGTGTCGGTAAAGTGTGCAGTGCCTCAGCTGCCAATTTTAACGGATCAAACCGTGCCGCTGACAACTGACAGCGCTGGGCACACCAGCTGCTGAGTAACCGTGGGGACGAAGAGAAGGTGTGTGTGGACAGTTTGGGCAGGACTGCTATTCCGAGCTCAAGAGGTCCCTGCCAACCGCTGGCTTTGCTCTGCCGCTGGCTACTGTCCCCACTGTGCACAGCGCGCTGCGATCACCCTACATCGACTCACTGGGTGACTCTGGCGACTTGGCGGGGAGGGTGATGGGGCCAGGTGGGGGTTGGGTTCCAAATGTGGGGTCGTGGGGTGACTCCTACTTCCCTAAGGGCGCTGTGCGTGTTGGTGGGCGGATGCTGCCGCCCGGTCTCTCCCGGTTGGCACATGCAAATGTCCGGGACCTGTGTGTGTGTGGCCCCGACTGCCCTCGCGTGTGGAGTGGCTCCGCTGTGATACTCTTCCTTCCCCCTGAGGGTTGCGCGCTGTGCGTGGCTTGCCCATCCGGGCGGCTGCGGTGTGTTGCATGTGCTGCTACGTTTCGTGCGTGCTGTGCAGTGTTTGCAGTGCGTTTTACTTCCTTTGCCCCTGATCCTGATCCTAGTCCCACCTCCCGTGGGTGGCAGTTCCCCTTGTAACTGTCCCTCTCTCTCTCACTGGGGGCCCCTGATCCTGATCCTAGTCCCACCTCCCGTGGGTGGCAGTTCCCCTTGTAACTGTCCCTCTCTCTCTCACTGGGGGCCCCTGATCCTGATCCTAGTCCCACCTCCCGTATGTTCCAGTTCCCCTTGTAACTGCCCCTCTCTCACTGGGGGCGCGCGGGGCCGGGGCTGGCTATGCTGCAGTGGAACACAGGGCGCGCGCCTACCAGTCTCAACAGCAGGCTGTCAGAGGGGGCCAGACTGGGCCAAGTGGTGATGTGGAGCCTTCCAGAGCGCCTGAGTTCAATTGCTACAACCATCCAGTGCCATGCCTGTGTGGCACCCTTTTTCTAGCCCAACTGCCCAGGCTCCAAGCCCCTGGTCCTCCACCGCCTCCCCCAAAGGCCCAGGCCCCCCAGCAGCTAGCATGGGGTGAGGAGGGGGCAACACATGCACACATGTCTGCACACATGTTCTTCTTCTTATTACACATGCACACTGCAGCCAGCTGCGCCCACCTGAGACCAAACCCTGTCATCACACGCCCACTTCCCCAAGCTCAGTTAACACCACCGCAACCAGCCCAGCCATGCTCAGCCAAGCCTGGCCTACCGGTCCGGTCAACCCTGGCTGGGCGCAGATCTCCTGCATCAATTTCTGCTAGCTCTTCACTCAGAGGCATCCTTGGGCACCCGGGCAACCTGGTGATGGCGCCGCCCACGCGAGCGTGCCGGCTTTGCCTTTTTCTTTGGGGGCCCCAGCCCCATGCCCTCCAGCCCTCCTTTCGCCAGTGCCTCCTGCAGCAAGGAGTGATACGCTGGAGGTTGGTGAAAGGCGTGCACCCCAACGCAGGGGAAGCAGCGTCCCAGGAGCAGCGCAAAGGTAGCAAGATGGACTGGGCAGCCGTGAGGCGTTCATGCTGTAGCGCTGCCGCGGCAGCGGCAGTGGCGCAGCAGCAGCAGCAGACAAGTGTTACCCACGATGCGGTCGTGCAGCCAGACCCATCGGCATGGTGTGTGTGCCTGGCATGTCACAGAGGGGCGGTCCAATGCATCGGCATATGTAGGCGCCCTGTACCAACCGAATGGCTAGGTCGCAGGACATGCAAGGCATGCGCTGGTTCATATACAGGACATGCGCTCACTGCTTACTCACCAGTAAGTATTTGCCCAGTGCGCGCCTGAAGGCACCCGCGCCCTCCTCACTCTGGAAGTAAGAGTGGAGCTCCTTTGCCACCATCTCCCCCACGTCTCCATCCTCCCCTTCCAGAAGACCCTCCTCCCCTCCTCCCACGCCTCCGCCCTCCCCAGCCACCTCCTGAGCTGCGCGCTTCTTGCCCTGCGCATCCTTTGGCTGGCCCGCCTGCCCATTTGCCTCAGGCCCCAGGGCTGTGTCCTGTGGGGCAGCCACAGGTGTGCTGCGTCGTTGCGGGGCAGCGGCCTTGCGCTTGTTGCCGGCCGCAGTGCCGCCGCCACCGTTTCCTGCAGCTGGCCGCGCCCCTTCAGCTCGTGGCCCATCAGCCGGGTGCTGCCCGTGTGCGCCTTCCGCTTCATCCACATGCACCCCGCCGAACGGCTTGTGCAATGGGTGGTGCGCGTAGTACGCAGGCGGGGCGTCTGGTGCATGCCCAGGTGCATGGCCCGTCGCCCCGTCAACCTCGTCCACATGCACCCCGTCAAAGGACCTCCGGGGACGCTGCTCTGGGTGGTGCGCGTAAAAGTGCGGGCCGTCGAGTGGTGCGTGGCCCGGCGCGTGGCCTGTGCCGCCCTCTTTCTCATCCACATGCACGCCATGAAACTTGCCGCAGCTGCCGGCGGGCGCGTGGCCTGTGCCCCCCTCCTTCTCATCCACATGCACGCCCTCAAATGCATGGTGTACCACTGTATGGCCGCTGGCCCCATCCTTCTCATCCACATGGGCACCATGGAATGGCTGGTGGGGAACAGCTCTGAGCTCCTTCATGCCAGCCACAGCCTCCGCTGCGCTGCCCCACGCTGCAGGTCCCACGCCCCCCTCGTTTCCCTCCTCGTCCTCCTCCATGCCACCCCCAACCTCCCCAAGGTCTTCACTCCCAGAGCCTGAATCCTGGCTGCGCTTGTGCACCTCACGCTGGCGTGTCTGAGGGGCGAGCGGGGCCGGTGCAGGGGGCTCTGGCAGACCTAGCGCGATGCAGCGCTGGCGCCACAAGCTTGGCCTGCATAGTGCGTGAGCAGGCCAGGGGAGATTTCAGGCCAGGGGGGCACGCAACAGGCCTCAGCCAGCGCTGCCTGCTGCCCTGCATGGGCCGTGCTGAGCAGCGTGCGCTGTCATGCTCTAAAGGCATGGTGGCAGCGCTCTTGAGCACAGCAAGCCGGCCAAGTCGTGACCTAAAGGTACACACTCTCAGCCAGACATTCGTACGGGCCAGCCAGGCAGACATGTGCACATAGGCAGCCAGTTAGTCAGAGGTGCACACCAGTAGTCAGACAGGTAGGGCCGCAGGAAGCCCGTGTTGTAAGAGGGATCCAGGTTGTCAGGCGGGTGGAACCAGTAATTGAAGGCAGCGTGAGAGCCAGCGGCCTGGCCCTGTGGCTTGGCACCGGCTGGTGTCGCTGCTTGCTGCTTGGCAGAGGTACGTGTGGAGCGACGCGCAGGTGTAGCCGCCGCCTCTGTGGTAGGGACGCTAAAGGAAGTGACCTCATGGAACCAGCCTGCAGCCAAAGCCGTGCAGGGGACCCAGGCACGGGTTGAAGAGTGCCGCAGTGCAAGGGTGCCCACCCCAGTGGAAAAGTAGCCAAGGTGGTGTGGGGTGGTGACGCAGGTGGCACACAGCACTTAATCAAGGCCCAGCGTCGAAACAAAAACAAACCGAGCTGCACCAACTATTGTGCGCATGAATACGGCCCATGGACCCACAGACCGGGCCGGCACGTCACGCCATGCATGGCTGTTTGCATGCGCGGCCAAGGGTGGATATCCAGTCCAGCAGGGCGACAAGAGGCAGCCGAACTGGCAGGCACGCGAGTCAGCAGTATTTTCAGGGCTCATACTCAGCCGGAGCTCACGGACCTGCCGGCAGGTACAGCATCTGCCCTGCCTCCACGGTTACCTCCATGGCTGCAGCCAGGCCTGGGAAGCCAGGGAACTCTTTTTTGAGCCGCCGGTCCCCCATGGACAGATCCACCCCTGAGCAGAAGCTGGGCGGGTCCCCCTCCTCCTCCTCCTCGGGACTCTCCTCTTCCTCTTCCTCCTCCTCGTCCTCGTCCTCCTCAACGTCGTCGTCGCTTTCTGCTGCTGCCTGCTTGCCGTTGTTTCGGGCCCCGAACTTGCCCTTGGCAGCATGGCGTCTGGTCACATCCCCGTCTTCAGACGTCTCATCCTCATCCTCATCCACATAGTCTGAGGCCACACGCGCATTAAGTTAACAACATCACGACATAGGCAAGGGCGATGGCCAGAGACATAACACAGCCC
>BDCZ01000028.1:215836-240351 GCA_001662365.1 Chlamydomonas applanata | reverse complement strand
CTCACCCCCCGCCCCCGCGCCCCCACCCAAATCTAGTACGTAGTAGCAGCCACGACAGCACAACCAGTATCAGACACCTAGTGGAGTGAAATTGGCGGTGCAGGGCCCCAACCCTGAACTGCCGAACCCTGAGCAGCGCCGTCTCCGAAACCCACCGTCCTGCAGCCCCTCAAAGCCCGGGGCGCCACCATCGCCAGCGCCAGCCGCATCCAGCTGTGCATCCATAGCGGCCTCTAGGGCGGCCTCAGCCTCAGCCAGCTGCTGCTCAGCACCCTGCATTGTGCCCACAGCATGCAGCGCACACGTGACAGGTTGCTGAGACCGCACTCGCACGTTGATTCAACCTCGTGGCAGGCATCCATGTGGCATGCATGCTGGACGTACGATGCAGCAACACATACGCTCACATGGTGCTGGCCAAATCAGGCACCATGGGGAACGGCAACGGAACGGCAACATGGTGGCACCCACAGCCCAGGTAGCAGCCCAAGCACGCATGCCAGGATCTGCAGGATCTGGCTGCTACAGCCAGGAACTGCTAAAAGTGGCTGCTACAGCCAGGAAGTGCAGGAAGTGGCTGCTACAGCCAGGATCTGCAGGAACTGGCTGCTACAGCCAGGAGCTGTAGGAACTGAGCTGCTACAGCAGCTGTGCAGGGCACGTACCTTGATACCCTGCGCCACTGCCGCCTCAGCCGCAGCCACGCGCTTCTCAGCCGCTGCGCGCACAGCCCATGCATCTGCCTCGCTCGCATCTGCACCGTCCGCGCGCACCTCCCCCTGCATGCGAGGAGGTTTAGCTACTTCAATACTGCAAAGTCCCATAAACCTCAAAATCGGCCCCTGCAGCTCGGCAATGGCTGCATGTCACACTATGCTCCACAGAGAGGAAAGGGCTATGCTCCTCAGGGACCTCATATGCAGACAATGCCGTGCCATATGTGATATGACACCAGGCAGCGCGGGCGGAGGGGCCATGTGAAACCAGGCAGCCCACAACACTCGCATGGGGCCCTAGCAGGCTGCAGGCAGGCACCACCACAGGTCCTCAGGTCCTGCACCAGTTCTGCAGAGGTGCAGTCTGCGACGAGCCCTGAACCAGCACAGCCGCAGGACGGGTCCACCCTGCCAACAAGCATCTGCCCTGCAGAGCACCTCACCTGCCCTTGGTACACGATGCGGCCGTTGGCGTGCACACGCACGATGCGCCCGGACGTGTGCATGTGGGGTGCATGCGAAGGATCCCACAGGCGTAAGCGCTTGCGGCCACGGAGCAGCACATAGCTGCATCACGCCACGATAGCACGATCCATCGTCATGGTGGAGCCATGCGCACATCGAGTAGCGCAGGCCCTGAGAGGGCGGCCCAGGCACGTGCCTACCCACAGCACAGCACGGCACAGCACGGCACAGCACAGCACAGCACAGCACCAGTGGGGCACTCACAGGTTGTCATGGAAGTCATGGTGCAGGCCACTGGAGGATCCATCCCTGTGATGCGTGAGGTTGGTGCACAGCCGTGTAGTATGCACAACACGCTGGTGCCTGGCAATCTATCTGCGCTGCATGCAGTGCGCGTTCTAGATGTCCCCACAGTTGAGAGCCACAAGCAGCAAGACTACCGTACCCAGATGCGGCATGTGCCATGCGGGACGTATGCGGGACAGGCACCTACTTTCAACCCCTGTATAGCAGTATTCATTGGGTGACTTGACTTGTTACAGCGTTTCCCATTAGGGGTGCTGCAATTCCCTGATCTTCCTGTGGATCAATTGCTTCCAGGCCACACGGTTTTGGCATGTGGTAGTGTACCATTGGGTATTCATACATAATAACATACACGCACTTGGCGCAGCCCATCCACAGGTTGCACTGCTGTGGCACCAGCCGCCCCATCAAGCTAGGCACCAGCTCAAAGTCGGCTGTGAGGCGTGCGAGGGGCTCGCCCCACACAGCTGGGTGCCCATCAGCAGCCACCTTGCACTGCGTATGCGAGTGGATGGCAACATGTGAGGAGTGGCAACAAATGACGATATGAGGAAAGGGTCATGCCAGCATGGGCTCAGGTCGCTGTGGGCAGCCGTAATGGGTGCTTGTGTGTGCTGATCCCCACATGCCAGGGTACAGTTGCAGGTGCAGGTCTGCAAAAGCTGAGCCTCATTGTCTGGTAGTGGGCTAGGAGTCACATGCCATCAGCGGACGTGCACACACAACACCACGTGAGTGACACCTTTTGTGTGGTCAGGTACAGAGTCTCGTCGCCTGCGGCCATCGCCTTGAGGAACTCACGAAATGTCATGGGCACCTTGCGCCCATGGCCATATGAGTCCCCTGGGCTGTCTCGCACCTCCACTTTCACTGGGGCATCGCCCTGTGGCAAGGCAAGGGTTGGAAGAGTGAAGGGTGAAGGTGGCATGAAGATGTCACGTTTGCCTCACACTGCTTGCCTCATAGACAGCGCACAGTGCTTACTTTCATGGTCTTCGCCAAAGCATGGTACATTGCTATGTACTGCTGCTGGGAAAACAGGAGCCATCGGCAGGTCATCTTTTTTGATAGCTGTGAGGAGTGGAAATTGGCGGAAGCTGGCATTTCATGCCTGCTCTTACCGCGACGCGAGCAAGGTACTCATCATCCCATTTGGCTGATGCCTTCCATCCTGCAAGAACAAGCCAGAACACTGCTCGCATATGCTGTAGATCCTGTAAAGAGTGGACAGCCACTCGCAACACACATATCTATGCGCCATGATGGGCGCACGATGTAACCAACACACACACACACACACACACACACACACACACACACACAACTGCACGCAGGTTTTCTGCGCTTCTGATCTCAATCACGGTAGGCAGACCGCCTGAGCACAGGAACAGGTGGCTTACCAGCATCAGGCAGGTGCCCCTGAATCAACACCTGGGGCCGCACACAACCGGATGAATGTTGGTTGAAGGAAATGCACGCCACTGTATGACCATGCCAAGCATGTGCTCTGGCATGCAAGCCACATCAGCTGCCAGTTTTTCAGTGCGTACTGGCTTGCGTTTGACGATGTAATCGGCCCAGAACCGCTTTGGCTCAAGCTCATGCGCCTGCAGCTCATCAATCTTCCCTTGCACCTTGAACCCCGCATATTCATTTATCGTGACAGCCGACACGGCCTGCGTAGTTCACGAGAAATAAGCATGAGTTTGCCGTCGATGGTCTGATCCATGCTGCAAATTACAAAACACCAGATCAGTATTGCTGCTCACCTCCATCGAAGCTAGATTCCCTGGCTAACGATCATATGCTGCACTCTCAGGGGTGACGTAGCGGACACGCAATAATGACTGTTTGTTAAGAGTGACCTGGGGGCCTCATGCGTGCATTTCACAGCACCAGGCTGCGATATCAGTCACCACCTGTGTAGGTGAGCCCATTGCTGCCGGAACGCGTGAGGCTGGTCATGCAGAAACTGTGCGGTCCAGCCATCTTTGCAAACAGAGAACCCAGCAGGGGGCGTGACTGCCTGTATACTTTCGCACTGGTATCATCTGAAGGGAATGGGCCAAACTTTGTATGCTGACATGGTTTCCTGGGTGCCACGATCGCCAACTGCAGCGATGGAACCTATCTGCAAGAATGGCTCCCCCCCTCGAGGACATCCTGCTTAAGTAAGGGGGTCAGGGTCGATCGCACATTTGCAGACAAGCTGCTGACCCGTTTCTATGTCAGGAAGAAATCTGGGGCTTAGGGTTCAGGTCACTGAAGACACTTTTATGTCCAATCGTGCTAGACTGGCGGGTGCATTTGTATGCAATCGGATGAGTGATTTGAAGCAACCGACGTAAGTGTGCAACCGTGCCGATCTTGGAGCTTGCTTTTTTTCTTGCAGGGCCAGAAGAAGCAGAGGTGGAGTGTGTCAGGATGCACTGTACATCAAGCATTTATTCAGTTTGCCTCTCCTCTGCGTAGAAGGCCAGGCCATGTTACAATGGAACCTTTTATATCAATGTTGCGCAGGCCTCGGAGGGCTGGTACAATGTTAAAGCCCCTCTGGAGCCACCCTGTTTATGTCCACCCCACACCACCTTTGGGACTCGGGGCAAGCCAGGTCTTTTAGCATAAACGGGATTGAGACAAGGGCAGCGACCTGCAATGGCCGAGTTTGATGATGAGGACTTCAATGCGCATCAGGAGGTCCCAGACGACAACCTGGAGGACGAAGACACAAGAGCGGTGGTGTTTGGAACAAAGGTGCGCTCTTGCATGGACAACGTGCCCTTGGCAGATGCACACTCTTTGTAGCGCAAAAAATAAACCGGCAAATCGTCTCTGCACAGGCTATTGCGGTCTCTTCCAACAAGCCCCTGACATCCAAGTACCGTGGGGTATGTGCTTCTCAACCGTTTTGTCCGCCTGTTGTCTTTTATGCATGCCCATGCCGCCATGGCTTGCGTTTGTCGTTATGCATGCCGATGGCCTGCGCCTGCAGGAGCAGCGGCATTGATCAGATGTACCTGTGTGGTGCGCTGCAGGTCTGCTGGAACCGGTAGGGATCCATGGTGGCGAGGCGTATGGTGCTGCTTCATTGAACAGCAGCGATGGCGTTTGCAGCAGTGACGCGTAGCACGCGCATGCCATGCCATTCTCTGAAAGATACTGAGATATCAACCCTGCAGCATGCTGCATCGCCGTACCACAGGGACAGAGTGCATGCAAGCAACTGATGGCTGACACGTGTGAAGAACGTGGTGAACGGTGTACACGCATTTTGGGTGCGTGCACTTGCATGCACAGGAAGAACAAACGTTGGCAGGCGGCGATCAACAGCGCTGGCAAATACCTTTACTTGGGTAAGTGGTCTGTGGACACTGGCTGCCTGCCTGCGGCTGGGTTTGCAGGGTGATCACAGCACGCAGGTGTGGATGCGATCCGCTCATTGAATGCCTCAATTTGCAATAGCCTTGCCTGATGCTATGTATTGTGTGACCTGCCTGCGGCTCAGGCTCATATGACACGGAGGAGGAAGCAGCCCGTGTATTTGACAAGGCTGCCGTGCGCGTGCGCGGCTCCAAGGCCCGCCTGAACTTCAAGTGCGGCCCTGAGCGTGCCTTTGCTGTGCATTGTGCAACCCTGGGACATGCGCCGCTAGATGCGCTGCTACCTGTGGCGCCCTCAGTACACATGGCGGCATGCCACACGTGTCCTTTGAAACAGACAGGGCAGCAGCTTTGGGTGCCCCATATGTTCGTGCTTTGCTGCTCAATGCACTCTTCCTGCATTAGCTCTTGCCCTGCATCGTTAACTGGCTGGCATCACCCTGCAGGCATGGGAACTATCTGGACGACCAGGGGGCTGTGCTCCCAGATGCCATGGTGGAGCAGCTGCTGTCCGAGGCACAGGTACTGTGGCAGGTGTCAAGCACACACTGGGACAAGCGGAGAAACCGAGCTTTTCCAGCACATCTGCTGTCCCTGCACGTGCTTGACACAAGGGTAGAAGCACGGTAGGATGGCATCACCCGAGGGCAGCTGATTGATTGCGATGGATGCGACAGCAGCCATGCTCCACGACTGATCGCGTGAGCGTGTCATTCATATCCCTGCATGGCCCTTGACCCCACAGGATCCCAACCGCCCACGTCGCGCTCGCGCCGTGCGGAAGCCCAAGGACGACCCAGGCTCGGAGTCAGGCGCAGGCATGAAAGGCGCAGGCTCTGGGCACCAGAAGCCGCGTGGTGCCAAGGTGGAGGATGACAGCGCGATCGAGGCGATGCGGTTGCTGGCACAGCTAGGGGCAGCTGGGGCAGCGCCGAAGGCAGCGGATGGCACAAGTGCAGCGGTTGGTGGCGGGGGGCATGCGGCCAGCCCGGCTACTGCCAAGGCCAAGGCGAGGGGCGAGCGAAAGGACAAGGCGGCACGGGCAGCTGCGCATGCGGCAGCGGTGGCCGCTGCACAGGTGGGCGGTGGCCAGCTGCAGGGCGCCAGGCTGCAGGCCGTCACAAACTATGGGCTGCCGAGCCTCCCCGTCCCTGCACACGATGATGTGATGTTTGGGATGCCCCCAGGGGGCCTGCACAACCTGGAGGGACCTGGGCTGGGGTCCTTCCAGCAGCTGCTGCAGGGGGTGGGTGCAACACAGCCTGGGCCTGGCAGCCTGGCTGGAAGCATGGCCGCTGGCTTGTTGGCTGGCGCCGCAGCTGCAGGGCGGATGCCCCAGGCACAGCCCAGCCATTCCAGCCACACCATCACCACCTACACAGGTGTCAAAGTACCCCCTGCTGCTGCGCTGCTGCCGCTGGAGCAGCAGCAGCAGCACCAGCAGCAGCAAGCACACCAGCAGCAGCAGCAGCACCAGCAGCAGCAGCACCACCACCAGCAGCAGCACCAGCAGCACCAGCAGCAGCACCAGCAGCAGCAGGAGCATGAGAAACATGAGGCCCACCGAAGGGCGTCCATCGTGGCTCAGCTGATAGGCGACGCGAAGCAGCAGCTGCCGCAACAGCTACCGCAGCAGCAGTCGCAGCAGCAGAAATTACACCAGCAACAGCCCCCGTTGCAGCAGCGGCAGCAGCAGCAGCCGCCGCTGCATCAGTTGCAGCAGCATCAGCAGCCGCAGCCGCAATGGCAGCAGCCGCCTGCTGGAAATCAGTCGCATGCGCAGCGCCAAGCCCAACCGACGATGCATGAGCAGCTGCCACAGCCGTTACTGAATCTGATGCTGGTTCAGCAGCCCGACCCAGTTGAGCCTGTTGCGCTGCCTCAGCTGCAAGAGTGGACACCTCCGTCTGAGCCTCCCGCACCTAAGCATGAGCTGCAGCAAGTACACAAGTCGTTGGCTGCTCTTCTGCAGGCGCAGCAGCCGCACGTGCAGCAGCGGCAGCTGGCACAACAACAGCAGCCACAGCAGCAGCCACCCCTGCTCAATCTTGCGCCCACTGGTGTGCAACTGCAACTGCCACTGGACCAGCAAGTACAGGTGCCTGCCTTCTCACACATGCCCTTCGCCCTCGCTGCTGCTACCGCCAGCAGCGCCATGCCTTCCCAGCGAGCAGCAACCTCCCCCCCTACCTCCACCCCTAACTCAGGAGCAGATACTGGGATGGCGATGCTCAACACACGGGGCAGCAGCGGAGGCACTGGTCAGGCTGGCCCAGGGGGTGCTGCATCCGGGTCACCTGGTGGTCTAAATGCCAGGGACACGCCGCAGCAAGACGCAGCAGCCGTTGCCATTACACAGCTGCCTGCAAACGTAGGGCATGCGCGTGTGTCGCAGGGTGCGACAGGCCTGGGTGCTGGCGATGTAGCTGCAGCCCAACTGACTGGCCCAGGCCTGGGGCCTGACATTGCTGCTACCGTGGCTTCTGCGGGCACCAGCGATAGAGGCGCAGCAGCCGGCAGCAGGCCGGATGGCAGCGCAAGTGCTGCCGCTGCGGCACCGGCGCCAGCTGGTGGCATGGGCACGGGAGGTGCCAAGGACATGTTTGCCTGCATCGCTCGGGCACTCCCAGAGGGGGTGACATTGGATTGTATCATCCCATCAGACAGGGAGCACATCCTTGGGGTGCTGTACAGCGTGCCTGAGGACGACCACACAGGCGCAGGCGTGTGGAATGGGCGCAGTGGCATGCTGCGCAACCTGGGCCTGTACGGCTCCTTCAAGGATGCAAAGCAGGTGAGGTTAGCATGACGGGGCCACTGGCAGACAGCGGCCTGGCGGTACGCCGAGGCTGTACTGCTGATGCGCGTACCCTGCTGTAACGCTGCTGTACTGCCCATGCATCGCTCATATACGGATGCGGCTTGCATGGGGCGCATTGTGTGGTTTGGCAGGCTGGCGTGCTGGCTGCATGCCAGTTGCGTGCGCGGTCACGAAGCCATGGGCAGATGCAAGCTACTGTGGCGTGTGCAACTGGAGCTGTGTACCTGACTGCGTGCGGCCCATGCATCTTGACTGATGAAATGCAGGCTGCACAAGGGTGCATTCAAATCATGCTGGACATGGAGCCTGCCCTTCCGGCTGCTTCGAACGCTCTCACACCCCCACCTCCAACATCTGCATCCCTGCTGTGCCAGCAGCAGCAGCAGCAGCAGCAGCAGCAGCAGCAGCAGCAACAACAACAACAGTTGCAGTACCAGCAGCTGCACCAGGCACAGGCGCATGCACAGCTGCAGGCAGGACACGCCTTGCATTTCGCCAACAAGCTGCCTGGCAATGGCATGTTCTCACAAGGACTGCAGGCGCAGCTCACTCCCACACAGCCCCCAGCACAGGCACAGGTACAGCCCCCCATGCAGATGGGCGGCGATGGCAGCAATGTACTGGCTGTGCAGAACTTGAATGGCGAGCTGCAGTACTTTCGAATCCCAAGTCAAGATGGTGGCATGCAGCGAGTCTATCTCCAACAGCAGCAGCATGGGGTGCTGCAGCAGCAGCAGTTGGGGCCTGCACAGTTAGCAGGGGCCAATGTGGAGGGAGCTGCGGGCTCTGCATTCACCATGCGTACACCCAACACGAACACAGCTACTGCGGCCACTGGGAACTTGGCGACTGTGCAAGGCACTGGCGGCTACCATATCGTACTGCCGGCATCTGCGCTGTCCCAGGGTGGCTTGGGTGTGGACAACCTGCTTGCAGCTGTTATCCCTCAAAGCAGCAGCCAGAGCTACAGTGGTGGCTTGGGTCTGGGCTTGAACGGCCGCTATAGCCTTTCAGCCACGCCAGTCATGTGGGGTGGACAGGGCATTGCGCTGGGGCAAGATGGCGGGGGCGTCGGCTTGACAGGCATGGGCGGCGGTGCAGGTGGGTTCGGCACGCTGAGCGGGAGCCGGGCTGGCCTATCAGGCACGCTGCCAGGTGGGCAGGCATGGCAAATCGCCGTGCAGCCGGACCCACCTACCTTTGTGGATGCGAGCCGCAACAGCCTGGTCACACAGGAGATGACAGATGAGAGCGCAGCGATGCAGGCACCCGGTCGAGGCAGCGGCGGCAGCGCGTCAGGCAAGCCGCACGACCAAGGACATCGCAAGCGTGCGCGGGAGCAGGGCGGTGGGGGGCCCAGCAGCAGTGCCGGTGGCGGCCGCGGCGGCATGCTGGCAGGAGGGCCTGGCGCAGGCGGCGGTGCTGTGAGCGGTGTTGGTGGCGACACGACCGACGGGTCTGTCTCCGCGTCTGGCCGTGACGCCAAGCGCTCAAATGTTGCACCTACCCCGCAGTTTGCTGCGCTGCAGTCGCTGGCACACATGGACGTGCAGGAAGCACTGCAGCTGTTCTTTGCGCAGAAGCAGCAGGCAAATGGCAGCGGCAGATGATGAGCAGCCTTGTGGCCCTTTGTGCTGTGTGGCACAGCACTGCTATCATCAGTGCGCCGGCTGCTTGTGCAGGTGTGTGCTGCCTGGCATTGCATGGCATTGGCCCAAAGAGCTTAGAGACATGTACAGCAGGATGTACACCTGAGGCCGGTCCAGGGCTCCATGTTGGGGACAGCCAGGCATGTGCCAACTTGACGCTTGAGTGTGAGTCAGCAGGCATGGCTTTGCCATTTCATGGTGGTCCCATGGAAGTGATCACAAACGTCTGACGCGATGGTAGAAAACAGCTGGATGTGAGCTGCAACAATGCAGAATGGGTTCATGGCTGCGTGATGTCAGCATTGTGGTATGCAGTAGCGGTAGCAGAGGGCAGTTGTTGTGCGCCGATGCCCAGTCTGTGGCACTTCAAAGGTTGGTTTTGGCTCCGACGATGGTGCTCTGATGATTACGGATCGCAAACACGCACAACTTCGACACAAGAGCATCTTTGATAAGTTGCTGAGTCTTGGGTTCAGTCGTGCCTAATGGCAACAGTACAGGTTAACACTGGAATGGGCCCTGGAGGCCTGTTGATCTCCCTGGTCATTCATCCTTTAAGAGTGCATTTGGCGGCTTGCGCATCATGGATGGTTGGCGGTTTGCGGCGTGTGAGCTGGGGGCAACGGATGATTGAGGTGCGTGCCTGGTTTGCACGAAATATCATGTTTGGCTTGAAGCTGCATGCTGTTGAAACCATGGTATCTGGTTGATGATTCACTCCTGGAGCTGTGCACCTTCTGGTGGCTTTTATAAGCCGGTACAGCTGATCCTGTGATTCGGCCCGTCCAAAGATACCTGCTGCAGCAATCACCAACTGCAAAGGCCTACACCTGTGCTTGCAAGTTGCGTCATGCGCCCTGACTGACTGGTGCTCAGCGCAACATGGAGCATGTTCTTTTGAATCCTCCATTCATGGAACAGCTACAGCCACGGCATCAGCGCTACAGTGCCGTCCGTCAAAACCAGGCAAGACGCTTCGACGCTGAGCGCCAGCAGGCGCACCACAGCACACCACACACCAAGCACATGCAGGACACGCAGCAGCCGCCCCGACCAGCCTCAACCGCTCGTACACAACCAGCAGCCACGCCAGCTTGAGCGCACACCTTCCCGCGCACAGCAGCCGGCACTGCGCCAGGGCCGCATTTGGCTGGACTGGCTCAGCCAGCTGCTCAGCCTCATGCCTGGGTCCCGGGGCGTGGCATCCTCATTTCTTCACTCAAAGCCGTCAAGGCCCTCGCCAAGTTGAAACCTGCTGCTGCGGCCACACCAGGGCCTACTGCCCACAGCAGGCCGCTTTTCCAAATGGATATCGCATGTAAGCACAAATGCGTCAGCAGCAGGAGCACACTCGAGCGAGCTGTTGACTAGCTGGTGGCGCGTGGCAGGAAAAGGCAATGATCTCACAGCGCTGCCTGCATAGATGAGCGCATGTGGTACAACAGGTGTGGCCACACCAACGACGGATGCACCGTATGTTTCCACTGTGCTCCGAACGAAGCCATTTGACGGCCAGCGCCTGTACAAACCAGGCGTTGTAGCAATGCCATCTTACACATCCTGCAGGCTTCCTGTGAGGCGCGTTGGTGATGCTATGTGGCATTCGTACGTGACAAGCCCGTAACAAACTTGGCAGGACCGTGGTAGATTCCCAAGAAACCATCAACAGTAACGGGAAGGACACTGACTTGCACATACACGCATGTAGAAATGCAGGTGTGCCAATAGTTGTTTACTCACGAGCGCTGCGCATATGCCCTGCGATGCAGTGATGTGTGTTTCACAGCAGCAGGTTGCTGGCGCCCTGTTCCCTGCTATGTAAAGAGTCCGCCACTGCTAAGTAAGAGCTGCTGGCTCTTATACTCTCAGATGCCCATGAAGGCCCCCTCACAACCCATGAGCCCACCCCTCAGATGATCCCCACAAACAAAACTCCAGCATTCCGTGCGGCCGCGGCCTTGGCAGCGCCATCCCCGAATCTGTAAACATGGTACATGTGCACACGTCACAACTGGATGAAACTGCTCGCTGGCATGAAGATACACACGCTGTACAGTAGCATGCTCAGCGCCTGTTGGGGCCCCCATTGCCAACGGGTGAGATGGTCAAGCCAAGGTCCAGATCTGGCCGCTCCTCGCCATCCTCCTGCACAGAGGCAGACACAGGTGCCACATTCATGTATTGTGGCAACTGTGACACGTGCACTATGCATCCATCATGTGTGCGTGCCACTGGGATGCATACCTTGCTGCACCCTGATGCACCCAAAACACGGCGTATCACCCAAAACACATGACCATAATATGACAGGATCAGCCTGGGTGCAGGGTGCAGACTTCATGGCCCGGCATGCCACCACGCACTGCTGTGCCTTCTCACACCTGATCCTCTGTGCAGATCTTCATTGCGTGGCAGTGTATCTCAAAGCCCATGCCCCCCTGTGTGGCCTCCCGCTTGTATGACAACATCACGTCCTTGAACGCCTCAAAGTCCCTGCAGGCGCATTTTGTGCCATATGTTGCCACCACAACAGATCTCTGCAGGATCCTGGCTGCTCTATGCCTGCAGCACCATGACAGGCTACTCCGATGCTCATGGCCCCTCCGACTCCACCGCTCCACAACCCACCCACCCACCCACACATGACTGCAACCATGCAGCTTGCTGGCTAACCCAGTGTGAGGGCACCATCCACGGCTGTGGCCAGGGCCCATACAACATGCTCCCCGCCCACGCACCCCATGGTGAGAAGTAAGTCAAAGACATCTCCCATGAGCTCCTCCTTGCGCGCGTCCAGCATACGCAAAAAGTCAGTCATGTCGAACCCAGCCACGACTGTCTTGAGCCGCGACTCAATGTTCAACTCAACCAGCTCCGTGTACTTGCTGAAGAGCTCAGTGTAGATGAGCTTGTTCTCATCATTGTCCTGTGAGCAACGGACGTCATTCAATCGCTTGATCAGATGATGAAAAGCACAAGTGCATGCAAGGTTGAAGGCAGGTCAGTCCGGCAGGCAAACATACTCAAGGGGAACAGCTCCCAGAGGCAACCCCTACATGCACGCATCGCATAACATGCTTGGAGCTGCATTCAGCAGACTGTGCACAGCATACCTCGAAGTGTATGCAGTTCTTCTTGCAGAATGACTCTCGGGCGTCTTCAAAGTCCGGGTCCATTAAGGTCTCTATGTGTGTACCATGACAAATATCATGCAGAGTTTGTGTAGTGCTCAGCAGTTGTCCAGCAACAGGTACGCACATCACTAATGGCTCAACGTTCAAGTGCACACAGCTGCTGGGGCTGTCCCAACCCATGCACACACCTTCTAATGCGCCCACTATCTGGTCAAAGCGATTCGTCTCTTCGTCATGCCCGCTGCCATCGTTCACAAAGTTGATGTCTTCATCTTCCCCCTCCTGTGCCACAGCATCAAACATGGCGCGCATGTTGGTGGTGGTTATGCAAGCAAGCAGCAAGCATGCAGACTCCCATGCACCATTACCGTACCAGAAATTCTCCATCACCGATAAACAGATCCTCCTCCTCGGTTTCCATGTGCTCCGCAGCTGCACCCGCTGTCCCTGAGAAGCAGCAACAGTTATGCCAGCCCCACTCCAGGTCAGATCTTGACGGCAGCGCGCCTTGCGCTAAAGCATGCCTTTGACTCTACCGTGTATTCTGGTGCAGCACGATTTGCGTAAACCAGCGAGGAGGGATTTTCCATTATCCCGCGCCCGCTGCCCAATCGTTCCAGTTCAACGAAGCACGTGCCCAGCCTCCAAAGATCAATCAGCCCGGTCCTAAGACCACGCTCCAGCCCAGGGACGGTTTGGGGTTTTCCACAGCCGGGGTGCAAGGGGTAGGAGAATGCGCCCACCGACTTGCTCATATTCTACCTGTTGCTGGTGACATATCCGCTGGCTTGGCAGGTGGCCCTCCAGTAGGCATGAAGACCAGGGGAGTGCAAGCGGGAGGGTGGCACGAGGGCAACGCCAATCAAGCGCTTCAGCAGGCCTCCAGGTCAGCTATCCTGCCCTGCTACCCTAGGTTCAGTTTCTTGTTGACTTGACAGATAGTCTTTGTTGAAAGAATCGTCCGCAGGGTTGTTGATTACGTTGTTGGTCAGCTGGCACAACGCGCACTGATAGCCGCGGCTCGCGTACAAAAAGCATGACAGAAGCGCCTCACTCGCCTCTCACTGGCAAACTCACCCGCTGCGCGTTCTAAGTGAAGAAGAGCTCTGCCTGCCCCCCGCACCCCTCCCTTCGACCCGCCCCCTGCTGCGCGCTCTAAGAGCCCAGCTGATGCTGCCACACAAGCAGCCTGGCCACAGTCGGCATGAACTGCGCACCTGTGGTGGGCAGGGGATGGGGGAAATGCTGCCATGGGCAGCAGCGTCTGGTGCGCCACGAGCGGCGCTGCGACCCCGTGCGCAGTCAGCCACTCGCCATGGCTGCAGCCCTACCACGCCCAGCAGCCCTTGCCACCCTCCACGGCGTCCACGCACCCGTGGGTGGCAGCTCCCTTGTAGTTGTCTCTCTCCCCCCTCCCACCACCACCACCCACCCCATGTTGCAATGCGCTGTGCGAATGGCGGTCCCAGCGGCAGGTGTGGATGGGCCATCAGGTTGAGATGGCTGGGGGCGCAGCAAGCAGGCACACTGTGGAGGGCAATTCAGCCCGAACGGACGCGGCAGTTGACGTGTAAGGAGTCCAGTTCCATCTCACGAAAGCCACCTCTTGCAGCCGTCGCTGGGCGGGTTGACCCAGGTGGGTCCTTTGCTGCCATGACAGCAAGGGCCCCGATTGGACCACCCCAAAATAATTTCTTCTCCTGGCTTTGGATTCATCATGAAAAGCATTTGCGCACCAGTCACGCGGTTCAACCAGCCAGCTGAGGAAGTGTGGAGCGTCGCCCAGCGCCGCAGCCATCTTCACCGGGAATTGTGTGCAGACAGTGATTACAGTCAATCTTGCATGCCAAACTGCATGCAAAGGCGCCCCATCCTGAGGCAGCAGCAACAGGTCAGATGCGCAATTTGCTGTTGGTGACATACAGGAGCATTCCAATAACAGCTGTAGAAGCTGCTGTACAGCGTGTACACTTCACGCAGCAGGCCTTGGTGCAGGCAGGTACAAGCAAGGCGGTGGGTGCTTGTTCCCAGCAGGGCACAGCATAGCACGAGCAGCACCGCAGCACAGCAAGCTGAGCACGAGCAGACCCATTCTCGTTGACGGAAAAAAGCCATTGATACGAATAGCAGCTGCAGCTGAGCACTTAAAGCACCTGGACTAGCCAGCTCCAGCATCTGCCATCGCACCAAGAAGTGGCTTCAAACCTGTAGCTCTCGGGATATGTAAGCACCTGATTTGCAACTACAATGCATGAGCTGCATTGAGACAGCTTGGAGCGCGTGGTGTCACGAGTGGAGAGCAGATGGACCGGGCAGGTACGAGCAACGAGAGATGGCCGCTGCGATGATCAGTTACAGCGTAAAGGCTCTCGATGCATGCTTCAATTGCGCATCAACATGCAGCACGACAACAAGATGGAACTGAACATGAACGATTGTGCTCGCCGAGTGCTGTACTTCGCCTCCATACCACGTATGCGAGTATGCAGACGCACACGTGTGCGCCAAGGCACATTTTCCTTGTGCCATGCATGTATGGGGGCTCATGGTGCATGTTTGACCACCGTGTGGTGTAATGCACATGCAGACCGGGGTCATGAGGCTGGCCCTTCTGGCCAGCGTCAGGCCTCCCAACAAGTACATGGTGGAGCAAGGCCGGGTGCAGATGCTGCATTAGTAGCAGCACACACGGCCATGCGGGTCATCCCGCCAGTGGTGGCAGGCAGCGGTGTGGGCTTCCTGCAATCCGTCTCAGCCACACTGCAACGCAGCCATGCATACATCGTGTCCAGCAGCGATGCGGCATGCCCCATGGGGGGTCTGGCTTTGACGGGACAAGGCCTGTGCGCGTCCTTGTGGGATAAGCTGTTCATCAAGCCTCTGGAATTCAAGCAGCAATTCATGTACACGCGTGCAGCTGGCGGTTGGCAGCAGCTGCCAGGGCGACAGGTGTATGAGTACCGGCCGCAGCTGGCAGCAGCTGGTAGTAGTAGCAGGGAGGAGGTGCATGGCGAGCTGAGGTGCCGGGAGTTCGTACACCAGGTGTGTTCTCAGGTTCCTCACGTGTCTGGCTTGCATGCTTGGCTTTCACGGTGCCTTGGAACATGCGTCAGACAAGTTGAGGTGTGCACGCAGACAACTTCAGATGTTTTCAGTGTGTGGGTCAAACAATTACTGCCACCGAGGCACCTGCACATGACAAGCAGCCGCTACGCAGCCGCTGCGCACGGCTTACAACATCTGACGTGCAGCGTGTCCTGCACCTTGACAACCCCTATCTCGCTCGCACAGGTGTTCACTGCCGCCCATGATGCTGGCTGCAAGGCCGTGGTGGACCTAGCCAGCGCAGTCGGCGCACGCAAGCCCCACGTGCTAGCCCAGATGGCATTGTGCGCGCAGCAGCACTGCGTGCTGACCATCAGCTGCTATGAGTCAGGTGCGCAGATGCTCGCGCACACACTGAACCAATTCGTGTCGTATTGATGTGCCATTCATGTGTGCCATCCATTAGCTGACTGGGTACCTAGGCCCGCGCCCTTTTGCCAACATGCTGTGGCTGAGCACTTCGTGTACAGAGGCTCGCATGCACGCGTCCGGCAGCACCAGCTGGCCATCAATGGCAATCCTGGCCACGTTGCCTCATGCACTGCATGTCTGTGCGCTGTGCAGGTGTGGCGCCGCCATCGCCCGCGTGTGATGAGTGCGTAGACCCCGGCCTAGTCACACTCCTGGTCACCCCATGCAAGCGCGCACTGCAGGTGCGTGCAGGGCCCGGTTTGAAGTTGGTACGAAGCACCCTGGCTTGGCCCAAGTGTGCAGCAGCCTGAAGGCATCATGCTGTAACTGTGTAAGGACAGAGTGAGCAGAAGCCATGCCTTGCATGCCATGCGTGGTGACCAGCCTCCCTGGAGTGGCTGTGCACAGGTGCTCTCCCGCTCAGGGCAATGGCAGGCTGCTGATGTGGGGCCTGGCCATGTGGCCGTACTGCCTGGATACGCGGCTGAGTTCATCACACGTGGGGCAGTGCGTGCCGCGCAGTACCGCCTGGTGCCTCACCGGCCCACGCAGGCCACTGATGTGGTCCCAGCCCAAGCAGGAGCCATGGTCTTGCGCCTGTCTCTGCGATGCGGACCTGCAGTGGTTTTGGACCCCCTGGCAGTTATGGGCCCCCAGCGGCCCCTCTCAGTCACAGAGCTGCTGAGCCAGTTCAGGGAGGAGTGGCCGGGGATGGTGGAGGCGGGAGAGGGCGGTGCAGGGGATGGGGGTGCCAGGGCGCACCGGGAAGATGAACGGGCCGTGAGGGACCGTTCGGCGGCTGCTGTACGTGCCGCTGCTGACCCTTTGCTTGCAAGAGGCCTCTCACAGGAGCAGCAGCAGCAGCAGCAGCACCGGAAGCTGCTCCCCGTTGTGGGCATCAAGCGGCCTCGGGAGGAGGATGAGGCTGAGGAGGAGGACGAAGCAGGGGGGCGCGAGGCAGCGCAGGGTCAGGGGCAGGAGGAGGTGGCGGAGCAGCGCCATCCTGGAGAGCAGGGAGGGGGCCAGGAGGAGCAGGTGCGCGAGGCTGGCTGAGACATGCAACCAAGGGCTGGACTGGCACGCAACTGCATCCTTGCTGTGTACATTCTGTGGCACACTTCAATTTAGTAGGTGAGCAGCTGCATCAGACAGGGATGAGACGTGCATGCCCTGGCTGATCTTGTGGCCCAATCTGTGTGCAGTTGCCATGCGTGTGCACATTATGTATGCGTGTCTGGACGCATGCACTTGGCCGTGCACCTCAACACGCATGCACCGTGTGCCTTGCCATGCGTGCACATGCACTTAGGCACGTGGCGGGCAAAGCAGCCAGCGAGCAGCTGGTGAGCCACATGCTGAGGCCCAGGAGGCAACACCTGGCAGCATGGATGGGCCCCGCCGCAGTGCCAGGCGGAGGGTGCAGCCCAAGGAGGAAGCACTGGTCAAACAGGAGCCAAAATCTCGCAGCAGCAGCAGCACGGTGCGTGGCGTCATCACCGCAGCAGACACAGGGGGCCGGCCAAAGGCGTACCGCTTCAAGCTGCACCGCCACCAGCCGTTTGCTGGCGTTCTGTGGATGTTTGTCGACAAGTTTGACCTGGCCCCTGAGTGCGTCACCTTCCGGTTTCATGGCATGCGCATTTCACCAGATCAGACGCCCGCAGACCATGGAATGGAAGGGGACGAAGTCCATATCGTGGCCTCTGTGGAATCACGGTCACAGCCCAGGCCCCAGTCACCTCAGCCGCAGTCGCCTGGGGAGAACGCCACGCAGGGTGGTGCAGGTGTGGTAGCGTCCCAGCCCCAAGGCAGTCAGACAGGCGTGATGCTGGTCGTACAGGATGGGGCAGGGGCAGAGTGCATGTACAAGGTGCAGCCAGACACCCGCCTGGAGAAGATGCACCGCCACTACTGCGAAAGGCAGCAGCTGGGGCCCCATACAGTCACCTTCCAATGGCAAGGACGGGCAGTGGAGCTGAGCCAAACTCCTGGCCAGCTGGGATTGGAGAATGGGGATGTGCTGAGAGCAGTGGTTGTTGGGGCTGGGGCGCCCGTGGTGGACTTTGTGATCCAAGACCAGTCGGGCCACATGATCCGCTTGAAGGTGTTGAACAACGTGCGCATGGCACGTGTGTTTGATGCGTACTGTGACAAGGCGAAGCTACCCCGTGGGAGCCTCAGGTTCTTTTGCGGGGGCTCTTTGCTGTCCCCATACAGCACACCCGCTGATTTGGGGCTGGAGAGCGGTGACGTCGTGTCGGCTCTGCCAATTCAGTTGGGCGGGGATGGTGGCAGCGGCAACCCAGCGCGTGCACCACCTGCTGGCTCCCACATGACCGCCGACCAGCAGCTGCATTCCCAGCACAATGTGGTACCATCCCAGTTGGCATCACACGGGGGGCCTGCAGCCTTGCAGCGTGACAAGCTGCTCCTGGTCTTGCGCGACCGGCATGGCGCAGAGACCCGCGTCCGGATCTCGCATGACACACCATTTGAGCGGCTGTTCACCGCGTATGCCCAGCAGGTGGGCGGCCCGAGCAGCAGCCAGGCCACTGGCACAGGCCCAGACAGCCACCGCTTCATGTTTGATAACGAGCCGCTGCATGCACAGGACACCCCCATGGACTTGGATATGGAGGATGGGGACGTGATCGACGTGCAGCCCGTGGATATGGCAATCAAGCATGAAGCAGCCGCAGTGTGTGCAGGGGTGGTGGGGCCCAACGCGACAGTGCTGGGTGCAGGTCCCGCCAGCGCTGAAGGGAAGGGGCGATGGAGGTCAGTGACCAGGCTGATGACCCAGGCGAGCACCGCTGAGCTGCACCCATCACCACAGCGAGCAAGCATCAAGCGGGAAGCTGGGCCGTCACAGCCGCACGTTGCCCTCCGGCTGCCCACGTCACAGCCGTCACAGCTGCTCAGCGCACGGTCAGACCCGGGACCTGAGGCGGGCGGCCGCTTGTCACAGCCGCAGCCACAGCCGCATGCATTATCCCAGCCACACGGTGTGCTGGCGTCACAGCCCCAGCCCATGCTGCTCAAGATCTTTGACGCTCATGGCGAGCTGCACGTCAAGGTCAAGCCAACCACTCAATTCAGCAAGATATTTGATTTCTTCTGCGAAAAGCGGGGCATCACAGATGCGAAGGGGGTGGGCTTTATGTGGCAGGGAGCACAGGTGGACCCTTCTGATACCCCAGCCACACACGGCATGCAGGATGGGGATGAGCTGGAGGTAGTCCAAAGGTACATCACGGTCTCACTTTGGTGGCGAGGCAGTGACATGGACTTCAAACTGGAGGTGAGTTCAGGGGTTGGCTGCCCTAGGCTTCTCACATCCTAGATGTTGATTGACGGCCAGGGCCCATGCATTCGTCAAGGCTGCACGTGGCAGCTTTGTGCATTCTACATGTGAGCTTGTGCCAGTGGCCCGCACCTGCTAGCCATGCGGCTCGCATGGATTGCATGGGCTCCGCACACATCGCACAGGGGCACCATGTGCAGGCCCGTTCCATGTGCCTCCCCTGCGCTCCAGTGGTCTTGTCTGGTGACCTGCTCACTTGCACAGGCGCACACCAGCTTCGCCCACGTCATCAATGACTTCTGCGCGCGCCACGGCATGAGCCGCAGCTGTGTTCAGCTGAAATACAAAGGCCAAGCTGTGCTTATGGAGCAAACACCCCACGACTTTGGTGCAAAGCCTGGGGGTGTGATGGCTATGAGTGTCTTGGTAACACGGCGGTAGTTATCGTCCGGCTCAGCATGTGGTCAGGCAGTACAGGTGCCCAGCGTGTCAGCAGTGCTGGGCCGTTGCCAAGCTGGGCTGGTACAGCCTGAAGGTGGGCCGTGCGGCTGCACAAGGTGTGCTGGAACACTGAACCACTGGGGAATGTGGATTGAACGCCTTGGGGCTGCACGTTAGCACGCCATATCGTGTGCTGCAGTGTGCATTGGCTAGTACAGGTGGGTGATGAGGACCACAATACTTGCATTAGCAGTATGACGTAGTACATAACCTGAGTGAGGAGAGGAGAGGTAGGGGAATGAGGTCGTGCGAGCGCTGATGCAGCATTCCATTCATGTTCAAAGACTGACAAAAAGGGATGGTTTTAGTCTTTTAGAACCTACCAGCTGTTGTTGTTGTTGAGTGTTGTGACTGTGTATGTGCTTGATCATGCAAACATGGCAGCACATCAAGCATCTGTGAGGGTGAGACCAGAGAGAAGAGACTTTTTATGAAAATCATGTCGTGTTTGAGACTCCTTACACAGGCAGATGAATACCTGGCAACCATGCAATGCCTCAACTGCCTTTCATTCGTTAGTTTCAATAGTTTGTCAATCCACGTACAGATACACAGCAATGCAGGTACAGCAGTACAGTCAGATGAAGCTGCACAGGGTGTCCATGCCCCAGAATGCCTGTGCCAGGTGCATGTGCATCTGCATGCCCAGGACTCGATGCTTTAGGCCTCACTTAGATGCAAGCGTACCCTTACTTAGGCATGCCAGCCACTGCACAGGGTGAGGTGTGCGGCTGGGAGCTTTATATGCCACGCACCATGAAACCCCATTCAGCAGCAGCCAAGGGAGCGGGAGGACAGCATCAATACCCTTCAGAATTCAACGAAGGGTATGCAATAACTCTAGACAACAACCAGCATGCACTGCACGCATTGCAACTCAAATCGTCAAGTTAGTCCCAGTTCAATGTGTTCCGTCACCACCTCGAAAGCTTGCCCTTCCATCAGCAGACAGCTGTACAACTACCACACAGCCAGTTGGATGAGTGCGCACGAGAAAGAGTGACACAGGGCTTGTGGATGGAATACCCCACATGTATGGACCATGCTTGGAGAAGGTGTGGCATGGTCAATGCCCAAATCACCAATGCCGTGGATGTGTGCTCGACTGTGGAAGCCAATGCCCGGCTGCTCCCCACCCCTGCCAACTGGCCAACCTGCAACTTGCAGCATGTGTGTTGTCCTGTTCAAGCACACACATGCAGCTTCCAGCTCTGCTCATACCTTCATGCCTTAGTAAGCAACGGCTTGGCTCCTACCACCCAAGGAAAATCAAACAAAACCAGCTGGGTGCCGGCGGGCCCCTGGGGCACCCCGCGGCGTGCTCTTAGACCGCCTCTGAACCAGCTGATTGTTCTTCCAGTGGTTCAAAGGCCTTGAACAGTGTACCAGCCTGGCAGGCACACACCACTGCATCACACTAGCCCAGCAACGGCACGGCGTGTTCATGCCCTGCGCCAGTCCCAGGGAGGGGAGTACTGAGCCTCAATGTATCTAAGCTGCGTGAGACTGTGCGGCAGACCCTATGTACCAGGTTCCCATGCACCACGTGTCATGATCTGCGGTCATATGCCAAACACTGCCCCCGTGCCTAGGCTGTAACAGGCGGCGGGCGTGGAGGGGGTGGGCGGGGGCGTGGAGGGGACGGACGTGGGGAGGGGCGGGGAGAGGGCGGCCGTGGTGAAGCCCGGATCGGCAGCGGGACAGAGAATGTGGGGTCAACTGAAGCCACGCATTGCGTGAGGCCACACATGCCGATCTCATCGCCTGTCATGCCGATGTACACGTAGCCAGCAGTGGACGCGCCTGGGGGGGTGATGCCCCAGCCAGTTCCCCAGCTGTTCTTCACAATCCTGTGGATTGTGGGGGCAGGAGCAGCGGACCGAGGCATCAGTACGGGAAGGGGGTGTGGGCAATGCGTGTGGACGTGATGCAGGCCCACGGCTACGCACAGTGCACTTCAAATCTTGATGCTGCTGGGCAGCCTCTGGTTCAAAACGGACGGCACAGCCATGCTGCCGGCAGGCATAGGGCAGAGCGATCAAGATCGAGGAAGTGATGCAGCCAGCGGTGCCCACCAGTAGCGGTTGCTGGGGTCACGAATGTCATAGCCCACGATCTGCATGACAAGAGGCCGCACGGAACATGCTTGATACAAACCAGTGCCAGCGCATGCAAGCCCATGCAAGGGCAAGCCACCAGGGCCCCAGCAGCCAGCCAGCCAGCCGGCCAGGGCGTACCTGGAACATACCCAGGCACCCTTAGACACAGGCTGAGTGTGCTAGGTGTGCTTGTCAAGGACAAAGCAGCAAGGAGGGTGGCCCACAGCAGAGTCATGAACAGGGCCCCCCCACGCACCAGCATGGCGTGGTTCGTGTTTGTACCGCAAGTGGATGATCTGTAGACGCCGCCACCGTACAGCACAAAGTCCTGCACCACAAGCCAGTGCAAAAAGCATGCCATTCATATGAGTGAGAGAAAAAGAGAGAAAGAGAGAGAGAGAGAGAGAGAGAGAGAGAGGAGGGGAGGGGGGGGAGAGAGAGAGGGGGGAGGGGGCGTGGTGCACAAAATGCAAAACTGCAAAACAGTGAGCCTGACACTGACAACAACCTCATTGCTGGAGCCCAACACATCTCCGTGATGACATGGAAAGGGTGAGAGGAAGCAGGCAACAATGGACAGGCTGTTTTCAGGGCCAGCCACCTGGTTGACCTCCATGTAAGCTGCCACCGGGCCTTTGGCCACCTCCTGCAAGGTGGCATGGAATCATATGATTCACATCAGGGGCTATGCAACTGCAGTGCGCTGGAAAGTCTGAAGCACAGGCCTGCGCCTGGGGCCAGCCTCAGCGATCCATGAGTTTGCACGCAGCACGTGCATTAGCAGCACACATAGCACACAGCGACTGTCAGGCTCCGGCATGCAGACACATCTGTGACACGCCGTGTTATAATTACTATTATAGCACACAGCATTAGCAGTCCCGAACCAAGCTGTCCTTGAGCAACAGCCACTGAGCCAGCACAGTACTTGAGGCGCACACAACAACCAGTGCAACAACAGCAGCATAAGTTTGGTGCAAGACAGGCCAACAACAGCAAACTAAAAAATTGGCTAAGTTTGACTCACCGCGATGATTGCATCCTCGCTGTCACAGACCGCATTGTAGGATGCCGCCAGCTGTGCGAAAGGCACTAATGGGGGCACCTGTAGGGGCATCACACAGCCAGCCGGCAGTTGGATCTGGTTGTCCTGTTGTAATACTGATGCATCTTTGTGTATTACTGGTGTGCACTGGCTCTGCTCAAAGAGTGGGCGATGCTGTGCCTCAAGTTTCATACGCTCCACTGCCTGGACCTGGCCCCATATCTGGTCAGGAATGCCGTGCTCAGGTGAGGTGAACCTTGTCATGATAGGGGTAGGGACCTGAGTCACAAATCACACAAGCATGCATGCACACACACACACGCACGCACGAAAGCACACAGAATACGGCGGCTAGCACACATGCATGTCTTCATGGCGGAGCCTGGCCGTCTACATAGATCCAGCAATCATGGTGAGTTGAATCACGCACCCCATAGCCGGGGAAGGCGATGACGTTGCACATTGTGCTATCAGCGACAGTGCCCTGCATTCCATTGCACGTTTATCAGGGGGTAGGTGTAAGCATACCATCAGCAAAACACATGTAATGCTATCATGTATCATCGCATCATCGTATGGATACCATTTTCCATACAATGATGTGATGATACATGATAGCATTACATGCACTTCATGCATTTCACGGCAGCTGTTCATGCTAATGGCTTCAATCATGCAATGGCTGCAGCAGCAAAGCACGCCCACACAGTTTGCTGGCAGACGGGGGAAACTTACGAAGTCCACGGCGCCAACAACTGTTTCATCTGCCAGGCCCACATTGGCGGCATAGTCAATGCCATCTGTGGCCAAACCACCCTTCGAGTACCATTGCAAACAAGGGAAGGAAGGATGAGAACACCCAGTAGGCGAGCGTGGGCATTGCTGGATGTGACTGAGCGCCTGTCAGTCATCACGTCCCGGGTAGGCATACTGTGCATTGTGCAACAAGATTGGACATGGTACGCGCACATTCCCAGCACTGGTAGGCTGGCTCAGCTGCACCATGCTGTGCTGCTGGCTGCCATGAATTGTTGAGACATGTACAGGGGCTGAAAGCTAACGTCTGATGTGCTGAGCCGCACATCAAGACTTGCCTGACAGCCAATGGAGTCCTGGCATGTTGCGCCCAGCGTCAAAAAGCCAAAGCGCGAGCAGCAGAACGCGGCCTGGCCATACGCCAGCTTGACCTGCATCCCACAGCAGGCCATGATGGAATGCTCACAGGATGAGTTAACGCATATGAAACAGTCCTAGGTGGTGGGGCTTGCCGGCCATGTGCATGTCTGCATATGCAGCCCACAAGCAGCGATGCAGGGGTGGTGGTCATAAAGAGAGCTTCACGAGAGTTCACAGCCGTGCTATACATCCATCATCGCAACTTGCAGTGCCAGGTATGGTACAGCATGCGATGAGAGGGGGCCGCAATCTTCTAGGGATCTAAGGTCATAAGCTAGGATCCAAGGTCACCCCAAGGTAAACCTTGACGCTGTAACAAGGCAAGGCAAGCCTGTAGCAAGGCTCTGTAACACAGCACGGCACGGCACGGAACGGCACGGCAAGGCACGGCACGGCACGGCAC
>BDCZ01000028.1:160770-215003 GCA_001662365.1 Chlamydomonas applanata | reverse complement strand
CAAGGCAAGGCAAGGCAAGGCAAGGCAAGGCAAGGCAAGGCAAGGCTGTAGCAAGGCTCTGTAACAAGGCAAGGCAAGGCTGTAGCAAGGCTCTGTAACAAGGCAAGGCAAGTCTGTAACAAGGCAAGTCAGGGAGGAGGGTGCCGTACCGAGGAGGCGCTAGCAGCTGGGTTAGAAAGCAACACAGCTGACTCCACCAGACCAGTGGCCGCGAACGCCCAGCAGCAGCCGCAGTCGCGCTGGTGCCTCGGTGGTGTGACCTGCAGCAGCAACAAGGTCGCATGAGTTGTGTGCGCCTGCATGCAGGTCCTGACCTGATCATGGCCGATCCCGTCCGGAAGGACCTCAGGTATTCAATGGACACCATGCGCTCACAATCGGATGTGCTCGTCTGTATGCCTGTTGCTGCAAAACCAACATGTCGGCAGACCCCGGGTGCAGCTGAACCAAACCAACTGGCCCAACCAACCCACCTTGCCCTGCTCCACCCAGTTGACATAGGCAGCAGGGACCTGGGCCAGGCTGCGCCGGGCACTGGACTCCCCGAGTGCCTTGCTCTGCAGGGTGACATGTACATATGTATGCCACACACACTTTTTATGCCACATACGCTCACAAAGCCGCATCCCTTATCATGCCAGCAACACCAGCAGCAATGTAGCCTGTGCCCTTTGTCTGGGCATCCAGCAGTGTCAAGCTGATGACACGCTCAATCGCACATGTGTTTGACTGCAGCACGCAGTCATGGCACGCATGTGGGTTCACAGTGCGCAGGTGACAGGCTCTTGCGTGCAGGTACCTCTGTAGAAAGCCATGAAGTTTGCTGACATGGTGTAGCCCAGGGAGAGGTCTTGCCATAAATGAAAGATTAACAGATGATTAACAGTATGACGCAGCACACTTACGCGTAACCGAGGCAGGCTGCTGCCGATGACTTCGGCATTGGCGTCCAAGGCAAAGGATGCACGGACATCAGTGAAGTCTGTATCCCCAAAACCGTTGCAAGTGGCGATGAAGGTGCTGCGGGTGGGTTGGCGCAGTGTCAGCTTCATGTTCTTGTGATACAAATCGTGAGGGGCATGGGATGGGCACAGAGGGGGATGGGAAAGGGAGCACACAGGCCAGCTTCACACAGGGCCGCCTGGAGGCTGTCCAGCGCATTTCATGGCAGCTGTGTACAGCAGTGTTCCTGTCTGGCGCCGGCAGGCCGGTGCCATCCAAAATCGGTGGAGTGTGGTCACAGTGTGATGATGAGGTCGGTGTGCTACCCGTGTGATGATGTCACACCTGACGGCATTGGGGTCATTCGTGTTGAGCAAGGTCTGCAAGTTGGCCTTAAATGCGGCGTACTTGTCGCGCTCCGCCTTGCGTCCTGCAGTACAGGATTGGCAGTACATTTCTTAGAATCTTAGCAGTACAGGGCATGACAAAGCTGGGCCATATGTGAATGGGCCGCGCCGAAGGGCAAGCTGTCAACGTGTGGGACATCATGCGACGCTTGCGAGGGCCGTGAGGCCCAGCGGTAACCCCCGGCATGGGTTGGAGGGCACCTGCAAACTGGCAACAAGAGGAGAGAGCAGGGGACACCAGGCACACGTCTCACATCCCACATCACACATCACACGCTGCTCATCACACACCTGAGCTGCCCAGTGTGACCTCAGTGTCAATGTAGTAGGCCTTCTTCCACGCAGCCCAGTTGGCCAGGAGAGTGGCCTCCTGACTGGCAGCACCCTATCACCCAAGAAGTAGAAAACATGGATGCAGCCACGTGAGCACAGCTTGGGGGTGGCTGCAGCAGGAAGGAGGGCTCTGGACGTCCACATCGCACAGCTAAACAGGGGGTGCTGTTGCAAGGGGTGCAAGCACGCAGTTATCAGGCACGCAAGACATGCTGTTGAGCGGCAGCACGTTCACACTACTGCCACTGCTGCCACAAGACTGCAGGGCACGCGTGAAGCTGCACCCGCACAGCATACAGCATGCCCACAGAGCCTGCCGCAGGTAGGTGGGTTGACTCGTACCGCAGCAGCCTTGCTGAAGATGTCGCGTGTCTTGCGAGCACGTGACGTCTTGGTGTTGGTGTCACTGCCCACATCACGGTAGTCCCAAAGGTTGACAGGCATGACCGCATTGTCATCGACATAGTTGAACAGGCCTGTCAGGCATCACAGAAGGATCAGAGGCTCACATGTCATTACGAGGACAACAATTTGGTCGTAGCAAGCATCAACATCAACACTGCGCTTCACTCAGGCATCTGCATGATGATGGCCGCTTTGACTTTGGATGGTGGTTGAGCACAGGAGGACACAAAGATGTGACCTGGGCCGTGACTCGCCATTCACAGACACAGCCCTGGGTCCATTGCCACCAGGCCCTCCGGCTTGCAGGCGGCGGCGTGTGGGAGTTACATGGGCCGTGGGGAACCCCATCTCCTGCATGATGCAAGCAGCCACGCATGCAAATGAGAAATGATAATAATAACACGGCGTGTCACAGATGTGTCTGCATGCCGGAGCCTGACAGGCCTGCAAATGAGTGATGCACATGAATGACCTGCAGGGTGTGCTGCCGTCAGGGGCACCGCTATGTTGGCTGTTGGTGTGGCTGCATCTCATAAGGCATGGGCTCCAACAGCCCAGCTGCTAAGTATTGACGGTTGGACAGGTTAACCAAGCAGGCATACAGTGCAGCACAGCCTATTGCCGTGCCTCGCACCTCAAATGCAGTGCTGGTGGCCTCCCCAAACTCAATGGTGTCCAGGTCAGTGATTGTGAGAGGGCCCAAGGGCGTGTACACCTGCACATTGTGACCAGTCAGGCAGGCAGGGCATGCAAGCAGGGCAGACGGTGAGGCAGCGACACAATGCAGGCAGCCATCAGACAAGCAGGTCAGTCATGCCACACGCATCACCAACCAATTGGCTGCTGCCAACGTTTAAACGGCCATCTATCAATTCCATCCCCAATCTCACACCGCAATCCCACACCTCACCCCCTCGAGTCCCCCGTTCAAGAACCAACCAGGTCATTGTGCCAAGTCCGTCACCAGTACCTTATGCAAGTGCCCAGCGCCCGCACCCCAGGGCCCACAGGGAAGGCACAACCCAAAGCCCACGGGCCTCTACCCACCTTGACGATCGAGCCCCAGGTGGCATTCCATACTGGGATGCGCGCAACTGCATCGACCTTGACCAGCAGCTCAGTTGCATTCGGGCCGCTTCCAGTGCTGTGGAAGTAGTGCAGTAGAAACGCACGCAACACGAGCACATGGATGGGGCTTGGGACGGATTGATGGGGTGAGCAGACTGTTGGATTCCGTGGCAGCAGTGCCCCCATTACAAACCCACTGGACTGTGCAGCTACACCACAGGGCTTCAGGGCCTAAAGGGTTTGAAACTGGTGTGCACGAGCAGCACTGCCGAGCATCCTCTGAACTCACGTGAATACAAGGTAGTTCATCTCCATGAGCGTCTCGGTGCTCAGCAGTGGTGAGTACTCCAAGCGTACGCCCTTGTACTGTGCACTGCGGTACAACAGCCCAAGTCATTGTAATCACACGTTTTCAGTGCCACGTGTAGTATGGCACTCGCCATGAGAAGCTGCTTAACTTGGTTTCAGGGGGCACTGGGGACCTTGTAGCCCACGCCAGCCGCTTGTCAATGCCCAGCAATGCTGGGAAACAGACAGAGGTCACAGGCGAGCTAGTGGGCAAATGATCTGATCAATTTGATCTGGTTTGATCACATTCAAGCTCCCCAAAAAAGACATCATGGTATTGATATGAAGCCCCTGCAGGGTGGGGCACCACACCTGCGTAGGGGCACCTCTACGCTGGTGTTCTGGTACAAGACTTCGGAGCCATTGCGTGGCACGAGTACACCCGCGCTGCCCAGCCGGTATTCAGAGCTCTCCACCTGCAACGGGGTGGTCATATCAGCACGTGCATTCGACTCTAGGTGTGCCAGAGCCTGTAACGGCACCAGTCATGATCAGCAGGTGATGGCAAAAGTGTACAACTAACTATACGCCGTGTATGCAGCAGGCTAACAGTGCGCATAGCTCCTCATCCCTTTTAGTTGTAATGCTAGAGCAACATTCCAGCTATGGCAACATTCAAGGCCCCAGATTGGGTGCTGTAAGCCATAATCCAGGCCGTGCGGACGGCAAGGGGTTGGGATTCTGGACGTCACTGATTGCCAGACCGCATGTGTAGGGCCTTGTGTGCAGAGGTTGTCCTCACCTGCACCGTATCGCCATCTGCCGTTGTGACCAGGACTGACAGGTTATTGGACTTGATGCCCGGGGCAGTCTCACTGATGAGCGCGTTCTGGTCGTCCAGCTTGACCTGTAGGCCGTACAGGCAGGCAAGGCAGTACATGTCAGTCAGGACGTCAAGTGACTTATTTTTTACCACCACATACACTGTGCACACATATACTGATTCAACACGTTGACATATTGTGTCAGCGGGAGCGGATGCTGGTTTGCAACACTGCTGATACCCCATCACAGCCTGCAGCAACTGCGGTGCGCAAGCCACCCACCCACACCACCACTTTACCCTCTATGCCACCATCCAAGTCCATACCACACTTGTAGCAACCAATGCAGCACCCATACCTGCAACACCCAATCTCTCCCCATTCTGAACCCATTCCAATCTCATTCCAGGCTGCCTAGGCTGCCGGCTGTGTCATGCTCGCCATCTGAAAGGAGTACCTACCAGTGTCAGCTCATCGTGGTCCTTCAGGTCATCCCTCAGTTCCAGGATTGACTCCAGCGTGCAATCGCTGCTTGCCTGCAGGGTCACATGTCAACACAAGAAGCAGATTTCAACCAAGATGAGGGCTGCAATGTTGATCACAAATGACATAAACACATGGAAGGCGCTTTGACCTGGATGGCCTATTCATCAGGGTCATGCCATGCTGCACACATTATGGAAAGGACTGTTCAGCCCACAGCAGCATGACAAGTTATATACACTCTACACAGGTGCGCAAAATGTGTGAATGCCGTGTTAAACCTGCAAAGTGTCCAGCAGTGTTGTCACGTTGGCAAAGCCCCTGGTAACCAGCGCGGTCAGTGCCTCCAGCTGCACAGCACGCAGAAGTGCAAGGAAGCCCGGTAGGATGTGGGCCGTGGCATCAGCGCTCCAGCTATGAGCCATGCACAGCCCTGACATGCAGTTACCTTGAAAATTGTAGCATACAGAATCACACAGACAGCGTGTGGCACAGTGGTTGCAATACACGCGCTTGTCAGTTGCCACAACGTGCCGGAATGCATATGGCCTCTTCACAGCAGGCTTGATCATCATTTTATTATTTTTTTACAGCAGGCTGCTGGGCTAGCTAGGTCCAAACCCACCTGGAGCTCCAGTGTTCTGATTTTGCCATCGATGGTATCCAGGCGGCTGGATGTTTCTGTTGGCCCAGAACCTGGTGGTGGTGCAGGCCGTGGAGGCGGTCGCCTTGTTCCATCAGCCAAGCTAATGCTGCTGCCTGGTTGGGAGTGCCATGCTAGAGGAGCGAGCAGCAGAAGAGCTAGGAGGACGCTGCTGCGCTGGTGCATGCTGCACCGCATGCTGGGCGCTACGAGCTGCGCCGCTATTGAGTGGAACTCTCTGCTGTGGCTCCAGGGCGGCGATTGGCCTGCACATGCAGCCGGGCATGTTCATGGGTCAGAGCATGGCAACCCGCGTACAGGTACACCTAGCCACACTTGGAACACAGGCGTGCGGACAGCCTATGCAAACTGCGTCTGCTTTCCTGTACCCATCGCCCATGTTACGCTGAATTGCCGCGTTGCTGGACAAGGCTACAGCACTTGCACTTCAGACTGTAACTGTCTAGCAGATGGCACGGAAAACCCTGGCCGGCGACCAGCGCAGGCATGGAAATCCTCCTCCTGATGGCATCGCCTTCATTGCGTGTAGCTGAGCGTGCAGCCTGACATGTTGCAACATCTGCCGCTGTCTGCTGGGCTCCAGCGATACACCATCTGATCACGCACTGATCCTGATCATCGTTGGAGGCATCAATGCTGGGTGTATTGTGACAGCCCCAGCGGGATTTGAAAAACCAACACCCACCTCAAGCCCAGGCAGTTCCGCAGACAAGCGTCGAGGGTTGCACATGTATCGTGACCACTGGCTTGAGCGGGACCGAGAATGATTGGGAGAAGTGAGCAGGGAGTAACGGGAAAAACACACGGTTACTTACAGAGCCTGCCACACCTGCTGCGGCAGCAGAAACAATGAACATGAGCATGCATCGGCCATAGGGCATTACAAATGGGCTCCCAGTCACTGTGACGCTTATTAATTGCTATGGACTAGGATGCCACCTGCTCGTGCACTTAACGAAATTCAACAAGCCTGCAGGGTTTCATGCCCCTGGAACTGTGTTGCATTATGAACGATGCAAAACCAGCACACTCGGCTCATGATCAGCTGAATTGTTCAAGTCGGATCACTACCGTGCGTGCTGCGCCTGAGGATTAGTTCCACTGCCCCGCAGCTGCTGAACTGGCAGCAGCAATGGCAAGCTTCTACGAGCGCAAGGCCGAGTTTTACAAAATGCAAGCAGCTAAATTGCTTGCCAGCAGACCAAAAAATCTCGGCCTGGACACTGGTCCTGCACGGGACAAGGTCGCAGAAATCGAACCGGGGCTGCTCCTCGGATCATGCGAAGTGGAGAGGGATGCCGAAATGCTCCGCTCTCGTGGAGTCACGCATATCCTGCAGGTCAGTAGGGGGAATGTTGGAAAGGCTGGTGAACTGCAGAGCGAGCAGGTGCATGCCACGATGCCAGCATGACGCTGGCTTAACGGCGAGGTTATACGGACAGTGCTGACTTGACTGGATTGACAGGTGGCATGCATGATGCACACTTGCATGCACGATGCACACATGCATGCACGATGCACAAGTGCATGCCTACGCACACAGACACCATGCCTACCGAATCGGGGTCCCGCAACATATACACAGCTGTCGCTATCCCACTTGCTGTTTGGGTACATGACTATAACACATACACCTGAGCTGGCGAACTTCACACTGTGATATGCACGCAGGCGGCATTTGAGGTGCAGCCCAGCCATCCTGGCCAGTTTGTGTACAAGCACCTTGAAGCACTCGACATCGAAGAGCAAGACCTTGTGGGGCTGTTCGGGGAAGCCTTCGCTTTCATTCAGAGCGCCCTGCAGCAAGGTGGGCTGTGTTCTGGTTGCACAGCATTCAGCTGCCCCATGCATTCATGAGTAGTTTGCAACTGGTGTACGGTGAGAGTCATCATTGTGCCAGGCTGTTCTGCCGGCTGTGCTGCCACACGACAATAATGGCAGCATGCATGATGATGATGGTGTACATCTCGTTCACACGCAGGGGGTGCCGTGCTGGTGCACTGTGTGGCGGGCGTGTCGCGCTCAGCAGCCATCGTGACTGCTTTTCTCATGTGGAAACACAGAATGAGCCAACGAGCCGCGTTGGCTGCTGTGCGCACACTGCGGCCCATCGTCAACCCACACCTGGGTTTCCGGATCCAGCTACAGCTGTTTGAAGCATCTGGCTTCGACTTTGCAGCATGGCCTGGGTGGAACCTGAGCAGGTTCTTGTCAATGAAGCAGCAGTTGTCCCACTCTGGGCAGCTGGATGAGTTGGCAGGCACTTTGACCAGTGTCGTGGCAGCACAGGCACCTCTACTGAAGGACTCAGATACAGACAGCCCCTCCTACAGCAAACCAGCTACGGGCGGAGGTGCGTTTGACCCAGGACCCAGCCGCCTGAGGCCCGTGGGCAGGGCAGAGGTCCCTGCACCAGGTGCGATGACTGTAGGCGACAAGGAGGCAATCGAACGGGCCACGCCCGCAGCTTCTGCCAGCATATCTGGGGGCTCGAGCGCTGCTCCAACTTCTGGAGACCGCAGCAGTGGCAGCACCAGCACAAGCAGTTGGTCTGGGCCGCACACCGTGGGGGCTCCTGATCTGGATGCAGCGCTGGGCCATGTCAGCCTGTCCAGCAGTGCTGGGAGCACGGATACAAGCACATCAGCACGGCCTGGCCCCGTGCTCCATTACCCTCTGCGCCAGCCCCCACATCACAACCTCAGCTTCCGGCCAGCACCAGCAACACAGGAGCCACCACCCCACCGCCTGTCAGTTCCGCCCAACTTTGGTGGGTTTGAGGCGCCCAGCCCTGAGCCTGTGGTATCTAGAGCCGTGGGCGACAGCCGGCTTCAATTAGCTGCAGGCAGTGGCTCCTTGTCAGCTGATACCACGCCAGCACAGCCTGCAGCAGTCCCACGCAACAGCACGCCACCCGGAAACTCTGCATCGTGGATCACACGACCTCTGCGCTTCCTCAGCATGCGCACCGTCCCCAGGGCCACAGCGGGTGATGGGACGGGTGCTGCAGCGCCTGCGGCGCTGTCTGCCACACCCAAGGTCAGCTCTGGGGCTGCCAGCACTCTGGCTGGCATTTCTAGCCTTGCCAATGGTCCTGTGGCAGGAGATGGAAGCCCTGAGTTGTTGCCAGCGCTCCATGTGCCTGCACGCCTGGCAGAGCTGCAGATGCCAGCGGCCCTGCCTCCCTCACCTCACGTGCCCCGCCTCACAATGACCCCTCGTGTGGATGGCCCGGTGGCCCCTCAAGATGACCAGGCGCATGCAGGGCCTGTACAGGGTCTGCATGTGCCATCGCGTATGAAGCCAGCCCCAGCAGCCAATGCAGCAGCTCAGCACCTGCCTGAGCCCGCTGCTGTGCCCACGTTTGGGGCGGATCAGCTGCTCTGGGCAGCACAGGCCCACGAAGCTGAAGCGGAGGCAGCGGCAGCCGGCCCATACAGCGGGCACGCGGCCACAGAACACCGCTTCTTGTTGCGGGCACTGTCAGACGCCTCTGGGCTGGCCCCTGTAGAGCTAGCCACCCTTCAGCAGCTGTTTGCAGCACAGGTGTGCGGCTGGGGCAACATGCCGTATGCTGATGCGTTGGCAGCCCTGCAGTTGCAGGATCTTGGGATTGTATTCGTCTGGCATTTCTGCCTGTGCGGCAATCAGCTGCCAGCTTCTCACAACCCTGCTTCACACACATCCACCTTCTCCGTTGTGTGCGCAGGCACGCTCATTTGGTTCCATCGAGGAGCGGCGGGGAGCAGACGCCAGCATGCTTGCAGCGGCCGGAGCTGAAGGTCCCGTCTCTGCGGACACTGCTGCTGCATATGCGGCTGCAGCTGCTGGCACGGCCCCGGACATGTGGCAGGAGGTGTGGAGAGCGCAGCAGCTGATCAACAACTCAACGGAGGGCATGCCCAGTGCCAGGATCGGCTCTGCACACAGCAGCGCAGCCACTTCGCCCACAGCAGCCAACACACACAACCGGCGGTCCATTGCCCTGCTGGAGATGGAGAGCGAGGATGTGGGCTGCTCATTGGCTGGTACAACCCTGGCTCAATCCGGAACGCCTGGCCCAATGCAAGGCCCTGAGGGAGCAGGGCAAAGCCCCATCTCCCCAGATGCCGCACTGCCGGCACTGGACAGCACACCTTCAGGCACGCCTATCAAGCTACCTGCCCCGGCGCTGATGTCAGCCATGGCACAGCGCAGCAGTCTGACTGGCAGCGGCGTTGCAGCCTCAGCGCTGCTGGGTCCTCATGTGCCTGCTGCTTGGCTGCCCACCAGCCCAGGCAGGCCTGCAGGCAGGTTGAGTGCACCAGGCAACAGTAGCATCAAGGTTGGCTCTGGGATTGACGTGTTGTCCAGCTTTGCCACTATAAATAACCTGACGCAGCAGGGCGGCCATGACACGGCCGGAGACATCGGGAGCGTAGAAGTCCTGCCACTCCCGGGCATGCCAGCTATGGGTGCGCCGCTCAGGCGCACACGCACGTCGGCTTCCGGCATCCCTTGGGCCGCTGCTCCCATACCGAGCGAGAGCGCCCAAGTCCGCGGTAGGAGCAGCAGTGTGGGGCTGGAGGCGGTGACACCACGTCACTCCAGCAGCGTGGCGTGTGCTTCCGTGGGCAGCAACCTAGCGAGTGCCCCAGGAACAGGGCTGCGAACAGGGGGACCTGCTGCAGGGAGCGCACTCAGTCGCCTATCGGCTGATTCACGCACGCTCAGCTTAACCGATGCAGTGGTGCAGACGCTCCAGCAGACGCTGGGCGTTGGCCTGACGTGGAGCCAGCACCAGCCGGGCCTGACCAGCCCCTTGGCGCAGAGCGGAGGGCTGTCGCGGCCAGGGCTGAATGGCAGCAAGAGCACGAGCAGACGCAACTCGCTTGGGCCCACGGCATTGCGGCCGTCTCAGCCTGCACCAGATGGTCAGCTCGCTTCAGACGATGAGGGCGGCGGTGCTGCTGGGGATGGTGCACTGGCCGTGGCAAGCCGTGCGACATCCGTGACCAGCACGGTGTCACATCATTCCCTACCGCAGCAGCAGCAGCAGCAGCAGCATGGTGGGCTGTTTGTGGTGGGGCGCACACCCAGCTTGCTATCTTCAAGGGGCAGCTCCTTTACAAGTGCTAGCTTGCATGCTGCAGTTGCAGGCAGCACAGCCGCGGCCACCCGCCCGCTGCACGGCAGCATGCACAGCGGCACAGGCACTGCTGACTTGAACACCCCAGGGGATGGGACGTTTGTGAGTGGGGCCAGTGCAGACGGCTGGGTTGCAAGTGGGGCACAGGGACCGAGTTCAGCCCTGCCTGTGCGAGCATCCCCTCTGACAAGCTTCCCACCGGCTAGGGCCCCCATACTACAGCAGCATGGCTCAGGGGGTGTGGTAAGCACGGAGGACAGCCAACAGCAGCGTCGGTGGGGCGTGACTCAACGCTCGTGGGGCGCTCGAGACGCGCGCTCTCAGACTCAGAGCACGAGCGGCACCCCCTTGCCCGCAATCCCACCCACACCTCGTGAAAGTGATGGCGGCGGCAGTGCAGGCTATGCACGTAGCAGCAGCAGCGGCACGCTGCCTTTGATGGGCCGGTTCAATAGCCGAGGCATGTCCATGACTGGTGTGCCTGACACGCGGCCGCATGGCGACACGAATGAGCCACGGCTGAACAGCAGCAGCAACACTGGCAGCGCACACCTGCACCCACAGGACTGGATCACACCGCGCATGGCAACTCCTGGGACCAGCACAGCAAAGTCTACGCCACCAACGGCACCCTCAAGCCATTACACGGGCGCTGGGTTTGTACCTCTGCCAGATACGGCGCCCTCCAGAGTTTCTGGCTCAGGCCAAGGCCGTGCGTCCTTATCAGGCTCTGGCAAACCTCCCCTGGCGCACACGCCAGCCACCAGAATGAGCATGGCCTCCCCTTCGCTGCTGCCTCCCTCAGCCCCTGGCCCCCTCGTCAGCGCCACACAGCACACGGCTGGTGCTGGGGCTGGCGGCAGCAGCACTTTGGCGGCAGTGGGCGCTGGGTTCGTTGCTCTGATCCCTCTGCCAACACTACAAGGTACAGGACCTCATGACGGCGGCGCAGTGCCAGCACGCCGTGCGCTCGAGCTGGGGACCCCCACACCCCGTATGTCTGCGCCAGACTCTGTGATGCCCAGTGCACTGGCGCCTGCGCTGCTGCTGCCTACCGGGTCGGTTGAAACCAGCGGCCATGGAGACCCTGGGCCGACATAGAAGCGAGAAGGTTGCAGAACACTCAATGGCACATGGCGGTGGTGTAGGGTGCGTGACTGCTGTGTTGAGTGCTCCGTGCCGCTGGCGGCACGATTTCATCTTTGTAGAGTACGGTAATCAAGAGTTTTGCATCTGGTCGTTGGCAGGCAGGGGCTGCATGACGTATGTAGATATCGGCCCGGCACAGTGGGCCCACTGATGGCTTCAACTGTGCACTGGTGGGTGATTGGTGTATGGGCTGCTCAGAACTTGTCTTCTCATGGCTCATGGTTTGGTGCCTCTGTTAACACTTGCTGGATGTGCTTCGGCGTGATGCGATGGTTTTGGCAGTGTTTGGTGCAGGTATTTTGCATGCTGCCAGTAGGGGTGGTGCATGACATTCATCAGCGGCTGCATTTTCATGTTTGGTGATGATGCTGTGTTGGTTGCAGCATGTATGCTGTGTGTGCCAGCCATTTGACTGTGCACAGAACAAGAAAGCAAATAAGAGGCACGTGGGGCAGGTTGGCACGGCAGGAGGTGGACAGGCCTGTACCATAAGGGCTTGAAATCTTAATCCCGGCTTCTGCACTGTGTGCATATCGTGCAAAGGCCTCGGAACCCCATCCACAAGTCAGCACATTCAGACGGCTTCATGTGCAAGAACTGGTCATGCAGTGAAGTTAAAGTGAATTCGCGCGCTGCTGTAGGGCCCCACGCTCTGCACATTCATCACATTCGCCGCTCCCTATGACCAAGATGTCAGGTTCTCCACCCCACCTGCAGCCTCAAATGAATTCGCTGACCCTATAACTGATCAGAATAAATGGGCACACCAGCGGCCCCTCGACTGGACAAAACCTAACAAGTCAGGGGAGCCTTGGCAGCACCATGCCATGCGGAAGGTGGGTTGCACAATTGGCGCGCAAGCTCCGTGGGCCGCGACGTGCCAACGGTCATGATGCTGTTGGCCATACTTGCATGCAAGCCTGTGAACTTGGCTCGCTTGCAAATGCTTGCGGGCTTTGTGCAGCCATTAACATGATGGGCAGCAGAGCACAAACCACGGCACGTGCAGTAGCCCATGCAAGCCATGCAAGCATCTCACCACATATCAAATGTTGTCGGCGCCCTCACATACAGCTCAAGCGCTGCACCGCTGTTCCTGCTGCTACTGCTGTCCTTGGCACATGGCATCACCCTAGCGTGGGGACATAGCGGCTGCGGGCCCAAGTGGCCCCCCGGGCCACCCCGCACCTTGTTTGCTTGGGGCTACAGCAAGGCGGGGGAGACAAACGTGCCCTCCTCTGCAGCCACAGCAGTGGGTATGGCTGGCGGGCGCTTCCATTCTCTAGCCATCAGCTCAGACGGCACGGTACACGCCTGGGGGCAGGACTACTGGGAGCAGACACATCCCCTGCCAGCAGCTGTGACATCGATCTGCTCAGATGTGGTGCAAGTGGCTGCAGGGATGACTCACTCATTGGCACTGCGGGCAGGTGGACAACTCCATGTGAGTTGGCTCACCGCGGGAAAGTTAGCTCGCCGACAGCCACGTGCTGTGATGGCCCAGCATATCCCAGCAACCCACTCTACAGATAACACAGTTCGTCCCGTCCCCTTCTGCCTCTACTGTCTCGATGAGGCTCCTTGCATGCCAACATGCTACATGCATGCACTAGAGGCTCAATGGGGCCCTGTATCCCCGAGGGGAACCACTTGCTGGCACTGGATTGCCAGCTCAATTACATGATGTGAAGCCATGTGTTGATGGACTCCGTTGGGCTCCGGCAAGCAGATGAATCTGTGAAACGCCCTGTTATTATTATCAAGCCATGTGTTCCCCCGTCCAGCTGTCTGCAGCTGTATCTTCCCCACCTATCTCATATACTGTGTTCAATGAACACATGCACCCGCAGGCATGGGGCAGTGACGCATTCAACCAGCGCGGGCTGCCCGCTGACGTAGCGTCCGGCAAGGTGCAGGCGGTCGCCGCGGGCGGCTACCACTCAGTCGCACTGTTGTGCAACGGCACAGTCGTGACATGGGGCGGCGAGTTTGACGGCGGGCTGGACTCAGGGCTGGAGGGCCCTTTCCAGGTGCCGCCGGGCGCGCGCGCCAACGTGACGCGTGTTGCGGCCGGCCTGTATCATACTCTGGCTTTGGATGCCAGTGGGCAAGTGTACGCATGGTTTGCTGCTGGGGTGGATATGGACATCAGCGACTATGGGCAGGCAGATGTGCCAGCAGCCCTGCAGGCACGCAACGTCACGGCGGTTGCAGCAGGTGCGGTGGCCGTGAGGCTGCATGCTTGTTCACAGCAGTGTGCATGGAGGCTGCTCACATGCCTGCAAGGTCGTGATCCATGGTGTCGCCACCAAACTGCAAGTGCTACTGTGTGCGTGGGTCGAGGCAGGGAGGCAGGCAGGCAGCTTTGCATCCAGTCAAAGCCATGCATCAGCGGTGTGCTACGCTGGCTAATACGTGCTAATATGTCGTCTATGTGTTCACAAATGCAGGCGGCTGGCACTCAATTGCGCTGCTGGATGATGGGGAGGTGGTTGCCTGGGGCTCCAATCACTACGGCCAGATCACCATCCCAGACACCGTTCGGGCAGGCCGTGTGCGCGACATCACCGCCGGCATCGCCACGTCCCTCGCACTGCTCGAGGATGGCAGCGTGCTGGTGTGGGGGGACGGTGCGCGACCTGGAGGCTACGCGCAAGTGCCTGCAGCGATCCAGGGGCAGGTGCAGGCTGTCACGGCAGGGGGCTTCCACTTCTTAGCCTTGCTGGCACCAGATCCTCCATCACCACCACAGCAAGCACGGCCGCCTGGCCCACCTGACCAACCTCCGGACGCACCGTCAGCCCCCTCTAACATGGCCCAAGCAGCCCCTCCGAGTGCACCGAACGGCCCACAAATGCCACTCACGCCAGACGTGCCGTACGCTCCACTCTCGACATCGGCAGCAACCCCAGCCGCTCCACCAGGCACACCCGCGGCGCCATCGGGACCGACAACACCGGACGCACCGCCCGCACCGGACGCACCTTATGCCCCCAATGCCCCAGCAGCCCCCAGCTCGCCGCCCTTGATCGTGAGGACCAACGCACCGGATGCACCGTACACACCAGAGACCCCAGCAGCACCCAGCACACCTCCCTCGGCTCCGCAACCCAACACCCCGGATGCCCCAGACGCCCCACCTGCCCCTGAGGCGCCGCAGCCAGCAGCCCCCATGCCTTCTACCCCTGACCTCCCTTACACGCCTGACGCCCCAGCACCACCGCCCAGTGCACCTGCACCCCCGCCCATGCAAGCACCTGACGCCCCATCCCTGCCTGACGTCTTTGTCCCCTTCAGCCCCTCAGCTCCTGTGCCGCTGGTCCCGTCACTGCTGGCTCCAGCCACTGACCAGCCATCCAGCCCACCAAGTGACACTCCCAGCCAGCCAGCACTTCTGAAGCCGCCCGGGGCACCTCAAGCCCCAGATCAAGCACCACTGTCGCCTGATGTACTGCCCCTACAGCTCGACATGCCACAGGAGCCGGCCACGCCCCCCAGCGCACCAGCTCCAGATGCGGCCGCACATCCCTCCCCCAGCTACCCACCGACTCCCGAGTACCCTCCTTCAGGTGCGGTATAGCTGGGTGTGGTATGACCCGTTTGAGTCTATCAGGGGTCAAGGCCACATCTCAGTGGGGTTCCATACAGCAGCACAGCACCCGTGCATGGCCTACTTATGCCCTGTACATGAGCACAGACCTGCTGATTGCATGGTTGTGGCCAAGTCTGACGCACGCACCATCGGCAGGAGTTCACATGCTTCAGGCATCAAGGCTCATGGTTACAGGTCTATGGCGCAACTTGCTGCTGGAACCTGATGTGCTGGCTTCAAGTTCCCACCTCTCATTGACACTGACTGAGGTGGCACCTGCACACGACCTCCTGCAGTAGCCTATCCACCTCCTTCTCCTCCACCCCCTCCGCCTGCTGTACGTGGCTGCCCAAGCATGGGTGAGTTATTCACGGATGCATGGATGCGTTCTCAATGGGCAAGAGAATGGGCGGCACGGGCTCAGGCGATGCTTATGCCACAGGGGTGGTACAGCTGTGCGATATGAGCCACAGATGCGTCAGCTGCTCTGCTTAACGGCACAGCTTGTACACATCACAGCGACACAGGGCGTCTATCTTTGCGCACTGATAGAGTGTGCTCGCGCTCAGGCTGCTGCTGTACTGCTGTGCGTGCCTCATCGCCCACTTCATCATCATCAAGATTCAATGCATGCCTGCGCTTGTATACCACTTGCCCTGCAGCCGTATGCACTGCATACGGGGGCTACGAGTACGCCCTGTTCATGCCGCAGTCCCCAGCCTTTGCCAAGCTTGATATTGCAACCGCCACAGCCATCACCCAGCAGCTGTGTGTGGACCAGTTCCCTGCGCCAGCTGGCAAATTGTCGGGGCTCGTTTCCTTTCACAGCCAGGACGAATGGGATGCCGTCAGCCGTGATTTCTACCAGGTGTGCTTGGGGACATGCACATAGCAGGAGATGTCAAAGGACATGGCAGTGGTAACACGGCAGGGTGATGGCTGCAGGCCAGGCGGTGGCAAGAGCCGTATATCGTGCGCCATGCGTGCTGTGCACCGGCAGCTGCTGCGCCCTGCTTCAACCCATCTGACGCGTTGCGTTGTGCTGCAGTACATGCTGTGAGCTGCTGTATTGTATGGTCCCTGTGCCACTGCGTGGGTGGTGTCACCATGCAGGCGCTGGGTGGTGGAAGCGGCGGCTCCATGTGGATCCCCATCAAGCCAGATAACAACTCCTGGTGAGGCATGCTCAAATTGGGATGAAAAGATGCTGTAGATAGGATCCTCAGAGGCTAGGGTGCATGAGACAGCGGTGCCCAGTGCCAGTCTGGATGGTCAGGCGGCAAGAGGGCATCAGCTTGGGGAGCAGCAGCAGATCTGAGTATGATTTTCATGACCCTAGGGAGCGGAGCGCTCAGCTGTGAGGCAACTTGTCTGGCTGCTGGCTGGCTGGTGCCCGTCCGCCATTCGTACAGTATCGCAGTACGGTCGGGCTGGAAACTTGTACTGCCTGTGGCATGGCCGCACCTGGAGCAACTGAGTGCAACTGATGCAACTGAGTGCAACTGATGCTATTGATGCAACTGATGCAGCCTCGTGTCTTCCTCCCTAACCCCCATTATCTTCCCTGCAGGTATGATGGGACACCCTGGACCTTTGGGTCGCTCGCTGACCCAGTGTGGCGCACGCCCTATGCCCCCAATGCCTGCGCAGCAGCCATTTGGGACCATGCTGCAGTCCTGGGCTCTGGGGCCGTTAGGGTCCCCTGGGACAGTGTGCCGTGTAATGGCAGCACAGAGCGCGCGTACGCTTGCAAGCGGCCAGGGTGACCGCTTGGCATGTGCGTGGTGCAGTACAGGAACCGTGGTGATGTACAGTAGTACAGATTATGGCAGGACAAGTGCCGTTATCAAAGCAGATTGCTGCAGAGGCTAGTGCATGGCTGATGGTGGTGCAAGGTGGGGCTTTTGCACTGGAAATGTGGCGGGTTGCAGTAAGGCACTGCATTGTGTGCTCATCATTGCTTGCGCATTTGCCTTTGTTTGACCGCAGCTGAGTGTTCTGACGGCTTGACTTTTGTGAGAACTGTGACTGAGGAAAACTACCAACATACCATTGATTTCTGCTGGTTCTTATTGGACCGGTGCCATTGATTCACTGGACAACGTCTGGACAACGAAAACTGACCACGGAGTGACTGGCTGGCAAACAGCAGAAGAGCTGTGGTGTTGGCTTGGGATCAAAGGGCGGGGACAGTTGGGCCACATGTCAAGCTGAGCATCCCCAAGTAGCCAGCGTGTGACTACCACCTAGTACCTGTGTGGCTTTTGTGTGTGTGCTGGATGCAGTTGCCTTTGTGCCTGGGGCTGGTTGCAGTGCAGCAAGAATGCGGTTGGGGCGATGGGTGGATCTGTGACATGATGTGGCGGTTTGGTTGATGTCAATGATGTGTGATGGAGGGATTGGCGAGTACAGCGGCCAACATCGCAACTGTAACGCACTGGCCTGCCACTACAAAAGCCAGTGCCAATGTTTGAACCAGGCATTATATACCTCATGTCATCGTCATCGTTACACGGCTTTGCGCAGTACGGACTGCAGTACTGCGGTCGCCTGGTGTACTGCCAAAACTCTTCATCCCAGCTTGTACGCTCTGGCCTTTTCATACACCTTGCACGCTTGGTCCTGCGCTGCTGCACAGAGCCTCTCTCCACTTCCAAAGTGCATCGCGTATGTCAAAACTGTGGCAGCGTGCAGCGTGGGAGCGGCGGTGAGTGGTGCACGTCCAGGCCCCCTGCACCTGCCGGCTACTGATACGTATCAAACTTCACGCACTAGACTGTCTCGCTCCAGTTACCGTGTCACTCTTGACTCTCAAAAGAGCAGTAGTGCCTTTGCGTCTTTGCCCCCCGGTCTCCGCCCCACTTCTGTCCCCGCCCTTCCCCGTGGACTCCATGCTTGCTTTCATTATCCTCGCCGTGTTCGCCGCAGCTCTGCGCGCACACTGCTCCTGCATCCTGCCGCTCCTGCTCACACCTTGCCATCCATGCCATCAAGCAGTCCTGTCCAGATGCCTGCAGGCCCACCATGAGGTCCTCGTCCTTCAACATGTGTGGCATGTGCAGGCTGCGGGGAACCTAGGCCGATGCATAGAGCGGCTAGGCAGAACACGGTGCGCATCCCCTCTCCTCTTCCCGCACAGTCACAGAAGCTCTGCTTTTGAAGTTTGAAACAGCCCTGGCAAGCACAGCACAGCGCAGCGCAGCACAGCACAGCACAGCACAGCGCACTGACCTTCTTCGGGGGGCAGCTGCGCGGCAAGTGCGGCCCATGGCGGCTGGCCCATCCCACTGCCACGCACGCGGCCGTCCTTGCGCAGGGACACGTACAAGCCACGCTCAGAGGTCGCCTTGCTGCTGAGGGACAGCTGCTGCTGGAACCTGCGACCAGGGGTGGTCCATCCACGCATGGGGCAGGCAATGCACGCATGGGGTAAGGGATGCACAGATGGGGCAGGCGATGCAAATGCAACTGCCCGCCACCGAACCGAGAGATGCAGCGCGCAGGCGGCAAGGGGAGAATCAAGCTAGGGAGGGAAACTGCGGCAATGATGCCCCACACCAGACAGCACAATCCATCGGCATGGTTCCATACACGCCAAGAGCCGCAGCCTGGCCCGCAGCCCTGCAACCCTGTGACAGCGCTGTAGAAAAGAGCAGGCGAGTTCCAAATCAGCACGCACCACTGCCGCCACTCCCCGAGGTCCACAGCCGAGGCCCGCCACCTCAGATCCTCAGCACTTGGAGGCGGCAGCCCTGCACCCTGCTGCCCGCCCTCTGCCTCTGTGCAGCAAGCATGTCAAACAGGGGGAGTGTCAGCTGGGGGCTACACAGACACTACAGCCGGTGGTGGTGTTTGACAGCCGGTGGTGGTGTGCAGTACAGTACCGCCTGCGCCGGCCTGTACCTGCAATGTTCCTGCCTCTCTGCATGCCCATGAACAGTGCAGGGGCCAGCATGGCAGGTGTCTTATGTGCCCAAAATCCTACCACAACCCTCCATGGATCATCGTGGCTAAGCATGGCGCGCACCGAAGATAGGAGCAGGAACTACAAGGACACCACGGCGGGACAGCTCGCTGCGGTACGGCTCAGCACTGGCCAGTGCTGCAGCCACCTGCGGTACAGAGCAGTAGCAGGAAAGGATCAGATACAGGCTTAGTCGGTTGTAGGTTAAAGCACCATGGTCGACGTGGCAGGGGGGCTGTATGTCATTGGGTGCACATGCAGGACCGCACATGCATATATAGAAGAAGGCTGCATGCAGCAAGCAACCCTAGTTTGCAGGCCAGGCTCGCCCTCACCTGCTCCTCAGTCCCTGCACACACCACAACACGTGCCGCCCCCCGAAGGGCTCCCAGCGCCAACACCTGAAGGCATGGACAGCACATCTCATCGTAAGCAGTACAACATAGTGATGCTTTGTTGTGCGGCTGCCATTGTGCTGCGTCCCCACTTGCCGCCTTGGTCAAAAGCCGGTCAAAGCGGCTCAAAACCGGTCGAGCTTGGACACCCGCTGCCACCCTGCTCACCTACGGGTTCTCTCTAGTTGATCAATATCTAGCGTATCAACAGTAACAGGAGCACTGTACAGCACTGCGGGCTGCCTCGTCATCACAAAGCAGCACTGGGGCGCCATGCGCAACGCAGCATATGCATACCTTCCCATTCGTCAGCTGCACCCGGCAGCTCGCCAGCCGCTCCTCCCGCAACAGCCGCGCCATCTGCTTGTCACGTGCCTGCATTGAACACATCAGCATGTCCCCAACACACTCCTGTAGTCAGTACCTGACGAAAGCAAAGATCAAAGCAAAGGTCACATCCACGTGCCTTCATTGCATTCCTGTGGCCAGCACCAAGTCACTATGCACCGTGTGACACGCACACATATGGACGGATATGGCATCTTGCGCAGGTACCCTACTACTGCAGGCAAGCAACGGGGGCAGTACAAGGAAGACAAAGCATCTGCTGGACTCATTCATGCCTTCAGGTCTTGAGACACAAAGTAGCCACAGACGCCGACAGCCCCCGCGTTGATCGCAATGTTCTGAAGGGAGGCACATCAGCAGAGTGCAGCAGCACACAGGCATGAGGGACATTAGGGGCAAATGGCAAATGGCTGCGTGACGCAGTGGTCATGCGGGAGATCCCATGTGGTAGCAGCCATGGTACAGGCTGGTTGCATGTGTAGTGAAGGCGTGGGCTGGCTGTGTTTGTGGAAGTGAAGTGCAGCCACGTGGACTGAGCGTGCCTGAGGCATAATGCAGCCCCTGTGCTGCTCCATCTGTACTGCATGTCAGCATCTGCTGCTTCCCTTCCTCACCTGCAGTACGTCTGTTGTGGGCAGTGCATTTGGTGCACCTCCGAGCGCCCCGATCAGCTGGGGCACGCTCACCTGCAAACACGTGCATACAACACCTTGCGAAGAAGCGGTATAATATATATATGTAGATATGTAGATATGTATATTGTGTATATGTATATAATATACCCATGCTGCTTGTGTTTGGAAATCCTGGACAGTTGTGATAGGTTCAGGCAGCAGAGAGCAGCTGGGCATCCACATTATGAGCCACATGCCAAGACTACGTACAGAACACGGCATGATGACAAGATGCCGCAAGAAGCGTGCCAGCAGCCCGAGTGTGATGGACGCCCTTTGTTGATGCTGCCGGTACAGGCCCGCTGAGAGTTTGCCTAGCACGCACCAGCAGGCCCACGCCAGCCGACACGACACCAAAGCCGAACAGTGTCAGCCGGACGCTCCTGCATGACACTCACAGGCAGCGGCAGCCATCAGCATGTCAGGCAGCGGTGAGGTGGCTCAAGAAAGTGATGCAGTGATTGGTGCTGTAGCCTTTGAATTGCTGCATGTCCTTTCCTGCACGTCCTTTGCTGCATAAGGGGACTGCAGCGGTGTGCTGCTGGCGCTGGGGCTACCCTCCCAGAAGGGCCAGCTGCCACACCATACATCACCAGCATGGTACGTATCCGCCTTTCGCCAACAACCCTTAGGTTGACAGCTGGAACGGGAACATACAGCGCGCACGTACGGCAGGCATGCAGGCAATATACAGCTGCCACAGAGTACATCCAACATATATATATACATATATATATACATATACATATACATGCACACATATACATAACATACATATATATAGGCACGCACCGCCAGGGTGCTTCAGCCTCACTCCTCAGCCGTACACGGTCCTCCTCGTTACTGCACCCAACAGCCAGCAGCGTGTGGATGGTGCAGACGGCACGAACAGGTTTGGATGCTGTGGATGGCACAAACAAACAGCAGGCTGTCGCTGCAAGCATACTGGCTTGCGGGTTCAACGGTTTTGCACTGGACTAATACACCTGTATGGAATCTATACTGAAAGTAAGATGCCGCACGGGGCCCCACTGTGCTGCTGATATTTCACCACACGTGGGACCCACCCATACCTGCAGCCAGCACTGAACTGCCCTAAACCAGGGCCCCAGCAGGTGCCACTGAAGCAGGAGAACCACACCAGGTTCTGGCCTGGCCCTTCCCATCGCGTGCTTGTGTGCATGGTGCAGTGTGCGTGAGGTATGGTGCAAGATGCACCATGCCATGTTTCAAGTCCATGCACAGCCAGGCATTCCCATGGTGTATGGTCAAGACTCCCACTTACTCGACCGAGCTTGCAGACATCTTGAACGAGGGGAGCTGCGTGGTCGCCTGCTTGTTCGGCTCAGCGCGGAGGGCAACCATACGTCTTGGTGAGCTTAAGCATTTCGAGGTGGGTCTAAAAGCCAGGCCACACGGCCGGCACTGGCTGCACTGCAGCATCACTGGGTCTGATCGGAGCTTTGGTGGCAAACGACGTGCCAAGATAACGTATGATATGTATAGATGGCAGATCCAGCTCAGATTTAGAGCACAGCACTAACTTGCGCGGCATCTTGAAACCACAGTGGAAGTGATGTACCAAAGCAGTACAAACCTGTACTCCGCATGTTGTTCTGGCTGGCTGTGGCAGGCTGGACACTGTTGGCGGGTCCAATGTAAAGATACTTGTAGAGATGATTTGATAAGGAGCGCCATGCCATGGGTGCGCTGTGCACACGCCATTCCTGCTTCAAACTGGCTGGTTTGTGGCAACATCTCCTGGGAATCAGTGCATTACAGCATAGAAGCCATGGCGGTAGTAGGCATGGACAAAATTTCGAGTATGCCTCCTCCACCTTGGAGGTCTTAATGTACATCTTTGTAACACGGCTCACCACAGATATGTCTGCGTGCCGGAGCCTGCCTGTATTCATAATGAGCTGATGTCCACCACAGCCACACGCACTGCAAGCTGAGATAACATACACAGATGCTTGATGAACAACAACGCGTACCACAACAATGCGCCCCAATGGGCACACGCATGAGCACTGAGCATGAGCAGCAACCAGCTAACACAACACCAGTGACCACCAGCAGCAAAGCAGGGTCAGCTGGGCACCCAGGCCAGACGGGCCGGACGGGCGGCAGTAGTACCATACAGAGGCATGAGTGTTTGCCTTCAACTGCTAAGAAACCGCTGCCAAGGAACTGCTGATCGAGTCGACCTCCCTGATGAGCTGCTCCAGGTGTGCCACAAGCTGTGTAGCACTGGGCCGTGCAAGCGGGTCCTGTGCCCAGCATGTCTGAGCCAACATCACATAGCTGTGCAGCACACGCGCAAGAAGGGGCTGCCCCGGCTGTTGCCCATGAATTGTCAGGCTGGACCAGGACACGGTTGGTTCCACACCCACAGCCGCGCCTGCAGCCTGCAGACCCCTGATACCCTGTCCCTGGTTAAGGTTATCCTCCGTCCTGGCATTCAGACCTGGGTTCTGGTCTGCTTGCAGTAGGGATGGAGCTCGCGGCTGGCTGCTTGGCTCACCAGTGGAAAGCGCAACGGCATGCAAGCCATCGCCATCAGCGCCTGCCGGAAAGCCGCTCTTCGCCTGCGACATCCCGTTGCCTGCTCCGTCAGCTGAAGCTGTTGGCTGCTCGTCAAGCTGCGCAAGTGCACCGGCCACCACGCGCCACTCAGGCCGGGCGCCAGTGACCGCGGCAAACATGTGGAGGATCTGTGCCTCACACACTGCATAGGGCGCACTGTCCAGCTCCATTGCTTCCCACACTGCACGCAGAGGGCATGGCAGCACAGGTCAGGGCCAGCCGCACTGCAGCAGTTTTGACCCGCTGAGGAATCCATGCTGTTTTTCATGGTGCACGCTCTCGGCATGGCTCATGTAGGCGATGCCAACCCAGTCACAGTGCAGCAGAGGCCCCAGACTCACTCAGAACACCAAAGGAATAAATGTCAATGGCGGGGCTTGCCATGTTGGCGAGCGCCATCTCTGGCGCCTGCGAGCAGTTTGCATGGCATTGCGTCAGGTGGAATGCGCACAGTTGTCGGCCCGCTTGCGATGCGATAGGTGTCACTTCATGTGACAGATGGTTAGGCAGGCACAGTGTCCTACATCGCCCTGCGTGCGCCAGTCTACCAAGCCCCAGTGTGCTGGGTCATCAAAAACTTGTCTCATGAAGCGCACCATGTGGGTGGGGGTGCCAAGGGCACGCTCCGCCCGTACACTGCTTGACCCCGGGTCCAGTTGCACCATGAGCCCCAAATCACACAGCTTGGCGACGACACCACCACGTGCTGCTGGTCCACGCTCACTCCTGCTGCTGCCGCTGGCCTGCGCGCTGCTTGTCTGCTGCACAGCGTCTGTAACCAGGCAGTTGGCGGCTTTGATATCGCCGTGCACCACCCCTTGCTGCGCCAGATACTCTAGCGCGCGCGCCACGTCACGCAGTAGGGGCAGGGCATGTGCCTGTGGAGTGAGAGGCGGTACACAGGATCAGTACTGCGACGTGTGAGGTACCTCATGGCGCCACATGATGGCACCTCACAGTGTACTGCATGACAGCTGGATACAGCCGGTGCATGGACTTGTACGTTGCTGGCATTGGAAGCAGGCAGGGCAGCTGCACCACAGGCCCAGTGGCGCACATACCAGTAGTATTGCCACATGCATGGCTGGGGCAAGCAGTGAACCTCCTGCCTTATCCAGCTCAGCACACAAGTGCTGAGTTAGTGTTCCCCGCGTTGCGCACTCCTGTGCGCATGCAATTCAGCACACAATGTTAGAAAACGCACTGCACATGCCGCCTCCTAATTTCGGAGCTCTGCTGAGGTCCCTGCTGCTGCACAGCGCCCACGCATGTCAGCGCAGCATGCAATGCAGTCCAAGAACTGGCCCAGCGCACCATGTAGATGGCTGTGACGAGCATAGGCGCTGCCACGGACACTTGCGGCAGCGATGGGAGGGGTGCTTGCTCTTGTCTCAAGCCCGCGGCCATCGTGGGCGTTCCCACAGACCACCCAAAGGACGTACCACCAGAGCCTGGTGCCCCAGCTGATGGCCCGCCAGATGGCAAGGGTGGCAGCATGCCCAATCTGCCGGCCGTCCATGGCTGTAACGGCGGCAGCTCTGGAAGCGGTGGCGCCGCCGGCACACCACCATCATCAGGCGCGAGGCCTGCCATGCTGAAGCTCGAGTCAAAGGCCTGCGAACCCTGCTGTGCTGCCGGGCCCTGTCCAAACCGAGAGGGCTGTAATTGTGGAAGGAGTGAAGCCTGTCGGGGTATCTGCTGCTGTTGGCTCCCAAGGGGTGCAGAGCTAGTGCTGGGGCTACCAGTGGACGCAGGTAGTCTCCTTGATAGAGGGTTGGAACCAGAGGGTGAGCTGGGGGACGAGAGGATCCGTGAGAGAAGTGCAGACCCGAGTTGCGTCAGGCCTGGTTGCATGCCGAAGGGTTGTGCGCGTGCGTATCCGGACATGAAACCACCCTCCCCGCGCGTGACATGCACCTGTGACACACAGGCAGTAACAAATCCAGTCACATGCATTGTTTCAAGTATGAGAGTAGGCGTGCATGGTAGACATGCGTGAACCTCAAGCCGTAGCAGGCAGGTTACTTAAGGAAGTGCTACAACCGCACGCACAGCACCTGCCACACCAGTCGCGCACCTGCAGCTGGGCTGGGAGTGCGGCAGGCATGTGCTGTGCGCTCTGCTCAGGTGGCTGTGGCAGTGCATGGTGGCCCATGGCTGCCGTCAAGTAGCCGAGGTGGGTGATGATGTTGGGGTGGCTCAACTGCAGACACATTGAGCACAGTGAGCGAAGGCAGCAGGCTCGGTGCGGCAGCGCATCTTACAAAACAATAGTATTGTTACAAGACCTGCATGGTAGGAGGATGCCCCTGCGCTGGGCAGCATGAATGCATGCTTATCCGCCTTTTCTCTCACCACCAGTCCACACGCAAGTCACGCATCAGCATCTGCATCAACAGCAGCTGCTGCAGCACGAGTGCACGATCCCTGCTGCGCACACACCTGTAGGCCAACCTCTGCCTCGCGCCGCACACGCGCAAGCACAGCCGGGGTGGATGCATGCGGCACAAGCTTGACCGCTAGGGGGGCCCCGTCCAGCAGCGCATCAGCCACAGGGCTGCGTGCCACACGGAACACGCTGCCAAAGCCACCTGCGCCCAGCATGTCTGGCTCTGTGCAAGCACGAGGGGAAGGAACAGCCAGTGCAACCAGTGAGCAGCGCGTGGTGTCATGCGGCCAGTGGCCGAGGGCGTGCATCCTGGGAATCAATACGTCAGGGCTTGCGCGCAGCCAGCAAGCTGGTCGGTACTACCTGTTTGCATGCCCCCTGAGGTCAGCATGCAGGTTAGCTGGCCTGCACAGCAACTAACAGTTGCACTGGTACGCCTCGACATGAGGAAGCATCCCCATTGGCACGCAGCATGTGGCTGCATCAGCCCACCCCATGCATGCAGCCACGCACCCAGCTCCAAGAACGGCACAAAAGCTTCCTGCCGGCCGCCGGGTGCAAGCTGGGCAGTGGTGCCTGGAGCTGTGCCATCCTCATGACCCACACGGCTCAGTGGCAGCCAGCCAAAGCCCAGCATTTGGGCATCTCCGCGCACCTCCCAGCCAACCGGCATGGGCGTGTCAGCACTTGCATGCGCTCCTGAGTCATGCGAATGTCCCTGCTGTGTTCTGTGTGAGCCATCGGCATGGGCCGGTGATGGCGACTCAACTGCTGGTGCGGGGGCCTGCTTACGAGCTCGGGCCGGCAACACCCTCAATGCTGCACCTGCAGTGCGCTCCTGCTGCTGCTGGGAGCTGAGGCTGAGGCGAGGCTGGAGCTCGGGCTGCATGAGTGGCCACAGCTTTGCAGGCAGCGAGGCGGCACGGCTTGTGGAGCGTGGGCCAGGTGTGAGGTTCGTGCTGCGCGGGGGCTGGCCTTTCCTGTGGCTCAGCTCCATCAGTTCGTGCTGCCACAGCTCAGCCTGGCCCACCTGCACCTGCTGTTGCATGACCGATGTTGGGCGCGCCTCCACCTGTTGATCGTTGTCCGGTGCCGCAGAGCTGCTTGGCTGCATCGTGGTGGACTGCAGCGGCTCAGGCTCCCCCTGCAGCTCCACATGTTCGGGCGAAGATGTCCGGGGGCCAAGCAGGCCTGCAGATATGGCCTGTAGTACGCTGCTCTTGCTGGACCCTGCGGGGCCTGCCAATGCAGCACTCAGCCCGTGATGTGGCAGATGGTCATCACTGCTGATGGTGAACCACATGCCGGTGTTCAGCGTCACCTCTTTGTCCCTGCTATTTAGGCTGCTGAACGCATGGATGGGCTCGCTACCGCCACCCATGCTGCGCTGCCGTTGTGCTTGATCTGGCAGCAGCAGCATGTGGCTTACTGGAAGCTGCTGCAGACCAGGGCCCAATGACCCCAACAGCACAGGTGGCGGCGCAGCTGAGTCCATGCAAGGCTGCACTTCATGAAGCTCGGGGAGGGTGTGAGACTCGTGGTGCTGTGGGGCAGTCATAGAGGCAGTTGTCGGAGGTTGCGCTGCCACTGCTGCCAAGCCGTGTGTGATCGGCTGTTGACTGCTGGTTTCCACTGGTGCACCATGCCCCTCTGCCATGGAAGCCAGGGGCAAGGACCTGCTGGAAGATAGCCCTGACACACTGCGCCTCCCCCGCATGGCTCCCTGGCCTCCCCATCGACACATCCGCACTAGCCATGCTGTTCCAGCAAGTGCACATGTTGTGCCCAGCATGCAGCTGGTGGTGAGCCATGCGCTGCCATGCCCCCGCAGCTGTGTAGCTGCAAGCCATGTGAGCCACAGCGCATAGAGGCATGCCAAGGCCGCAATACATGCTGTTGTCCCTGCTGCTGTAGCAAACTGTAGAGGCATTGATGGGGGATGCTTCAGGTCCCTGCTGCAGGCCACATGAGAGAAGCGGCATGTCAGTTGTCAGCCAGCGATAGCACAAGACTCAGGCGGCCTGGTGCGAGGAAAAAGAGCCTCGCCTTGATTCCGGAAGCGCTCAGGGGTCTAATCACAGCATAGCTGCATGTACATGCCACATTTCTTAACGTATTGAGAGGTGCAAACCCAGACAGCAATTCCGAAAGCACAGCCACATGTACTTCACTTTATGAAAAGAGGGCCCTACAAATGTTTATGAGAAGCACCAGCACAACCAATGCATATCGTGACGAGGTTTAAAGTTCTCACTGCCACGGAATGGGAGTGAACCTATGTCCCACCTTGGCACATCAGAAGGACAGTAGAGGAAGGGCAGTAGAAGAAGTCGTGTGCCCTCTGGATATGAACGGCTTACTCCTTGAGTTTTGTAGTGCTTGGTGCTCCAATTGGCTTAAGCACGTTGATGCATTAAACACACCACAATGTGCAAGTTGTATGTGCAGTATGTCAGATGCCAGGTGGCATGCTCGCATGCTGGAGCTTGTTTGCGCTGACCATGCATGGCATGCGCTTGTGTGTAGTAAAGAGCAAGCAAAGACAGGCAGTAAGCGTGGATGATACCACAATGGCAGGCACGACAAAAGATGCAATCAGCGTCGCGCTGATATGCGCTCCCGAGGCTCCCGATCAAGCGCACAAGCAGTACAATGCTGGCAGGCGAGGTCAGGTTAGGTCTCAGCCATGGTGCAGGAGCAGGCAAACGAGCTTTCAAGTGCCTGTTGCTGTAGCAGCTTGTGTGCATCCGTGCAGAGTTCGTTGATGTAACTTATGTCAACGATCTGTAAGCATGTGCTCTGGTGCATCCACGTGGCAGAAACCAGTAGCCAGGGCATAGCGGCTGCTTTGCCACTACATTCGATAGAGGCTAGCTCAACCTGCCCAGCTGCATCACTCCAATCCACCATATCTACCGTACACGTCCAGTGTATGTTCTGCACTTAGTGTGTTTGTTTGAGTGCGTCCGATGTGCGCGGGAACTCAGTTACAAGCCGAAGGAACTGCCACCAGGGCAGACTGGACTCGGATGAAGCTCAGGGACATGCCCATTACCCATGCACAACCCACACCTTAAGTGTGCACCAGGTCCACACTTCACATACCGTATCACAAGATTCACAACAACGAAGATGCGACCGCACACTCAATCCAATGAATCCTCCAACCAACAGCCCTGCACATCGTTGCATGCATGAGCCATGACGTGCTTTGGCGCGTAAACAAAAAAAACCCCATTAGCTGGACTTCAGGACAAACACAGGCCTACGAATGCCCACGACAATCTCAAAGTGCACAAGCCCCAACTGGCATGCTGTGACCTCCACCGACCAAAGGAAAGAGTATCATTTCATTAAATGCACAGTGCAATACAGAGTGTTGCCCATACTGGCAGGTATTGACGCGTAGGTATTGAGGTGGTTGATTGGCTTGGAGATAGGGGTGGTTGATGTGGGTGAGACTGGTGGCAGGGATGGGTTGGGGTAGATGCCAGATCTTCAAAAGCAGTACAGCAGTAGAAACCTGAGTAGACAGCTGAGTAGACACCATGAAAGTTGATGAATGCCAGGCATGAGATCATAGACTGCCTGCAGTAGCTGGTTGATTCTTCAGATGTGTGCAGGAGTAAGAACACCACGAGACGTGGCAGCCATAACCGCAGCAGCAATGGACGTGTCATAGCTCGCACGCCGTGCACGTGCAGCCGTTCCAGCGACCTGCAGGGCCGTGGCCAGCAGGCTGAGTTCAGCTTTTGAATACATGATCCATGTGCACGGCATGCCAGCGATTCCGTACACTATGTGCGCCCTGGCGCATCTGAAGATGCAGTAGGTGCAACCTATGCATGCCCTGGCTAATTGAGCAGCACGTGCAGAGGTATGGCTGAGCACTCATCTCACAGCAGACAATCCAGACATGTGTTGCAGCCTGGTGCAGGGCCCCACCAACCTTGGGCTCAGGCTTCGATACGGGTTTGCTTTTGTCAAGCGAGCCGTGCCTCCCATCAGTGCCCCCAGTCGCTGCTGAGGGTATCGCATCCAGGGAGCTCCGGCGCAGGCGCCCGCCACTGGCCGCAAGCCCTCCCGGGCCCGCTGCTGCAGCTGCAGCTGCAGCGGGACCTAATGCAGTGGATGAGGTGCAGTACAAGGGGCCGCTCTGAGAGCCCGGAGCCATCATGAGCGCCAGATTCGGGCCTGATTTGGACTCCATGCCACCAGGTACCCCGCCGCTCACGGGGGTGTCCCCCGTGGCACCAACTGCAGCGCTGTCAGCCGCTGAGGCCTGCAACATGAGAGCAGCTGCGGCTGCTGCCGCTGAGCGGTGCGCGAGGCGCGCGCTGTCTGCAGCTATCATGCCCCGGCCCATCTGTGCCAGGCTTGTGGGCTGCAGTGCGCCACCTCTGGCTGACATTCGGTTTTGGGCCAAGGTCTCGGAGCTTGACAGGCGGGAGCGGCCACAGGTGGTGGGCTGCACCTCGCCCTTCCTTGGCAGCGCCTCAGTACTGCCATTTTCCTCCTCAACACTCTGGATCGCACTCCGTACAGATCCAGAGCTGGCCAGGGTCATCTGGGTCCGGCCACGAGCCCGTGCTGACGCAACACTGGCCGGTGGCGATGGTGCGTTCGGTGTGAGTGCACCCCTGCTGGTGAACAAGGCAGGGCTTGGCTCGTCTTCATCACCCGCTGCGCTGCCACCACCAAAGCCAGGTTTGTTGAGCATGAAAAGGCTGTCAGTTTCGCTAGCTGTGTTGCCCATGAAATCAGGCATAGCGCCGCTGGCCCACGTGGCGCTAATGCTGCCATGCCTGCGCAAGGTGGATGAGCCCAAGCCGCTCAACAACCCACTTGAGATGGCTGCAGTGTGCGACTGCGAGCGCTGCGCAAGGCCCATGGCGGACAGGCCTGCTGCTGCCCCAGCGCCGCCGCTGTTGCCTGTTGGGCCTGACAGCTCTCCAGAGGGCATGCTGCCCTTTGCCGCCTCACCCTCATCACTGAACTCAGAGGCCATCTTGTCCAGCTTGCGCATCAAGTCATCGGACTTTGACACGTCCACGTGGCTGCTACGCCTCAGCTTGAACGATAGCGCAGCAAATGCCTGTCCCACAGAGCCAGACTTGAGCTTATCTGCCAGGCTGGACAGGCTAGTCCTGGGAGCCTTGCTCGTGCTTACGTTACTGCTGGGCACCACAGACTGCGCAGGAGTGCCCTTGGTGGCAGGGGTGGCCGCACTGACGCTGGCTGCAGGCGTGGGTGGCCCGCTCGTGCCTTTGTCATCGCACACAACTGCAGTGGCCAGTGCACTGGATTGGAGCGGGCTGTTCTTGGCTGACCCTGCCCGTGGGCTGTCGACAGGCGTGCCTGCAGGGCTCTTGCCACCAGACCCTGAGCCTGGCTGCCCCATTGCCTGCAAGGTCATCATCAGCCGAGCGCCGTTGGGCGTCTGGATGGCGGGGGGCGGAGTCAGTGGCGCTTGAGGCGTCATCAAGTTTGCAAGGCTCCTCTGCGGGCTGTTTTTGCCGCTCTCTGCTGCGAGCTGCGCCATGGCGGCACCTGTTAGGCTGGACCCGGGGCCTCCGGCCGCCATCTTGGGGCTGCAATCCCCTGTGGTGTTGGAGAGCGAGTAGGAGGTCATGTTGGTGGAACTCAGAGTGGATCCTGATGGCAAGGATCCAGAAGCAGCTGAGAAGGAAAAGACAGAGGAGGTAGAGCTTCGGCGTTTGCGCAGCAGTAGGCGGCCCTTGCGTTCCTCCTCCTGCACCTGCCGCGTGCACGCATAAGCATAAGTGGAAGGCGTCAGCACTCAGCAGGGGTGGGTCGCCAGGGCCACGTGCGAGGCTGGGTGGCAGATGTGTGCATGGTCATGTATGCGGCATGCACACGGCATGTTTTCCGCTTGTATGCGGCATGAAAGCGCGGCATGCATGCGGGATGTACGCGGAACGCACTTGGCATGTACGCGAAAATGCGCATGGGCCCCTGGTAGCGTGTGCATGACTGTGCGCTACTTGACGCAGCCTGCAGCAGCAGCGCTTGCACAGGCCACACACAGTCAGGCGCGTGCCGGTAGGCTGTGCAGGGGCTGTTTCAGCTGTGGTGCTGCTCCTTACCTTCTGCACGTCCACAAACTGGTACATGCGCGGCAGGGGCTCCTCGTCCTGCTGTCCTGCCAGTGCTGCCGCAACCTCTGGTGACAGGCCCCCAGGCACCACGCTTGGTGCTGGCGGCGCAGGTCCCCCGGTTGAGTTCCGGCGGCTGCGCGTTGTGGTACTGGCTTCCGTGGCAGACGCGCCTTGCTCATGGGCCAGTATGGAGTTCAGGGCCTTGTCGACGCCATCGTCTGCGTGTCGAGGTGGGGTGCAGGGGGCAATCAACATGGAACGGAGGCCAACTCCCATGCACGTGTGCGGCGGCGGCATCGTCTCAGACTGAATGGATGCATGATACACGGTGTTGGGCACGCAAGCATACTGCCCAAGCCTTCCGCAGCGCGGCCAGATTGTACGGCCCTTCTGCGCCAACGTGATGCATGATAGCCGTCGGTGCGCTTACGTCGTATCTGCTCGCCCTCCTGGCATCGAACATTCTAGAACTTCATATCCTTCCCGATGTTCCTACCTGAAATTCCTATTTCCGACCTTCCTGGAAGCACCAAACGTGAACTGGCAAACCCGCGGACCCGTTCTAGCGCACTCACCAAGCGCATGACCTTCCTGGACCCATGGCTTGATGGTGGAAGCGTGCACTTGCATGCTGACTCCGACTCCTTTTGCTTCCGCCTTCTGCGACATGCGCTTCATCGCGAGGAGCGCGTCACATGCGTCCGCGTGCAAAGGCACGCCCCCGTGCTGTAAAATATCATATTTTGTATGCTTGGCCTTGGCTTCTTCTAGCAGTTTGCGTGTCGTGGATGCCTTTGCATCTGGCCCTACAGCTGGTTCTGAGGTAGACCGCGAGGTAGCCATTTCACACCCCAGGTATAGAGGAAAGCTGAGCGGCTGAAACCAAGTGAGGCCGCCACATAAAACGATTCCTGCACGGATTTGGGACTAGGCTCTTAAGTCTTTGCATATCATCGTTTCAGGGTTTAGGGCTGCCACTCTGTCTTTTTGACATTTTGACATTTGACAATACACTGCAGCTATGATGGACTTCCTGGAAAAATGCCCGTGCATGATGAGTCCTGGAACGCGCTTAGCTGCGTTAACGTCACGATGATGCAAGCATGCAGCATGCAAGCATACACAATGCAGCTTGTCCGTCGAGGTTGCAATCATGCTCATCCCTTTTGCAACTTACTCACAGGGAGATGCACAGGGACGCATGCGATCTGCTTGCAAGCCCATCAACTGGACCACATCTTCTCTCTGGTAAAAGACATAGAAGCTGCGCGGATTCAGCAGGGAAGGGCAGGGCACACAGCTTCTTGCCACCAACCTGCTTGTGGCTGTCCACATCTGCATTGTGGCAGGGGTTTGCTGATGGCCAGCCGCAGGCGTGCTGTGCTGTTGCTGGGCAGGTGCGACGGAGCCGAGCCGAGGAGCAACGCAATGCGCGATTTGAAGCACTGCGCAAGGCACAGAACAGACAGGAACGCCTGCAGCTGTGGATCAGGGCCTGGCCCACTGTCCATGAGACTGGAATACGCCAGCCATGACGGTTCATGCATTGCTATGGGTTCAAGGATAACAGATGCAATGGCAGTTAGGCAAACTCAAACACAAGGCACCATGATGGAGCAGCAGGTGTACAAAGCTACAAACCCCAGCGCGCTGGCAACTCAAAGTGCCACCGCCAAATGTCACCGCTCTTCCGTCATGCTGTTCACCGCCAAACACCAGCTACTGCAGGAGGCTCTGGCTGAGGTGCGGCAGTGTCTGATGAGGAGCTGTGGCAGGCTAAGCTTTGAGGATCAGGCTGTGCTGGCACGGCAGCAGGGGCACAACTGGAATGTGAAATTAGAGAGTCTTGGAAAGCAAGCCCAAAGGTAGTGTGGTAGGCAAGCCAGATGCGTTGGGCTTTTAATGTGTTTGATTTTGATGGTTGGAGCTCTGCCTTTCTGAAAGCGAATGGCATCTGCTTGTTTTGCAGGTAGCAGCATGGTGATGGGCACTCGGACCTGTAGTAAAGTGCGCAGCCTTAACGCAACAGTGTGGCAGTGGTGACGCAGTAGCGCAAAGCGAGCATTCGCTGTTAGCTTTTGGGTCAATCCAAATTAGTTGGGAGCCAGGAAGTTCAGGACTGTGGATTGCCTGCAGAGGCGGTGATCACAGAAGCAGGGCGCACAGATCACAGTAGCAAGCCGATATATTGAACTCGTGCCCATGAAGATGGCAACACAGCTGCTGCCACGATCAGCACATGATGGAAACCAGCTAGACCATCCTGTCTCAACTCTATGCATCACCGCAAAAACGCCAAGCGGTTCAACTGGCCACCTGCAGCACATCAGTGCAATATCGATCGTAGTTCCTTCGAGTCTTCATAGCTCACAACCGCGCAGGGCGCATCCACGTGTACGGTCCATCACGCGTACAATTCATCACCGCAGCATGTCTGCACCCTGACGGCGGTACGCGGTCATGTAGAATGTTGAGGGCAGGACGTAGTGCTTCATGGCCGTTGCCGACTGCAGAGCATCCAGCAGTGCATGGTGGAGGTGTGGAGGTTGGCTGCGACACCTTGTCTGCAGTCTCCCAAACAATGCACACAACTGTGTAGTGTACACAAGGGTATACAAGGGTTGATGGTTATGCGCATCAAAAGGTCACTTGTGGCACAGCGGCACACTATGATAAGCTAGCAGCCTGGCACGCACCGCCATGCGCTCGCCGGTGAAGTGGAGGCGGTCGAACTCGGCCACCACGCGTGCGGCACGTGCAGTGTCCGCCAGCAGCCGCCCGACCTGGCGGTTGAGCGACGCCGCGGCGCCTGCTTCTGACTCATCGCCCACAAACTCATCGCGCAGCTCGCTGCGGCACACAGCGTGGACGCATGAGGGGCGATTGCCAGGGAGGTGCATACTTTTGCAAAACAGTGAAAGCACACATGTTGTCTGTGCTTGGGGTGTTCAAAATCGGGCGAAAGGTGTGTTCTTTGTGCGCTTCCCATGTGCAAGCATGTGCCGCGGCAGCTTTGCCCGCGCACACATCACATCTTACTGCATCACACGATTCACACCGCACCTGCGCTGCACCAGCTGCTGCTGGTTGGCGTGCTCCCTGACACCCTTGAACATGCCCCTGACTGCCTCCCCTCCTGCCTTGGATTCTGCGAGGGTGCCTGGTGCCTCATCCTCCCCTTCGACTGCTGCACCTGCCTCCCCTTTGGCTGGCTTGAGGTTCGCGTACAGGTAATTGAAGAGCCTGCATGCATGCAGAGCGTGAAAGGCTTTTAGGGAGATTGAGCAGCCCAAGTCAGAGGGGCAGTGACGAGGCTAGACAACCACCAATCCAAACAAGTGCAGAGGCAGCAAACTGTGGGCAGCTGACATCATCACATTATGGTCACTCACCTGTCGGCGTAGTCGCATGCCGCAGGCGTATCCAAACGAGTGACGCCCAGCCCCAGATCTATGCTGTGCAGCGCGCTGCCCCCGGCCAACAGAGACGCGCCCAAGCTGCGCAGGTCCGTGCCCGGGGGAGGCACCGGCCCGGATGCAAGCGCGCGCAGCGTGGTGGGCTGCAACAAAAGGATGGGTTCCGCCACCTCGTCACCAGCGGCCGCGTGCGAGCCTGCGGTACATGGTGGGCAACCACATGGCGCGTGGCAGGACCAGGGCAGGCTTCAGTGTCCTGTATAGGCTGTATACCAGAACGATCCGGGCAGGGCCAGCAGGAAGCAGGTTCGCTGCAGATGAGCTGCATTCAATGCAGCACATCAACATAGCAAGCAAAAGCGCAGACACTAAAGTGCTGGTTACAACGATTTTGAGCCGCTCGTTGTGCTGCAGGGTGCTGGCAGACTGGTCGATGCTGTGCTGCAAGCAAGGTCAGCAAGACCCCTTCTCACCAAGCGTGATGCTTGCCAAGGGTGGCACAGGGATGACGTCAGCAGCGCGTGTGGTTGCATGCCCCTGGGGCCCCAGCAGTGAAATGTCTGCAGAGCTAAGTGTGCGCACACCAATGGTGTCCCGGTTCCTGCAGGTGCGGGTGCAATGTGTGGGGCAACCAAGCAAGCATGGTTGGAGCTGAGCGTTCAACACGAGGAACTTCAGTAGAAGATTCCCTAACAAATCGATTCAGCATGACAAACGCCGCAGCAGAGCGTTTGAGGCACGGCGCAGTGCAGCACAGTATGGATACTGTTACGGTCACACGTTCACCATGCGCCGCAGCCACACCCTCTGCTCTCCCTGTGCAGTATCACCCTTTTTAACAGCAACACCGCCCTGCTGCATGCAAGTATGTATACCCAGACATTGCAGCCATCGCTGCTTCACCACTGCGCTTGCTTATGCTACCAATCACAGCCGCAGCCATGCAATCACCTTTGCCCAACCGCTACGTCCTCCCGGCCGCGTCCAGGACTCACCTCACAATCGAATGCTCAACGACACGCTGCAGGTTGTAGCCGGGGAACAGCGCCAGATAGGCAGAAAGCACGAGGGTGGGCATTGACGTGTCGATACCACCAGAGGCCAGTGCATTCGCCAGGTCTGCGGCATCCCCCTGCCACTCAGATGCCATCCGTGCACCGTTGGACATCACGTTTGCATTGCCCAGTCCCAGGTCTGCCAGTGAGTCCATGGAACAGTCACAGTCAGCCCGTCAGTACATCTGTCATTCAGTGAGTCAGTCATTCAGTCAATCAGTCAGCACGTCATGCGCCCGACCAGCCGCAGGGCGCATTCCAACTGTGCATGGCTGCAAGCAGGCTGGCTCCGGCATGCAGACACATCTGTGACACGCCGTGTTGTTATCGTTATTATGGCTGCAAGCCGCTGGCTGGGCGATATGATGCGTGCCTACTGTTCACACATCACAGGTACCCTGTGCCGTGTAAGACTTGAGCCCTGTAAGACTTGAGCCCTTGAGGGGACCACGCCCTGCTTTCCCGCCTGCTCCATCGCACCTGCAATCTCGCTGAAGAGGCAGCCCTTGCGGCCGCCCACAAAAAGGATGCGGTCGGGCTCATTGACCACCACACGAACGGAGCTGGCAACGGGCAGCGCACGCCGCACGCCTTCCAGCGCTCTAAACGTGTACCTGCATTCAAAGCGGGGCAAGGCAGGGTGGCGGAGCATGGTGCATGCACCAGTGCTGCTGCGGCTGCGTGCGTGGTGCACGAGGTGTGCTGTGCGCACAGCATGCTGCTGCATAGGAATTGTCTCCCCTCCTGCTGTTAGTGCAGCGCCAGGCTTTGCTCCAGCAAGCAGCGAGATGCAGGCGGTTTACATGGCTGAGCGTCAGCTGCAGCACGCACTCTATCGCCTTGCGCTGATGCAGCGGCACCAGGCCGGGGTTGACGCGCAGCTCAGCCCCAGCCATGCCACGCTGCATGATGGAGGCGCGCAGTCCCTGAATTGTGGCCTGCTGTGACCTGTTCAGGCCAGAGATGTCCTGGCCGAGCGCAGCCACCAGCTCTTGGCCAAACCCACCTGCCAGCACCACCACCTGCAGCCCCGCCTGCATGCCGGGGGGGTAAACACGAAAGCTGGGCGCATGGGGCACACACACACATGGTCGCATTATAGCAATGCCGCGGGCATGACTGGCGTCCTAATGAGTTGCGCAGCGCCATGAGCAGCAGCATGCCTTGCGCTGTCTGCTGCACTCGAACTACCAACCTTCAATGGGGGGCCCATCTTTACGTTTCCCCTTCGAAGTGGCTTATACCAGGACAAAGCTCGTTTACCGGCTATTCAGTCAAGAGATTATACAGCTCCTGTGTGCTTCTGAGCTGTGTATTGGAAAAGACGAGCGTGCCCTGTTTACCTCATAAGGTTTACTAAGTAGGAAATTGAAACACAGGTCAAGCCAAGTTGGACGTAATCATTTTGCCGACCCAACCGCCACATCGAACAACAAAACAATAACAGCTGGGTTTGGGACAGCTGGATTCAGAAAGGAAATGTAGGGATTGATGCGCAACGGAGAAAATGCGTGGACTGAACGTCCTCTTGCTTCTGGCTTTGCTGCTCGTGACGGGTGCAGACCAATCTGCTGAACCATCCCCAGCTGATGCAAGCGAAGGGCCAAATGTGCAGCGCCATGATCATACAGACAATGGCCCTCTCCTCATGGACCCTCTGCTCGGTGCGCGGTGTTCCGCATGCGTGCCATGTTCACGGGCACCATCTGCACATGGCGCCAGCCTAGATGTATCAGCATACCTACTCAAGCCGCCCGCCTGCACTGCAGGTGCTGGGTTCATGACCACGCCTGACAACACACTGCCCGACTTAAACACGACGCTGGAGCACATGCGCTGCCGCATCAACCGCACCAACATGCTCAACCTGCAGGTGTGCAACTGTGTGAGGATGCTGTGTGGCTGGGTGGGCCTCGAGTGGCCAGCGTTTGATAGTCCACAGACCGAGGCCCGCATGCGCAGATCACACACGCATGCTTGCATGCAGGTTGTGAGCTGTGCGTTGGGTATGAGGCTGGGATCTCAAAGCCGACACAACAGTGTACTGTCAAAGCGGTTACATCTGTTACTGTCATCCCTTGAGGGCCAGCTCATTTGGCAGTTGGGCCAGCCTGTTGGTCAGCAGCCACCTTTTTCCATATGCGCCAAGAGCTCGGCACCTAGCTGTTACATGCAGCTCCCTGCCGTGATGACCCTGAATGCACATCCTGGGGTCATCATCATAACACCGAGATAGACCCAACTCTCCTGCCTCGTATGGCGGCACGTCTGCTGCGCACGCTGACTGAGTGACATGCCTTGTGTGTAGCTGGCGCGCGGATACGACGCGACGAAGCGCCTAGCCGTGATCACTGCACGTGACAGGGAGTATGGCGGGCGGGACTACTACAGGGCAGTCATGCAGGTGGGCCTGTGAGGTATTGATTGCAGTCTGCGACCTGGAAATCCTGTAACAAGTCAACGGTAGTAGCCAGGCCCATGTCGGGGTCAGAGGCCAGATGTTGTTTGCTGCTCTGGTACAGACGAGGACGGCTTTAGCCAGGGCCGACGCATGGCACACTGTGGGTGCTTGGACAAAATTTGCATGCCAACTGCCTTACACAGCTGTACTGCCGCAGGTGCGCCACGCCACGAGCCTCACTCGCAAGTACTGCCGGGTGTGGGGGTGTGACTTCTATGAGGAGGAGATCGTACGCAATGCTCGCAACCGCTGCGATGATCTCAACCGCCCTGAACACAAGGGTGGGCTTTTTTATCTGGAGCTGGGGTGCTATGGAGGGCTGGGCCGGGGCCAGCACAGACCTGCACGCTTGTAGGATCGTGGGTGCAGCGCTGGTTAGCCATGTGGCAGACATGCATTACATTACATGCGAGTACCAGCCATGCACAGCTAGACGCAGGCAGTGGAAGCAGGGTGCTGGGGGCTGCCCACTCGGGGCCATGCAACCGAGACAGGGCCGGCAGCAAGTGCCCAACCCCAAATCTACTATCATGGCTCCACCCACGTGCAGGCCTGGCTGATGTTGTCACCGACTTCCAATGGTGCAAGATTTTGAAGCTGCGCTCACTGGCTCTCACGGTGAGGTGCCACCTGGCCCTTATGCGCGCCACAGTGCTCTACCACGTGCTACTGCGGGGGCATGCACGCGCAGGGCACCATGCCGAAGGGGATCATGCTGCCGCACGCAGTGAACATATCATGGAAGTGCGGTGGCTGATGGGGCATACACTAAGCACACTATGCACACTTGGTGCAGCTGTGCACATGTTATAGGGCCCACCTCCATGCCTGGGTTGGCATTCGCACAGTTGTGTACGGTATTGATACTGCGCCTGTTTATGGTATGCAAACAGATGCGTTCAAATATGCAGGCAGGTACCGTTGCAATTTCCCGGGCTGGGCGTACAGTTACTGTTGTTCCTGGTGTTCAATACATTCATACCTGGTGTGCACACAGGGTAAGTATGACTACATCTTGTGGCTGGATGCAGACGCGGCCATTGTGGACCAGGCATATGATGTGGGTGACTGAGGGTGGCACCCTATTTTCCCGTGCACTACTCAGCTAGCTTCTGCACTGCTGCGCTGTTGGGCTTCCCATGCAGCCGTGTGTGATGAGGGTGTCTGGTGGATGTCTGGTATCTTCCCACCATTCATCCGCCTTGTACTTGTGCCTGCCTGTGCAGCTTCTGGGGCTTTTGGAACTTGCATGCTAGGCTCGTGCCCCTGCACATACAGCGAATGTTGCCTGCGCAACGTGCATGTGTGGCTGGCAGTACTAGCCGTATTAGTACTTGTTAGTATTAGTATTAGTACTTTATTAGTATTAGCCGTACCTGGCTGTTGGGCCCTGCATCGCTCGTCCCAGCATCAAGCATCAACAGCAGCCAGCACGTGCCACAGCCCTTGCTGCAACCCAGCATGTGGATGCCACAGCTGCGCGACCTGACTCTCGCCCTTTCCCCTCTGGCCCCCATGTGCAATGGCCTGTCCGCCCATTACAGGTGCGGCTGCTCATGGACATGCACCCTCGCGCGTTTATGCTCGCATCAGAGGAGCACGGCCGTGGTAGGTGGACCCAGCTGCGTGGGTGATGCCAGCAGCCCCACGCACCCACCGACTGGGCCACCTACTGACGGGGAACTTTCCACCCCCCAACATCCCAGCTCCCCAGAACACGCACACATGGGAAACGTGCACCTGTGCTGCCTGCCCACAAGCCGTCCCCACTGTAAGCTTGCCTGAACGCCCGCCAGCACCCGCATGTGCAGACCACGCACTCGCATCGGTCCTTGCATCCCTGCCACATCAGCAGGGGCCGAGCTTCCTGTGCTGTGCTGCATCATTTACGCCACCCATACCGGTCACCTGTTATGATTGATTGAAGTGGGAGAAAAAGAGGTATAGCTGCCGCAGAGTTCCCTCTGATCTTCCAGTCATGGCCTTTGTAGCCCCACCCCCACGCCGACGGGTGACAGACTGACAGTGTCATGTGCCTGTTCCTGCCTTTGCTTGCAGCATACGACGAGAACATTCTGAACGGCGGCGTCATGATGTTCCGTGTCACACCCCAGCTGCCGAGCTTCTTTGCCGAGTGGTGGAACGCGCTGCAGACCAAGAATCTGTCATGGCTCAACTACGACTGGGACTTTGAGCAGGGCGTCCTGAACCTGGCGCTGTGGGTGATGCTGACACCGGTGCCACCACCGCATGTGCACATGCTCGGGGAGGGACAGGCAGCAGAGGAGACGTGTGGGGCGTGGTGGCGAGTTTCTGTCAGCATCATTGTAGCAAGTGAAGCCCTGGTAGATTGGCCAAGGTTGGCGGGTTGGCCAGTGGTCATTAGACCCCAGCCACGACATTCATCCCCTGGGTGCTGAGTGGTGCCTGGGGGATGTCTCCTTAAGCATGCGCGTGCATCACCCAGCACTGCATTGTCATCCAGCACTGCATGGTTACATGGACAAATGCATGTGCCCGTTGCCCTGCATGCCCCTCCAGGTTGCCCAAGTATGGGCAGGAGAAGATTGCCGTGCTGAAGCCTTGCTGGCTGTTTGAGTGGTGCGGTGGGCTGGTGCTGCCTGGGGCGCCTGGGCCAGTGGTGTGGATGAGGGTGGGGCAGGCTGCAGTGAGTTGTCATCTCATCTCGTCTCGTCTCATCTCACCTCATCTCGTCTCGTCTCATCTCATCACATCACATCTCATCTCATCTCGTCTCATCTGGGCCTGGCCGGGCCACTGCCCACGGCCTTTTGTGCATCACAGCAGGGGTGCCCCAAGGTGGGTGATGGGCGTGCAGTTGCAACCAGGCTGCACACTGTACATCACGACTTCTGCTGTCTGTTGCTGCGCCGCGCCATCGGTATGGCATGATGGCATGCGTCCTGCAGGCCGGAGCACATGCTGGAGCAAGGATGGATCATACACCTCCCTGTAGCCGACCCGCCACGCAAGGCCCAGGAAAAGGGGCGCTACTTGCGCTTCTGGGACGAAGTCTACTACGGCGGCATGCCGTATGACGAGCAGGCAGCCACAGGCAAGGCAGGCAGTACAGCAATGGCACGGCAGGGTGGTACAGGGCACTACAGTGTGACCGCCGGTGCAGTGCAGGCGCTGGCTGGAGGGGGTGTGGCGCCAAAGAGCAGCAGTGGCAGTGCGAGAGGGAAGCCAAAGGGTCGTGGGAGAGAGCTACAGGCTCAGGCGCCCTCTGGTGCGGCAATGAGGAGCAAGGTGGGTGCTGACGAGGGGCAAAGAGAGGTTGCTGGAAAGCAGGCGCAAGACAGTGAAAGCATGAGCAGAGATGGGCGAGGGACAACCGGTTAACCGTTACATGCCGATACCAGGGTCGCTAGGTCTCGTAAACGGATGGATAAGTTGGTAGCGACAGCTGTGTTGTATTGTGGCGTGCGAGAGGAGTGAATGACGAGACGGCGCTCGATATGTGAACCTCAAAACAAGGTGAGAATGGGCCACGCATCAACAGCCGTCAGTGTGCCTAGAGCACCGTATGTGCATCGCCTGGGGTGAGTGCAGCACCAGGCCATCCCCGTGCATGTACAGCTGGGAAAACTGCATAACAGCACACACGTGTTGACGTGTGGGCGCAAAAACGTGCAGAGCACATTAGAGCCGTAGTACTGTGGAAGAACACCACTACAGTGTGCTTCGCCAGCGGCGGCGCTCTCAGCAAGCAAGCTCCCGTCTCCCCAACACTAGCCAGGTGCCATGCCCCAGTCAGCACCAAACAGCTCACTGGTTCATGACCGGCCCAGGATGAATGGTACAAGGTAGTTGCCGGCCTAGCTTTCAAAACATGTGCATGCAGCCGCTGGCTCAGGTGCACCAAGCCTGCGACTGGGAAGTGTGCCTACTTCAGCAATGCATAAGGTAGCCGCTGTGCCCCTGATGCCACATAAGAGGCACGAGCCTGGCCTGGCCCAACTCGGAGCCATAGTCATACACTTTATACTCCCCTGGCCTGCCACCTCAGCGCCTGCTCAAAGCAGCAAAACGCCGTTCCCCTCCAGCCAGTGCCCACATCTGTGCACACAGCGTGCCCAGCCCCTGCTCCCCCTTTGGCACCAGGAGTGATGTGCCACCTCATGTGCGTCTTGTCGTGTACTCCCACGCAATGCTTTTCACCCCAATCCACTTTGCCAGCACCCCAAAGTTGAAAAGCCCACCCTGCATGTGTTGTTGAGGGCTAGCGAGACAGGAACCTGAATGTTTTGTTATGTGCGCTGCCTGCCATTGCAAGTGCACCTGGCTGGCCCCACAGCCAACTGGCCTGGGCCAAGCCTAACCCTGGCAGCAAGAGTGGTCCGCTGTGCCACACGGCCGCGGCGCGCAAACCGCTCGATAAGCGATGCGTCGCGTTTCATCAGACCCTGTATGGCAGGCAGCCAACCACCGAGCCTGCCCCGTGTCCTGGCTGTATTCAACCCCTTGCCCTGGAGCCCCATGGCCCAGCAATCTCATTCATCGTGTGACAGCAGACTGATCACCCTTGTCATTTGATTGCAGGAGCATGCCGGACCCTACAGGCTAGCCATGGATGTGTAAGCCTTCACATAATCACTTGCCCTGACCTGCCATGCATGACAGCAGGCAGGACCCCCCTCGCCCGGGCACTTGCACATACGTGCATCATACGAGAGGCTCACAAATACAGGCCAACCACCATCACGCTTTACCACAGCGAGAATCAGGCCTGCCCATGCACGACCACGCTTGGCCACAGCGGTCACAGCATGCACAACACCAGATACGCACAGTACACAACACATGCGCACTCTCCACAGCCAACAGTATACGCCCCACCCCAAGTGTGGTACTCATTGCCAGCACCATGCCTGGAGCTCGGTAGGGCGCCCGGTAGTGTTCAACACCACTGGGCTACTGCCTGCAGTACTCATCATGCTCCTAACTAACCAGTGTGGTGCCATGGCGTGCTGACTGCAGCCATCGTGTGCAATCTGTGCATGCGCCTACTTGTCATTTATTTCCATGCGACATGGCAACTCCTCAGCTCCTTAGCTGCAGCTGCTGCAGCTGGTAGAAGAAGATGCTGCTCATGGGTGCAGCTGGAACATGCTGCATTGCAAGCAGCATCATCAGGCACTCGCCCATGCTGCGTTGAGTCAAACCTCCATCCTGCTTCCATGTGTAGCAACCCTGACCTAATCCCTCCTTCCTTTACTTGAGTGACACCAGTGACTCCCTGCTGCCAGCTTCGCTCAACCGGCTGCACGCTTAGAAGCGGTACATGACCAGTGAGTCCCCGCCGGGGTGTGCATCTGCACGCGGCGTGTCGCCACTGTGCTCCTGCACTGAACTGAGGCCCGACGTGGCCGGTGCGTGCACCATAGCAGCCAGCGTAGTGGTTGATGATGGGGTGGATGACATGGTGACGGACGACGATGAAGAGGGCGCGTATGCCCCCAAGCTTAGCATGCTCCCTGCCGAGTGCTCACTGCCTAGCCCTGACGTGCTGGCCCGACCCAGGCCAGACGAGCGCGCAGAGCTGGGGGCCGGCCGCCCCAGCATGACTGACGCACGCGGCGCCGCTCCTGGTGCTGCCGATGTCGATTCAGAGCGAGGCCCTCCACCCGGCGTTGCTGACGCGGCCACAGCAGACGAGTGAGATGAGCTGGGGTCTGCCCCACCACTTCTGCTGGCCCCCTGGCTTTGGTGTCCGGCAAGTGATGTGGGCGCTGACTGGCTGGCAGTGCTCGCTACGGTAGCAGTCCCAGCTGCGGCAGCCGCGGCAGCCGCAGCGGCAGCCGCGGCTGCACGCGCTTTGGACGATGTCGAAGAGCGTACGGGTGACTTGGAGGCCGCGACGCGCACGGGCAACGAGCCCAGCAGTGCTCCTGAGCAGTTCAGCGCTGACATGGCTGACTCAGCGTTCACAAACTCAACAAAGGCGATGCGTGTCGGGTGTGAGGTGTCGCCCAGCAAGCGCAGGCGAGAGACTGGACCACAAAGTTGTTCGAAAAATGCGTGCACGTCGGCGCGCCCCACACTCTTGTCAATGTTGTTCACATACACGGTCCGTGAGCAGCGCTCAAGCTCCTCCTCACTCTGTGGTGCACAGCCGGCCACACCACAAGCACGTGGCCAGGCAAGGTCAGATCATGCAGGAGCAATCTACGATGAGGCAAGATCAGATCTGGCTCACGGCACTGACCCTGGGCCCACGCATACATGTAACTTTGCAGCACGTGCATCAACCACACGGATCCCTGGCTGCAGGTCAATGGCGTGGTGGGTGGTGAGGGGCTGCAGCATGTCTTTGGCTCTCCCTCACATGTTTGTACCGGTTATGTTCTCATGTATGCATCCGGGATGCCGGCATCGCGTGAGGCTGCAGCCAGCATCGCACCTGGGGCATCAGCTCCTTGCTGACAGGCAGGATGGGTGTCTTGGAAGGGCGCACGTGTAGTGGGGAGCCCGCAAGGACAATGCCATTCTTGCCCACCGCCTGCACAGCATGCAATTGATCGGGGACCAAGCACATACTGCTGTGAGCACCTTGGCCAGGCACACTGGACAAGGCACACAACCCCACATACCATCCACGCAATCGTAAGTCGCCCCCATTCCAGTCCCCTGCCACCTGCTCAAACAACCCACCGTCATTGCACTGGCCACGTCTGCAAACTCCACAAAGCCAAAGCGCAGCACATTGTTGGCATCGCCACAAATGCGGCAGTCTGTTACTGTACCGCAGTCCTGGAAGAATTCAGCCAGCTGAGCCTCAGTCACCTGCGTGAAGGCGCACATGGGAAAAGCCGCTTCATTTGCGGTGTTAAACCGGGATGCACCCAGCTGCGCATAACTGCATGTGTCTGATATCGTGATGTGTACCCGCCTGCATGTCCACACCTGCACCCACAAGCTTCCAACTGCCTGCCGCAAGGCACAGCTGTGCTTTGTCAGGCTACCAGGTCTTCAATCAGTGCTGTGGCTCGTGCTTTCAAGCACTGCATGCGCACAGCGCCCGCACACCTGGGGATGGATGTGGCGGATATGGATGGTCCGCTCGATCTTTGGCTCCAATCCCCTGAGGTTCCTCCTACTGCTGGTCGGCTCACCCCCACGGCTTTGAGGGGTGGGTGCAGACATGGGGCCAGCTGCTGCCAGCATGCCACCGCCCTGCAGCCCACCGGCAGATAGAGGGCCGCCAAGTGCTGTGTATCCTCCCTGCAGTGGCTGGTGTATCCCCATGCCCTGCAGCATGCTCTGCCCCATGCCGCCCTGCTGCAGCACGTGCCCTGAGGGCCCCCCGCCAAGCAGAGGCTGCTGGACTGGCATGGAGTACATGGGAAGGCCTTGGTTAAACCGCGAAGGCGGCAGCGGTGCGGCGCCCTGGGTGGGGACTATTACTTGTGTGAGTGATGACGGCCCCGGGGAGGAAAGCCCGTGTGTGTGGAGACCCTGCGACCAAAGGAGCAGGCCAGGGCATGGTGTGAGATGGAGGACGGTTTATTTGGGTGTGGCTGCGTGGCAACTAACGGACGTCGGTCTGTTGGTGCAGGACGTGGCGACACTCAAGGTGACACGGCATGGGCCATGTGCGTGGGAAGGGGCACTAACCAGCGGCATGGCGCTGAGCTTAACACAGACTGAGTATTGTGCACGTGGCTATGCTGGGTGGGGCCAATGCAGCATGCGTATCATAGCGATTGCCAGCTTGCGTTTGCCGCGCTGTCTCCGCCCCATGCGAATCCGTAGCTGGCGAACAGTGCATGGTACCCTTTGTGATGCACACTGCTGCCAGCTAGCCCACGCATGCGTTGTGGTGGGAAGGGGCAGGCGAGCGATGGGACCCTATGTCCCCATGACAGGACGATGCTTGCACCACATGGCATGCAGGGACACCTCGATCAGCCATGCCGACTGCCACTTACCCGCGTGAGCACCACCTGCTGCGCCATGCGCGGCATTGCCTGCTGCTGCATAGGCTGTCCATAGCGTGAGGCGTGAAGGTCATGGGCGTACGAAGGATTGGGCGAGGAGGACAGCATGGAGGCATGGTCCATCAGCACCACCTGCTCGGCAAGGCGACTTGCGAGCAGCTCTGCATGCAGAGACCAGCGCGCATACATGTCAGGGCCGGTTCGGTGCAGCCAGCGACAGTATCAGCCGAGGCATAGCAGTGGGCAGGCGAGCGCGAGACCAGGCGCGGTGCAACCATCCCAGGCGCCCTACTTGAGCCGAATTGAAATGGCTCGTGGCTCCATCCGTACTTTCATCACCTGGTGACAGCCCCTGCACCCCGCCTGGCCACTCCTGCTGCGAGCCATACTCCGTGCCGCTCGCCGGACCAGAAGTGGCGTAGCCGTAAATCTGGTGGGGCTGCATTTCGGTGACCGCTGCTTCAATTCATATAGGCATCTACAGAGCTAATCTACGCTTGATGATGTTGTGGCTCAATGCGTCACCCGGTCTGCAAATGTTTAGGGTATGGTCAGTTGTTATGTATGGTAGGTCTCAAGGTGGCACAGTGGTTGAGGGCGCGGAAGAGCAAGAGCGGATCCGAGGCAGTGGAGGCACGCTCCACTATCCAGATTGCCGGGTGGCCTTCAAGAGCGCTCCGCACGAGTTCGCAATTCTCACCAGATCGCTGCAGGAAGCTGTGAGCAAGGGCAGGCACATAGTGGAGTGTTTGAAGCACGCAGGGTCATCCCTGGCTCGTGTTGGGCTTGGCATTATTCCATGTGCAAAACAGCTCCCAAACTTGGCAGGAGCAGGCCACTGAATCCATAATCCACGTTCAGAGTTCTCAGGCGCGCAGATTGACAGGGCTGAAGCAGCAAATGGTGCAACCTGACAGTTTTAGTTGGACTCAATCTGGCTCAGACCGGAGCTCCAGTACCCTGGAAGCAGCTGTGGAAGGCTAAGGGATGCGCAGAGGCAAGCCCATGCAGCTTTAAGGTCCACTGATGCGCTCCTCAACTGCTGTACCGGTGCGGACGGGACGGGTGCGTGCGGCCATGACGGGGGATGCAAGCACGCCGCTCAGAGGAACAAGTGCAGCTGTGCAACCAATGCGCTGTGGGGACGCAGTCCTGCCTCCTTCCATGCTTACAGAGCCTGGCATTGCTTGCAGCACGCCCATGACATAGCGCTTGCATGCAGAGATCGCACTGCCATACTCCGAGCCCACACACATCCACAACCTGCGCATCATGGCTTGTGGTGCTTTGGCGGGTGTTTGCCAGTGGTCATGCCAGGCACCGATGCATGAGGGGGAACTCTTGATCTACGACCTGGTACTGCTGCTGCACCTGTGATGCATCCAGCACTACTACCGGTACCCCCCGCACCAGCTGCCCCCTGGCCCACTTGTGGCTCGCCTGAACCAGCTGGAGGAATTTGGCCAGGGCGCCAGGGCTGCTCCAGGTGCCAAGTGGTCTGCAGCTTGTGATAGTTTGTTGTTGGCAGGCCACTCTTGAGTAGTGCCCAGCTGGTCTGAGTGCGCGCCATCACATCGGTCACACCTGGCAGTAGCGCCTGCATGTGAGGACGCCAGGCCACCCACACAGGAACTGTATGCTCCGTCATCAGTGCGTGGCCACTGGGCAACACCATACATTATCCACTTCTTGAGAGCTTCAACCATAGCTGCCGGCGTGCAGCTCCCACTTAGGGAGGCACACACAAGACCACCCTCGAGCAAGAAGCACCTCACAGCAGCGGGAGCCTCGCATGCAGCTGCAAACAAAACCACAGACCAGCAATGGCCACAAACCACCAGTGGCCACAAACTTTTGTGGCCACTGATGTCAGCACTGATGTATGGTTTGATACAACAACAACACAGGGCCTCTCAACATGAGCCATTCATCTCCACTCAGGAGGGACCCTGCTGTGTGTTTACCTTTGACGTGGGTGTTAGAGAGTACAGCGCTTTTGTGGCTGTGGGCACAAACTGGGCGGGGGCTTGGCCTGTGGCACCGGAGTCCTCATCACCTGCAAGCGGCCGCTGCCCTGCGGGTCTCATGGCGGCTCGCTCCAGGACGATGGGTTGCGCGCCTGCGCGGCCAAGGGTGGAGCAGCATCCAGGCTCATTCATCGCGCGTGCAGCGATGACTGTACAGACCCCTGCTCGCAGGCAGCGCATGTGACCGTGCGGATGCACCAGTGTGTGTGCGTGCCAAGTGTGCATCTGGTTGCGCGCACGAGCTGCTGCTACACGGCGTTTGGCTGCCAAAGGTAATAATATAATAACACGGCGTTTCACAGATGTGTCTGCATGCCGGAGCCCGACAGTCGTTATCTAAACACAAGCACTAGAGGACCAAGCCAGCCTGAAATACCGGGAGCCGCCCCACTACAGGGCTGCCAAAGGTACAGGGTTTAATTACCAGGAGGGTTGAAGACAGCCATGAAGTCATCGACAGACCAGTGCAGCCAGCGCATGAGGAACACCCTGCGGCGCATTGCTTGCAGCCAGGGATGTTCTGTTATGTTACACAAGCCTTCAGCCAGTCATGGCCTGACCAGCGTGTACCGCCAGGGATGCATTGGTGCACAGCACATACTGCTATCGGCACGAGCGGCAGCTACTTTGACGTGATGCGTGCATGCGTCAGGACGGCAGGTGATGATTTAGACCGTGCACAAGTGAACTGATATGGTCGGCTCACTGCACACAGAAAATGCCATGGCAGAGCAGGCCGCGCCTGAGTGTGAGGCCATGTGTGATGAGGACGAGGGAGTCACGCCCCTCAAAACGCCCAGCCACCATGTCGCGGACCTGCGTCCATGGGCAAAAACACCATGCATGACAACAAGCATTGAGGTCAATGCACAGGGGCGCATGCATACTGTGGCAATCAAGACGTGTCAATGGGCTACATGGTGGCCAGGCAGCGCAGGCCCTGTGATGCCAGCATTCTGCTGGCGGTGATGGGTGCTTTGTCAGCCACAACACTGATGGTACGTGGTCAGCTGCTCAAGTGTGCTGGTTCAGTTCAGTTTGTGGCCAACAAACAGCCGTGGTGGAGATCAGCCGAAATCCTTGCACCCGTGTAGGTATCAGGCTCCAAATTACAGGTACTTGTAGGCTGTAGTATGGCATGCCGGCTGGCAGGCACCACCAGACATGTGAAACACTGGCTGGATGGTTGGGCCCCCAATCATGTGCACAACCCAACCCACCAAGTGGTCTTGCAGCAAGGTCATGCGGGACAGAACATCTGCGCCGCTCTCGCCACTGGGGAAGCGGTACCTGAGACACGCACGTGATCATTTGCACCAGTACATGTACCGCAACAGTACAATTCCAAGGCATCCAAATGCAGATACATCCATGCCAATGGAATACTGATTTGTTGTTACTGTAGACGTGTAGTTGTAGTATCTGCAGTAAAGTCAAAAAGGGCACCAACATCAGCCACAGTTCTTGACGGTGCGCCATGGCAAGGTGCGACCAGCCTGCTGTGGTGACTCACCAGAAGCGCCCAAAGCGCATGCGCTCAGCCTTGGCGGCCTGGAGCTGCAGTGCACAGCAGGGCAGTGAACAACAAAGTCCAAGAGGCATTTTATCAGGAAGCGCAGCTGCTGGTGCAGCGGCGGCCAGGCTCTAGCATGCAGGCAAGTAAAGCCGTGTCCGTGAAAGCCGTGCTACAAGTGCAGCTGCCGGCAGGCTGGCAGGCTGTTCATCCGCAGTGTACACAAGACAGCGCCACGCGGCGGGGCTCCGGTACGCATCCGAAACCAACAGCAGCTACTGTGGGCCCTCCATGCAGCAGCAGCTGCACCTGCGCCGCGCTCGTCACAAAGTTCCCATAATCCTGCTCTCGTAGGAGCACCTCCTCCTGCCACGCGTGACAACACCAAGCACAGCTCATGCAGACTGCCCACAGACTCTGCTTCCCACTCATTCAATACTACCCCAAGGCAGCATCAGCCAGCAACTTTGACTACGCCACAACAGCAGCGCATGCACATGTGTTGGGCATTGGCTACATGGGCATATGCGGGCATGTTAAGCGTGATGATGGGTAGCTTGTGGCCCGAGTTGGATCGCACCTGGTATCCTGCGATGCGCGACAGTGGCAGGCCACCAAACATGAGCGACGCAGTCTGGCGCGCGCGCATGTAAGGCGAGCAGAAGAGCTGGACCTGCGCACACAGCCGCCCATTGACACGTACACGTCCTGACCATCAGCAGCAGATCCACAGCAGCTGATTAACCAAGATGGCTGCCGAGATGGCGCTGCAAAAGCAATCAAGCGCCTCGGCAGTGCAGAGTCTCCACAATAGTCTGAGCCCTGATGAAACAATCAATGACCTCTGGTTGGTCATGAGCCAACACAAGCAGCTGCGCCATCAACTCAATGGCTGCACAGCGCAGTGTACCGTCCTGTATCATGCAACAAGTCAGGCCTGCCCTGCAGTACACCCACCCGCCAGTTGGGGTCAGATGAGCTTAGTTGGTGAGCCAGCTTCTTACCGGCCTCTAGGGCCTCCAGTTCACCATCTGTTTGGCATCGCATATAACCAAAATGACAGGTTGAGTACAATGCCCTTTCATAGTAGGTGCCAGTGATGCGTGACAGGCGGGTGACTTGGGCCCACCAATGTGCAGCCAGGTGCATGCGGTAGCTGTGCAGCATGTGAGGATTTGCAACATGCGGGCAGCCAGGAGAAATGGGTGCGGCGGACCGACCAGGATGCAGCGGGATCGCGTGGTTTGGGATCCCATCCGCCTGTGTGGCGTCCAGATCTTGAGAGCGTGCGTGCCTGGGGTCATGGGGTGGGAATAACGCACAGCTTGCCACAATGCACCAGTTGTCAGGTTGCAGGGCTGGTATGCATTGCACGCATGGCATGCGTGCTGTACCATGGCCCAGCACTCACTGGCAGTGGCAAGCTGCTTGATCCCATGCTCGTGAGGCTCTGGGTTCCGGTTTAGCGGTTATTTCTGCCAAAATCTCTTTAGTCTTAAGGAATTTTCAGTTGATGGGCTCCGGCAAGCAGATAAATTTGTGAAACGCCGTGTTATTATTAATTATTTATTTGCCTAAATTACTTGTCTGCTGCCAAGCACTGCTGGATTGCCTGCAGCAACGCCAGTCAGCTGCAAGGCTGCCCTCTGTCACAGACGCGTCACACCCACCGCACAAGGATGATGCGCGCAGGCAAGTGTGACAAAACCTCCTCAGTGGATGCCGACCTGCAATACCCAACGTAAAAGTGAAAGGCCACACCACAGGCATTCCCCTTCAGCATGGCTTGCCAGATTCTCATGTGAGGGAGAGGAACAGTTACAGGGAACTGTCATTCTTTATGAATGGAGCTGACTGTGCCAGGAAAACGCCAGCCTTGCAATTTGCACAGCACACACGTGATCCGCGGTAATGCAGAGCCCATTTGAGTGCTGAATTCATCGCTGCATGCACTCTCACCGTAGCAGGCGCTGTGCAAAGGATGAGAGAGGCATCTTGGGGCGCTCTTCAACCCCTTGTTGTCTAGCTTATGCGGTGCCGCTTGTGTCCGGGGCCCAGTGGGTGTGTGCTTGGAGGGGCAGCCGCTGCGCACGCTGCCCACATACAGGTCCACAATGGGCAGAGCCTGTTGCTGCTACGCCTTCTGCGTCTATCTCCTGCTGCCGCCGCTTTCACATGACCCAAAAGTCACCACGTGGGCAGGCATGTGGTCAGGACCTGCCGTTAGAACTAAAGCTGCATGCTTGACAGCTGCATGCGGTTGGCCAGCCACAAGGTGCACGCATTACTCTCATGACAATGGCCGAAGGCGCATGCGCATGGGTTGGGATCATGAGCAACTGCGCCTACCGTATGCATGGCCCAAGCATGAGCAACAGCTTCTCCTGACCACTTTACTTCTCAGTTAACTCAGCAAGTCATGAAATATAAAGCACCTGTGGAACTGATCATCTGTAAAACATGAGCACCACAGAGCACGAGAGGAATTCAAATACCAAGGGCAGGGAGTGGGGAGGAGTCACTAGTTGCAGCTGTGAGCATGTGAGGCGTGAGGTTTTACCCGAAACCCTAGCTGTACCCTCACTGTCAGGTATTTGCGTGTGTGATCGGAACTTTGTTTGTATCCTGAATTAAGGAGCAGCTGCGTAACAGCAACACAGATGGCCCCGCCTGCTTCCCTGGATCCGCAGCTGAGGAGGAAAGCTACAGAGGTACTGATAAAAGGGGGCTGGTATAATCATAAGATTGTTGTTTTCACGAATGGTAACCTGGACTCTTGCTGGCCACAGCTGTCGCAAGCCATGGTGCAAGCCATCAAAGAAAAACGATACGACGATGCGCTACGACTCGCACGAACAAGTGGGTCGGATCTGACAGCAAGGGTTTTCATGTCATGCCGCGGGCTTTGCGCTGAGCACTGTCTTTCCTTGCACGCAGTCGAGCAAACTGACCCGGGCAACGCCATAGTCAAGGAGTTCGTCACCGTGCTGCAAGAGAAGTTGGCTCTGGGTGGGTGCGCATGCATGTTTGGCATGCATCCATGTTTGCATGCATCCCATCCCATGCACGCAGGCCAATGGATGGGTACACTCTGGCCTGTCTGCGCACCATGCAGCACGTACTGTAAGCTTGTGTGTATTGAAGGTGATGTCCCCTGTCATGCCCGCACACCAGATGCGGGCGATGAATCGAGCAGTGGGAGCGATGGGGAGGAGGACGCAGGCGGTGCTGACCAAGATGAGGGCGAGGAGGGCAGTACGACTTCATCGGGCTCTGAAGAATCGAGTGAGGATGAAGATGAGGAGTCCGAAGGGGACGAGGATGAGGGTGAACAGGAGGGTGCTGCTGCAGGACAAGCAGGCACAGCCTCAGGCAGTGGAGGCACAGGAACACAGGTGTGCAACATATGCTGTGTTAGGGGGGTTGTGTTCCTGGGTGCCAGAGCGCGCTTCTACTGCGCTGAGCCTTACCAGAGCTGTACAGCACCACAACTGTGGACTGACATACAGTGCTGCATGGTCGCATGGCACATACCGCGGCCTACCCGAGTTTACAAGCAGGCTTGCCCCTGCGACGCATCCACCACTGCATGCACAACACCTCCTGCACCACCCCCTGCGTGCAGGGGGCTGTCAGTGTCGGCCCAGATGGCACGCTGTGGGTAGAGGACCTCAGTGGAGGGATGGGAGCACTGCAGTTGGACACCTCCAATCTGAAGCTGTCACGTGCACAGCGCGCGCAGCTGCGGGGGGGACTAGCCCGCAGCATACGCGAGCTGAGGACCGCAGAGCATGCACAGAAGCTAGTGGATGACGACCCCTTGCTGGGGGCATGAGGCAGGGGCACGCCACACATGTCTGGTCTTGCCGTGCCTTGATTTGACCCAGCTTCACAGTCGGCTTGGGGTTGTCCCCACGGGTGGACCCCCCCAAACGTGGCCATTCATGCAAGCACACATGCACAGTGCACGCGGCGCGCTGCCGCTCAGGACTTAAGCTCTTGATACCTTTTGATACCTTTCCATCGAGCTTGACCATGA
>BDCZ01000028.1:141977-159947 GCA_001662365.1 Chlamydomonas applanata | reverse complement strand
GGTACAAGCGGCATAATTATCGAGCACGTATTGACAATCAGCGTGTGAATTGATTCAGTGTGTGTGAAACGGTGATCAGTTTAGTGAATTAGTGACGTCACTAAATCTCGGACAGCATCATGCATACTCAACCAAAACGTGCGCGGACTTTTGCACCCGTCGCGATGATTTTGCCGCTACCCGGCGCACCAACCCGTGCCCCGATCCGTGGCCGCATCATGGAGAACTCGCGAATGGCCACCATGCACATGGGAAGGGGGGGTCCACCCGTGGGGACAACCTTGGGTCGACATTCTCAGGAGCATAACTTTGTCTGCGAACGGGGGTCCCCCATCGCGGTGTTGCCCTCGTGTGGGTGGCGCCAGTCACTGAGCATTCCTTCATTAGGCTGCGCCATTCAGAATAAGCTGCGTCCAAGTCACCTACTGGTAGACAGCGGGCAGCAGCCGATATGGCTGGATGCATCACGGGGCGCAGGCCGTGTAGCATGCAACCTGACACCTCAACTGGCAGGGTGATGCCAGGGGGTGGTGGCTGTGCTAGCAACGCAGGAGACGTTGTACAGGATGGTAGAAGCTTGGGTAGAAGCTGGTTTAGATACATGGTTTACATAACTGTAAGATTGAGAGTGGCCTCTTGAGCGGCAGATGAGATAGAGGCCCTTTACATTTGTTCCTGCCGCTCACAGGGCTCTGCCGCCCCGCCCGCAGCCCTCTTGTTCGTTTCCTTCCGTGTCTACTTGTTGTCTGTCATGTATGTCGTGACAACTTCTCACAGCCTGGGTCATCCCCTGTGTCACTTGCATTCCTTTTGCCCAACACCTCGCCAATCCCTGCCGCCTGGTCAGGCACAACCGTGTACTCTGGTGGTTCGTGCCCCATGTCCCCCTCTTACCCCCACCCACCCACCCCCCAAAAACGGCAGCACAGCGTGAAGGCAGCCAAAACGCCACACGTCTACAACTGGCTGCCATGTAGTCAAGGGGTACCAGTGCCTACCTAACAGTAACAGTGCCCGGATGTGCCCGGATACTTGCGTAATACGCCACAAGACGTTATGCGACAGTGTCACCCCCACTGAAGATCCACCACACATCTCTGAAATTTTTTCACACGTGTGCTGCCACATGCTCACAACCAAGGCTCAACTGCAACGCTCGTTTGTTTGCTACTACTGAATGTCATCATTGCCATGCATGCACAGTTCACACGGCGCCCACCCGCTGCGTGGAGACCCAATGATAGGCAGACCACGCAACTTATCCACATGTAGTGGCAGAACAGACATGAAAACACACCTGCACGGGACTGTACCATCCCTGCATCGTAGAAAAACTGCTAGTCATGTGCCGCATCACATGCCAGCAACATCACACCCAGCCAGCTGCATGACGCAGCTGAGGCTAGCTGCATCAAGCCAAACCCAACCAATTGTTCACCCCCGAGCAGTTGGCATCACAACAGGTGTTATGCATGCAACGCGGCCGCCCAGAATGATCAATATCCTTTTAGAGCATGCAGCTGATTGTTCCCCACGCACCCTCCAGCACATCGTCCCAGCAGTACAACACACATTTCATTCCTTAGCACGCCGGCCTTCTCGAAGCCATCATTGCGGATCAGACGTACAGTACAGGTAGATATTTGAGCCAACACGAGGGGGGGGTTTATGTGCCGCCATGTATTCGCTCCAGTACATGAAGGGAGACCTTTCAAACACCTTGCGTCAGGCACGGTAACGGCCTGCCTGTGATGCAGTGAGAATGCCATCACGGCGTCTCACACATAAATCACGAGAACAACGTGCTGCCTGTCCAAATGGTGGATTGAAGGCTCGCCATCTTGATTGGCTGGCCATCATCGCAATGGCTGGAGTACATATCAGCACCCCCCACCCGCCAACCCCCCCTTCCACTTCAGTGCCTGCCGTGCACGCGCGCACTGCACTGCAAGCTGGCTGGCCCAACGCCCTTGGCTTGCAGCAGCATGCTGTTGTCATGGGGCCCGCAGCCTGCTAATGCAGCGGGGCAGTACACCGTGTGTGTATAGGCGAGTAGCCCTGCCCTCCCCCCCGTACCCCCCAACTCCCGGCCCTTCCCCCTGACACCAAAAACCCCAAAATCTCATTCGTTCGTAGTCCAACACAGCAAAACATGCAAGACCTTTGTACAGCCCGCACACCCCCCATGCATATGACCCAGCACATTCATTCCTTTCAATGCGCACTCACGTCACGCTTCCATTTATAGCTGGCCTTCCAAGACAGCACCTGAGTGCAAGCGTGGTACCAGCCCCTATGAATTCTGGTTGCAAGCAACTCGAGCAATTCAGGGAAGCACGCCGCTGCATGTTGCCCACCAAACCCGATGCAAACACACCCCGCCATGAAAGCTGCACACATATCAACCCAAGTAGGACATGCACAACAGCACAGGCTAGACTTGGGCGCTAGAACTCTGCATGCATGCAAGCAACTCTCCTCACACGATATGATGCAGCACCCATGCTGAATGACCATCAATCGCGTTACTGTCCCTGCTGCAGCTTGCACATCCTCTAGCTATCTGCACAGCCTCTGCCTGATGCATGGATGGATAGAGCTCAAACATGAACCAGCAGCCGGTCACGGCCACCTCACTCATATCATCAACCTCATCAGCAATACACCACACTCAGATGCAGCTCCAGCCGCACAGCAGGTGGCTAGGGCCTGGCTATTGGACCGTCAGGTTATAACGCTGCAAGCCACGAGGCTCGCCTCCCGACTGGTCACGCTCCCAGACAGCAGCAGGCCTGCAGCCCGGCAGTTGTTCTTCTACGACTTGCTGGCTCTTGCTCGGTCTCATCATCAGTCTGCTTGCTGTTGCACCAGATACTGCCCAAGGCCTCATGGCAACCCATGAGAGTGCTGACAGCCTTGTGCCATCGACATCCTGCAAGCCTCGACAGGACTCATGTGGCCCACCTCACTCTGCTGCTGATGAGCAGGCCTCAGATATGCTCAGGAGGCTGCTGCTGCTGCTGTGCCGCTGCAGCTACCTCTGGCTGGGGGCCCAGGGGCACAGGCTCAGTAGCTGCAGCTTCCGTCGAGCTGGCAGGGGCAGAATGCAGCTGACCCTGCTGCCAAACAGGTGCAGCCACCACTTCCATGCCTGGCACAGAAGAAGGAGCTGTGAAGGACAGGGCAACAGCTGCTGCAGGCGCATGTGCACTTGGGCCGTGGCGTGCGCCGCCACCGCCGCGCCGGCCGTAGGTGGGGGGAAAGCGCCCGCCTGACCATGAGTGCCTGCCTTGAAGCCAGGGTTGCAGCACAGGCACCTGTACAGGTTGCTGTGGCATGCCAGCATGCATGAGCACAGCAACAGGCACTGGCACAGGCACTGCCACGGGCACTGCCACTGGGACTGCGTAGGGCATGTGGCGGGTCATTGTGCTTCGCTGCATGGCGCTGCTGGGCCGTGCAGGAGGTGGCGGATAGGAGTACGCAGGCAGCGGCTGCTGCTGCGGCACCATGCTCCCACCCAGCGCCATCACTCGGCTGCTGGCAGCACTTGCAGCCGCTGCAGCCGCAGCCGCGGCGCTGCCGCCGCCCCCGCCACGTGTCCCACCGCCGCTGCTCCTGCCACTCGCAGCGCGGCCCCTGCCGCCGCCAGCGACGAATGAGGGACGTGCCCCACCACCACGCCCACGGCCTCCAGCCATGCCACCGCCTGCCTCCCAGGCAGCCGCGCTGCCCTCCGTGCCGCCCACCATCCCTGCCGCCTCCCCACCACCTGCGGCAGCGCCAGCCATGCGGGTAAGCTGCCCTCGGTACATGTCCCCATAGACTGGTTTACGCGCGAGCCTCTGTGCCACGCGGATGGACCCCGCGAGCTCCGCATGAGCCATGACGTCAGGTATCTGGGTCAGCCGTGCGAGCGTGGACGGCCACGCCGGCAGTGCTCCACGCAGTCGCCGCTCCACCCACAGCAGCGCGGGCGCAACCAGCGAGGGGCGCATGCGCGCCAGCTCTGGTTCAAACGCACACTCCACAGCGAGCATGATGACCAGGCCGACCACGCTGTACACGCCAGCTGCGTACGCAACGGTATGGGGGTATGGCAATGAAGAGCACCACGGCCGTGACACTAGTTGCTGTGGCCTTAGTGCTGTGGCTTCCAGCGCACGCCACACTGCCACGTGCTAGCTACCAGCCGCACGGAGCAAACCCAATGCCTTGCTGCGCACTCGCTCATCATGATCGGACTGGGAGAGCGTGTTGGGTGCAAGCATGGTGTGAGCCTGACGAGCCGCAACAGCCTGCATGGCTGGCGGGGGCACCTGCTGAGCAGTACCAGGACCCCACCCTGCATACACGCCTGTATAGATGCCTGTGTGCATGTGTAGACTGATGTCCAAACCAACCTGCATGTAGCTATGCATGAATGCGCCGGCCTCTCACCTGGGGTCAGCGAGCGGTAGCCCATGCGCTCCAGGAGCAGCTTGAGGCAGCGCAGAGTGGAGTAGGCTGATACATCCCCGCCCAGCAGCCGCCGCATCTCACGCTCCGCTTGGGTGATGCGCGCATGCGGCATGCCTGAGGCACAGCCGACAGCGGTGCACACACAACACACTTTTGTTTCGGCAGCGGCCTCATTCACCAGCCATCATGGGTGTATTGATCTGGTCGCTCAGGCAGCAGCTGGTTAGAAGCTAGCCACGCATGCATGCATATGGGGCTGGTAGTGCTCGTGGTGGTGCTGCCATCCAACTGCACGCGCTCCCCCTGCAGAACATCGTAGTCTGGCTTCCGTCACCCATTGCACCCAGCCCCAGACCTCTCACCTGCCACGTCCTCCAGTTGGGCTGCTGGAAGCATCTGACTGCTGCCCCCAGGCGCTTCTTGCATGCAGATGATGAGGGCCGCCGTTGCCAGTGCCAGCCAGTCATCTGTACTGGCCTGTTGTACACATGTGGCAGTACGGTCCAGCAGCTGTACCGCGTCATGTGCGATCTCATCCTCGAGCTGAAGGCGGGACGCCACAGACATGATGTGTGATACGAGCGCGCTGCGGCAGCTGATGTAGTTATTGCTGAACGCACTCTGCGTGAGGTTGTGGGTAGACTCGAACACCTGCTGGTCTGCGTGCGTGGCAGCACATGAAGGTGCCACAGCCGCCTCCCACACAGCCATGTCTGCTGATGCAGCACTTAACGCAGCCACCAGCGCTGCGAAAGGTTGAGCCTCCGTGGCTGTAGCTGCACCACTGGCTGAAGGCCAGGGGCGGGAGGACATCGGCTGGCTGACCCTGCTCTGCGGCCCACGGCTGCCGGGTGACTGGCCTATATCCCAACTGGGTGGGCCACTGGCAGCACCAGCACTGCTGCTCTGCCCCAAGGCTGACCGAGCAAGAGGAGCGTAACCAGACGTGCTGGCGCCTGCCTGCAGGTGCGTGCCAGCACCTGGCATGGCCGGCGAGCGGCTAGTGTACGGTGACAGGTGCTGTGCTGCTTGGCTCATGCCAGCTACATCGATGCCACGCACTGCGGCCATAGGGTTGAAGGAGGCTGTGGCAGCAGGCACGACCCTAGAGGGCCCTGCGGCCGCTGCCACTGACTGGGAAGTGATGGGGGTGGAGCTAGTGAAAGGGATGCTGGATGTAACAGTTGGCGTAGGGGTGGTGACTGCTGACATGCTAGGGAGGGTGGAGGTGAGCAGCGCTGAGAGTGCGGGCGTGGCCGCCCATGCGGCGACATCGGCTCCAGCCGCCTCGAGCACGCATCCGTAGCGCTCGTCAGGCACCTGCCTGCAAGCAAGAGAGGCACGGCACAGGCGGGGCACAGCTGGGGCGTTGAAATATATAGACCAGCACGCACATCACCTGCACCTTGATCAGGAATAGGTCAACAGCACGGTCCACATGCAGGCGCACAGGCTCCTGGCAGCCATCTGGGGCCCAAGCGCAGCGGCAGTAGCAGCAGGAAACAAAACCACGAGACGGGCACACCTACCTAAAGGGTGTGCCCCAAAAGCTCGCCATTGAGAGCACCGCGTCTGTTACTACGGCGTTGCCTGATTCGGCTTTGACCAGCCCTGCGTCTGTCACGATGCCGATGCGGGCTGGCAGCGAGCCGCCTTGAGCTACAAGCCGCCTGCAGCCACAGATCAAGGAAAGTACAAGCGTGGTCGATGTTGGCACCAAAGGACCCCAAGTGTGTGTGCCTGCCTGCTACGTACATACACATTTGCAACCAGTACATGCAGGCTTGGGTTCAGGATCAAAAAGAATGTGTATGTACTCGAGTGCACTTTCAGAGCTGTTGGCTGTACATACGTACTTGACGCTAATCAGCCACGCGTGGAGGCTCAGCATGGCGACGCCTGCCGTCATCGAATGCAGATCCAGCTCATAGCGAGGCACCTCCTGAACTGAAGGGCTCTGAAGCAGCCCATGGTGTTCACCTGGCCGCTGGTCTGTACCTCTCCCTCTGTGGTGGCGTCCCCAGCCCCTTACCATTGGTCCCCCCGGTTGATGAGGAGGCAAGTCAGGCGGCTGCACGCTGTACACAGAGGCTGGCTCGTACTGCTGCTGGCGGTACGGATTGAGCTGGCTGTACTGGCCAGGAGACTGCGGCGGGTATTGGATGCTGCTGCGGCCGATGTGGCTGCCAGGTGGAGCAACAGCAGAAGAGGCTGCAGTGCCTGCCTGACCAGCAGGCATGACGCCGCTGCCGCTGCCTCCGGCAGTGAGGGGTGGAGTGAGGGGCGGCTGTGCAAAGAGGCCCTGATCAAGAGCTGCCTGGAAGATGCGCTGAGCTGTGCTCTGTGCCCACACCACGCCAGTGCTCCACAGGGTGTCGATGATGGCTGCAGGACGACAGTGATGAGCACGTGTGCCGGTCAACCAGCAACCGTTGCGTCCCGCTTCACTACTAGCGACAGCCAGCAGGAGCAGGCTTCACAGTTAATCAGTTCAAAGGACATCACGCCTTTATCTACCCGCACTGCCCTATCACCATCCCGCTGAAATGGTGTGACGACTGAGTAGACCCGCCGGCTCAGTTGCCCCAGCAGAAAACAACTGTCATGTGTAGCTTAAATTGGACGGCCCCAGCTGCAAGATAATAGAGTACACCCACCGTTGTATATGATCTCATCGGGCACCAGCCCCTCTGCAAGCATGTCAGCGAATGCGCCTAGTGCCGCTAGCCACTGCCCACCACGCTCATATGCAGTGATGAGGCTTGTGAAGGTCACAACATCAGGCCGGCAGCCAGCGGCTCGCATTTGGCTGTAAACGCTGCGCGCCGCTTCCCACTGCGCAGCTGTGGTCACATACAGCAGCAGCGGCCGGGGGGCAGCACAGGCTGAATAAGTGACCCTGCACACGTACTGACGTGGGGCAGGCGCAGACTGGCTTCTGGATGTGGAACACCTGATGAAGTTGGGATGGAATAAGAGCTGATCACGCACATGCACAGGACCACACATGCGTTTGCACAAAGGTGGGTGGTCAAACAGGTAAGGTATGTAGGGCAACATGCATATCTGAGTACAGACCTTGCCCACAAGCAGTGATGAGAGAGTTGAAGGTGATGGTGTTTGGCTCGCACCCATCATCCCGCATGTCCTTGATGACCTGCAGGCGCATGCAAGCAAGCCATGTATGCCATACTACTGTGTACTTGAGTTGTTACAGTGCCTCCCGTCAGAGGTGCTGTGGTTTCCTCTGCATGCATGCATGCATGCATGTGGGAGAGCACCCGTGGCTCTCAATGATCCAACCCTATCTCTGCATCGTGCATACAAACGGTTGCATGCCCCAGATCTTTATGTATCCATCATGCAACAAAGCGGATGCATGTGCAAGCTGTCTGGCCCTGGATGACCTGTGCGGATGGATCAGGCGCTCAGCCCCATTCCCCCACATGCCTTCCCCCTGGCCGCGCACACCTGCAGCGCCTGCTGCCACTCCCCCGCCTTTTCACATGCAGAAATGAGAGAGGAGTATGTGATAACAGAGCGCTCCACATTGCGTGCCCTCTGCAGGCCACCAAGGTACGCAGAAAGCAGGCAAACGAGTACATGCAAGGCAGGCAAAAGGGAAAGAGAGTGACAGCCATGGATTGATGCACCAAAGGTGTCGTGTGTTAAATGCCGTTGTGATGGCTGACCTGGCAGATTTGATGCGATCCGGTGATTACCCTGGGCATGCGCACCATGCTATTGTACACTGCCAGCGCTGCCTGCAGGTTCCTGGTCTTGCCATATGAGGAGATGAGGGCGTTCAATGTGGTCGAGGTGGCCGGCACCCCCGCCAGCCGCATGTTCTCATATACCTGCATGTAGGTACCAATCATTTGGTGGGCATGCCAACAGAACAGTGCAGTCAGCAGAGCTGGCATATCTCCTATTCATCGCATCAAAGCGCAGCAAGAATGCAAGGTTTGAAGCCCGTGCGTGCACATATGCCATATGCGTGCGTTGTCCTTGAGATGGCAAACACAAGGCAAAGGTGAAAAACAGCGCACAAGGTATGTAAATGCAAAACTCAATACTCTGCTAGCTGTAACTCCGCACACGTTCGCAAGACAGTGTCCCTTTCCCTGCCCAGAAACAATACACATGCCCACCTGCAGCGCGAGCTCTGGGTGCTGGCTTGCATTGCACGCAATGAGCAGCGTGTTGTATGTGCGCTCCGTAGGGGTGCAGCCGTGAGCTACCATCCTATCTAGCACCTGCACGACCGGGTCGTGACAATAGAATGTAGGCGTGGTGGGATCAGCATTGTGTCGCTACAGATGCTTGCGCTAAATGCAGGCGTGAGCCATCGAGCATGCCCCATAGCATCCTGCTTCATTTGGTCGTGTGGGACCAGGAGACAGGACGCGTCGTTGGTGTTGCATGCACTTCTGCTTACCGCCTAGGCATGCAGCTCTCGCGCAGCTTCAGCCAGTAGGCTAATGACAACGCTGGCAGGTGCACGTGCGTGCACGTATCTACCTGGCATGCGGCGTCCGCATCTCCCAGCTTGCCGTACAAATCAATGAGTGTGTTCCAAGTCACCACACTCGGCTCCACACCCTCTGCCACCATCGTATGAAACACCTGCAGCCAGGAGCGAGCGAGGCCAGCGTAGGCAGTCAGCTTCTGCTAGTGCCATGAGCATCTTTTTATACTTCGTTCTTGAGCTTTCCGCATGCAAGAAACAAGGAAAGCAGCATACAGTCATCTTCAAGCAAACCACGTACAGCTGCAGGTCTGCTTGACGTTCACGTTGGCAGGGGTTCATACCATAGTTAAGTGAGCTCTTAGGTAGGCTTAGGTAGTCACGATAACAACTTGCATGCAGTGCTGCTGAAAACTGCCTCGCACCTCCAACGCCTGGTGCAGCGAGCCCCTCTTGATTGCCACATTCATGAGGGCTGTGTAGGTGTGCACGTTCGGGCGGCACCCGCCTGCCCGCATGTCCTCCAGAAGCCACAGAGCATAGTCCAGGTCCTGATCAGGTAATCATGCAAGCAGGGAAGCAACTTTATGAAAAGACAAGAGTCAAGTGAGCAGCAGATGAGCTGCATGACAAAACATGCCAGCCCTAGCCGTCCAAGCTAGCAGCAAACAACTTGAGCAAGCACCCACTGCCCCGCCCTTCCAGCAACCATCCACATGATCAGAAAAGGCCCACCACATGTATACCTGCTACTACTCTTTAAATCTTAATAAAGGGTGCACACTAGAATAATGATGAGCAAGCAGCAGAGTTCCTGGCTGCTCCCATTCGTCGCGATGTCATACAGTGGGCAGCTAATAACTGATCCAGATGCTGCCCGTGCTTGAATCCTAATGGCCCGCATGCAGGCATGCATATGTGCAGCCGCCTGGCAGGTTTAGTAAGCCAAGTGATGTTCTATCTGCGTACCTGAGACGGCATGCACTGCGCGATCATGGCTGTATATGTGTAGACATCGCACAGCCTCCTCAGTGGAGAGCCAGGTGGCTGTGCACGCAGCAAGTTGAACAGGGCCCGCGCTCTCGTAGGAGGTCCACCGCCACTACTGCTGCCGCCACCACCTGCTGCTGATGCTGATGGCATGCGCCCCCGTCCCCTCCCTCGACCCCGGTCGCCTGACCCCACTGCCTCCTCTGAAGACAGGTCCTTTAGGAAATTGGCCACCGCACGGCTCCCCAAGCGCATCAGCGCTTCCAGTGCCACATCAGGGGGTGCGAGCTGCCACTGCATCGGGACATACCCCGCCGCTGCTCCGCGGCCACCAGCTGCGTGCTGGTGCTGCTGCTGTACCATGACCATCGGCGCTGCCCGCAGCAACGACAGCGTCACGGATGGGGATGGTGTCATCGTCGTCGCAGCATAGCCTGTGGATGGGGTGGAGGCTGATGCAGGCTGCAGAGGCGGTGGCGTTGGCAGATGTGAGGCCGCCGCAGCAGACCCGGCTGGGGCCACAATCTGGGATCCCAAGGTGCTGCCTTGCGGTTGTCCAGCCGCCACGCCCGATTGCTGCCCCATGCTGTCGCCACCTGCAGGGCTGCCTGCAGACATGTGAGGCAGCGCAGCGCGGGAGCGAGGAGACATGCGCGTGCGCACAGCAGGACGACAGATCAGCAGCTCATGTGGAGAAAAGCGCACGTGCACATGCGCGCGTGTGCGCAGGGTCCATACAGACATTGCCGCTGGGTGCACAACTGTGCATCGGGATGATGACACAAGCTAGCAGGTAGCAGTCGAGGCTAATGCATGCACGCTGTTTGTAGCCACTCTCAATGAATAGTCAGCAGATATATAGATCAACTACTTGAATGGTGCATGCTTGCACAGCTTAGCTGCAATCAACCTGCTGAGCTGTTGGTCCTATCCAACTATCTGGGAGCCGGCTCCCAGAGCGAACATGCGATAATTATTCCGGCCACCCAATCATCACCAACACGCAATAAAAGTCACCTTGAGCATCGCCCTCGTGGCCCACACCGGCCTGTCTCGCCGCTTGCGTGCTGGCAGGGTTCAGCGATGCGAGTTCTCGCGAAGGAGCGCTCATTGTGCCTGGCTCCAAAACAGGACTGACCCTTCTGGGTGGGTCCCCAAGTGCTGTGGGTGTCCTGCCGCTGGCCCATTGCAGCGGCTCCTCTTCAGACGTAGCAGGGAGCTCGTCTCCGCCCCGGCCTGAAGCGTCCTGCTTGGTGCTTGTGGCTGCCTCCCATGGAGCTGACATCAAGCGCTGCTGGGGCGTCCGGCAGCTCTAGGGGAGCGCGATGTGCCAAGCGCAGCAGGCAGGGGCGGGAGCATTGTGCCAGACGTTGGCCTCAACCACTGAAGCTGGCTGCGCGACTCGGGTCCTCCCACTCTCTACAAACTACCAACAAACACTCAAACTCCCTCTGCATCGGATGCGTTGGCTGCCCGCTGCAAAAGAGGCTGAGGAATGATGAAGGTGTGGCCAACATGGTCAACTCGCACCATTTATCACGTTATCTGATATACCTTGCTGGCACCGTCGCCTTCAAACCCTCGCCTGCTTACCAAAGCCAACCCCCACAAACTCCTCGAACTGTGGGCTGCTACTTCATGCATGCGATCCACACGCTGGTGACCTACCTATCCACCCGTCTGCGTCGGTCAAGATGTTTTGGCCGAGGCTGGAGAGTTGTATTCCTTGCTTGGTTGTGTGTGCGTGGATGCTGCTTGCAAATGCATCATGGTTGACTACTGCAGCAGGCCAGCAGCATGGACCTGCCAGCAACAGGAACCACAAGACAACGCATGCGTGGTGCAACGGGGCATGCACACACCTACCGACCTGCGGTGAGCAAGCATGCATGTATGGTGAGGATGGCATGCACTCGCAAGTAGCCAGGCATCGGTGTGCGACAATGGGATCAGTCAGAAGTATTGTGGCCCAGCTTGCAGTTTGCGCGCGTTGCCGACAGCATACGGCGGCAGGCATGTGCATGTGGTCACATGTATGTTTTGATTGGAGGGCCGTCATGTCAGCTGCCAGCTAGCTGTCCACCTTGCTGTCAGTGCGGGCTGAAGTTGGGAAGTGATGCCAGCTTCAGCGTGCTTGAAGCAGCACAGCCCAACAAAGATTGCGTCCAGCCACGCAAGCAGCACTACCCTACCTGGTTGGCGGCTGGCTGAGGTGAAGGTAACATTGGTAAACAAAGGTCCAGGAATTGAGGCAGGAGCAAGACTAATAAGTGTTATGATTGTGGTGGCTGAGTGGGCGCAACCAACACTCGAGCGCTGTGTCACAAGAGTTTGCATCTGGCTCATGAACAGCTCCACGTCGTAACTCATGCAAGCCTGAACCGTCCGTATCCCCACACCCAGCCAAGCAATCGACTTGACGCGCACGTGTTCAACACGCTCACACGTGCATAGCAGCACATGCTACATGGCATGCAGTGTGTTGCCATCAGGCTGTGAGAGATCTTGGGCAGGCACACTGTGCCAGTCGAATGTACAGCATGTTGGCATCTTGTGCAGCAATCAGCACATGCGGCTGGCCGCCTCTGATTCGTATGCCGCCCGTCCGGCCTGCAACTCGCACACACCACAGCAGCGGCCGCCGTTGAAACTACTTTCACCAGCCAGGGGCCCGGAATGACGCCTCATTGCATGCCTGCGTGGCAGGCACGTTAGGCCAGCAGGTCCCTGACCTGTGTGAGACCTGCCGTTTGGGTAGCAATGCAAGTCATGCCTGCCGTTGGGGATCCTGCAAATGGTCTCCCGCTTGGCAGCCTCCAGATGGCTACTGGTTGGCCTTAACCAATGTGAGTAATTTACCTACTTGCTGGTTGCAGTCCAGGCACCCCCGGCTACTTGGTACTGTCTAGGTTCCATGCTGCGCACAGCCCCCTCATCGGCATGTTGGGGCTGGCTGGTTCTGGCTGCATGCCATGGGGAGGAGCTTGGGCGCTGCTGCCGGCTGCATGCGCGCTCGCTGCATGTCATTGCATGCCTGCTGTCTGCTCAACTTGCATTTATGTACTGTCTGTCTCACACTGACGGATGCATAGGGCAGGGACTGGGGATGGAGGAACTGTTGCTGCTGCATCTGATCTTCTGGTGCCCACAGAACTGAACCCAGCTGCTGGCCTGTCAGTGATTTCAACTACATACAAACTGCTTCCCCTCGAGCACCACACGCGTGCTGTCACCAGCAGGCAAGTCACAAACCGTGGCCAAACCCAGGAGACGGTATGAATGAGGGAGAAGGTTGTTACTTGTGAGTCCAGCTGCGACCCCTGGGAAGCACCAGCTCGTTCTCAGCAACCACACTTTCTTGCTAGAACTCCGCATGCATGCATGCATGCATGCATGCATGCACAGCACGCAATGCATGCACAGGCAGAGGCAGCCATGAACAAGCATACAGCAGTGGCCATCATGGCGCTGAAGTCATCGTGCATAACGTGCTTTGTGTGCTTGTGTGTGTCACAAGTCCTCCAGAAGTGGCACAGCCACCACCTATCCTACAGCACAGAGCCGCCCCTCGACAACTTAGCAGGGACGGGGAGCATGCTACTGTGCAGGTCCAACACGCTGCCTCAGCCATGTTTGCTAGTCTACAGCTTGCACAGCTAGCATGTCACACCACTGGCATGCACCAGCAATCCTGTGGCCTCCTTGCCATGCACGCCGCACTGCGCATTACGTGCCCAGCGATGGCTGCCCCAACCTTAAGCACGCAGCCTCCCTCTCCCAAAATGCATGCCGCTTGCCTGCTTATGCCAGCCCACTGACACTGGCATGCAGGTAGCGCTCCAATATCCAGCCCTGGCCGTGCAGCGCCACTGGTGCACAGCCAAGCGCAAGTCATCAAAAGGTGCACTGATCCACCATGATCAACGCCACAAACTGCTCTCCTCCCGTCCGCAGATTGCACTCTCACATGCCGCCTCACTTGACATACACGCTGAGTGCGCCCGCGATGATGATGACCAGCAATGCGCCCACCTGGCGCATGCTGGCATCCAGCAACGCGGCCAGGGGCGCGCTCACCAGTGCCATGACCTGCGCGGCACATGCAGGTTGGCGTGGCGGGGCTGGATGACGCCGTGAGGAGCACTACGCTAGAAGTGTACACCGCTTCTGATGCGTGCTTTCTTTCATGGAACTTGTCGAGACAAGCCCTGGCCTGAAGCCCTGACGCAATGTGTGCCTGAACTGTGGCCGTGCCCCAGTACGCTTGACCTGCTCATTCACTGCCAAGCCTGCAGCTGTGTATTACGTGCAGGCACGCGCCCTGCCCCTTATCTACAGGCAGTCATTGCATTCGGCGGCTCACCGCGCACGCAATGCCGATGTTGATGGCGGTTGTGAGCACCGCGCCCACCATGGGGTTGCCCCCAAAGTGAGGCCCCTCCGGATTGGCCTTCATGCGGCGCTGCTGGTACTTGTATACCGAGTATGCAAACGCGCCTGCGAGCGGGAACGACTGGTCGGACGAAAAGAGCGCCCTGCGACCAGAACAAGGCAATAGGCGGTTGGGGGAAGTTCGTGACCGCGTGGGCAGCTGCCGCTTTGGCATGGCAAGGTGGTTCACACTGGCAGCTGCAGATCACATGGCAGCATGTGACTTGTGGCGGGGACGGAGCATGTGGCATAAGACGCTGCGTGTTCGGCACAGCCTTGTCAGGAAGCCAACCCCGCTACCCCAATGCCGTCGTGTCTCCGCCGTAGCACCTTCCCCTCTCTGCTTGCTTTCCAAACTCACCACAGGCCCATCGCCACGAACACCACACCCTCGTTGATGAGCGTGTTGAGGGTGACGGTGGGGTCAAAGAGGTCTGAGATCTTTTTGGCCAGGCTGCTGCGCCGGGGTCCCACCTGAGTGTAGCAGGTAGCACAGGAGTGTGGTCATGACCAGTCAACCTTTGCTGGCAACCGTCAAATCCCTGGGTATGGTGCCTTGGCCATCAGGCTCGTGGCACTGCGCACCGAATCTGATGCGCAGCGCTGTTTACTGCCCCCATGAGAACGGCATGCTGCTCTGCAGTTTGTGCAATCCATGGCCGCCCGTGACGAGGTGACGTGGACCCCTCACCTCCCCAACTACGTCCGTGCGCCTCCCCGTGCGTGGTGGCCGGAAGCCATGCTTCTGGCGTGATTTGTACTGCTCTGCCAGCACGCTTTCAAACGCAAGCTCAATAGACTCTCGGCTCGGCTCGTGCCACCGGTACAGCTGCGCACAGTGTGCACAAGCATGGCATGTAAGACGCTGCGCATGCGCACCTCCGGCATGATGCATGTTCTGGAGGACAGCTCTGGGGGTGCATGCTGAGCATTTGCTGTGTCATGACGTGTGCGCACGATCATCAGCTTCCACAGCATGCCGGCATGCAGCTGCGCCTGCTGCATCCACGCTGCAGCGCATGCCCCATGATGCATGCACCAGGGAGGATGGGCACACCTCAAACAGATAGTTGCGTGCCTCCTGCACCTCCTCAAAAGATGCGTCCTGAGCAACACCCAGCAGCCTGCGAGTAGCGAATTGTGCGTTGAATTCCGTTTGCCTCTAACTTGGGCACATCAAACCCATTAACCCACCTGTATGGATTGCTCTCCTTTAGCCGAGGGAACGGCTTGTACTCCCTGTCTGGTGCTGGTTGTTCTGGCGTGCCCTCAAAAGCTGCTGAACTTGCTGCGGCTGGCCACAAGCTCGTAAGCCTCTGGCGTTTTAGCACAGTCCTGAAAATAGGATAAAGTTGCTTACGTCGGATGCAGGCCCAACATCGATGGGTGCACCTGAACATACCTGCTGGCTGGAGCTGGGAAGGATCGGAACCCGACGCAGGGCGCCAGCTTGCCAGACCTCATCATCGGGCAGCCCATGGCCGCTGCCATTGCAATTGGCTGGCCTAGGCACAGCACACCCTAAGAGGCTAGTGGTGGGAACTTGGCTGGATTCGGGTAGCGCAGTCTATAGATCCACGGCCACAACGCCACAATCTGCGCCTATTGCACGATTTGGGCCGACTTGAGTGTGATTGAGTGAGTGGACCGTCCGCATGCTTTTGTGCATGTGTTTTGCCCATGTGCTTTGCCCACGACCTAATGCAAGCATCAATGGGCAGGCCATGAAGGGAGGCATGCCAAGGCATGATGTGGGGGCCCCTCGGGTGCATTGGCGTGGAATGTACAAGTCATGTAAACCGGGGCTTAGCACCCGGAATCCCCGTAGTTCCCACAACGCTGTAGAGTTGGTGGGGGCGGCATGGCTCATTTGATGCACACATGCTTGCTCTGCATACATGTGCTTGCTCTGCGAGGCTGGCATTGCCATGGACACACACTCCAATCCAGCGGCACGTGAAACCGCAACCCATAGCAACCCACTGTGCCTTCCATGCCTGAAACTGCATTTGACCTATGCATGCTTGCATACAGATACAGCCTCAGCCCTCAGACTGGCCACAACCCTGATGCACGCTATTGCCCCAGCGCAGGTTATCAGCCACCACTGTAGTGGGGCGGCTCCCGGTATTTGAAGCTGGCTTGGTCCGCTAGTGATGTTGTTTAGATAACGACTGTCAGGCTACGGCATGCAGACACATCTGTGACACGCCGTGTTATTATTATTACCCGGACAGACACTGTTGCCAACTCGCATCCAGAAGCCGTGGCAGGCTCGGTAAACAAGTCCATTTCTGTGCTAGAGACATCACCGATCAAGCCCATCCATCCCGTGCTAGCAGGGCAGCCAACAGAGTTGCAGTGCCACACACTACAGATACAATAGTACCTAAGGACACTGCCTCTGAGTGCTCCAAGGCCCCAGCAGGGATCTCCCACACACTTGGAAGTGCACTAGTTTCACACACTTGCCAAGTCCCTGCCGCGCCATCCCTTGATGTGCCGTCGATATCATCCTCTTGAAGTAAGCCGGCTTGCTGCCTGCACTTGGCCAGCAAGATGACTGGTGGCAGCTCTACACGCGCGATGCCTGTAGCAACGGCAGGCAATGGGTCTCAGCAAGCGATGCAGTGGTTGCGACAAAAGTGTTGCGATGCGAGCTGTAGCTGCAACAAACCCCACAGCACACGAGATGCTTTGTGGTTACTCCCTTCGCGGGATACTGTACAATATACTTATACTGTAAAGTGCAGCACAGTATTGGCGTGTGAGGCTCTGTCAGCAAAAACAGGCCATGCAAACATCCCTGTGGTCTGCACTGCTGCAGGCTGCCACACACACCTGACATGAGATTTTCGAGCAGCCCGCTGTCGGCATGATGACTGCTGGAGGCCTTGATTGCAGCGGGGTAGCGTGCGTGCAGCGGCACCTGAACTTGCACCAGTGGCCGCTCCACAGCCCCATCTTGCAAAGTCACGGTCACAGTGGTTGCCTGCACGACTTGGGCCGGCCTGCAGCACCAAACGAGCAAGCCAGCACCAATCGTGAGCGTGTCTGTCCCTGTAACGTGCAGGTCAGACCTGCGGCATGTGTTATCACACAAAGCCTACTTCAGAGTTCAGTTCAGCAGTTGACCATGCGTTCCGCCTAGCAGGTGCCTAATGGCGGGTCCAACAAAAGGTGGGTGACTCACGATTCCAGATCCACATGCCCATGCACAGTCATGTTGACACCATCTGCACGCAGACCAAGACAGGGGCACGTAGGACCAGCCACGTGCCATGGGCAGTACCAGTTTGGATGCCTTGTGGTATGTGTATGGATACTTGCTGGGCACCTCATCGTCGACGTAACCATTGGAAGTGCATGCGTGCGCATGTACCAGTGTGCATACGTGCGTGTGCATAATGTACATTATGCATGTACTACACAGCACGCGCATTTCTGTTTGCTCCCGGGTCCGGGTGTACAACACGGTAGTTCTATCCATTTTGCTGTACGGTGCAGCTGAGTCATGGGCTCTCACTAAGTTGCAGGAGCAGCGATTGAGTGTGTTTCATACACGTTGGCTGCGTCGTATGCTAGGCATCAGCCTGCTGGATGGGGTTTCGAACACCGAG
>BDCZ01000028.1:57333-141148 GCA_001662365.1 Chlamydomonas applanata | reverse complement strand
GGATCACAGGTGGGCCAAGCAGCTACTGTTTGCACATGAGGTACCTGGGCACATGCGCCCATTTGGCAGGCCACATGCAGTGTGGGCAGATGCGGCACGCACAGACCTCGCGTGCCTTGGCTGCAGTGAGCCTGATTGGTACACTACCACATGCCAAAACCGTGTGGCCTGGAAGCAATTGATCCACAGGAAGATCAGGGAAACGCAGCACCCGTAATGGGAAACGCTGTAACAAGTCAAGTCACAAAGGTACGTGCCCTCCCTCACCTGTCGGCTGTGCGACATCCTGCTGTTGATACGGGTCGGCCAAAACCTCCAGTGGCAGAGGCTGCACCAGCACCAGCTGCAGACACGGAGCATCGGCATCAAGTCTCAGATGCTGTCTCAAATGCAAGTCGGCATGCATGTGATGCTGTGTACTGCCGGGGTGCAAGCCGAGCCAAGGAGCTGGATCGTTTCCGTGCTCGCACCTGCTCTATTTGTGTGCAGGCTAGACTGTCAGCAAGTCGTGGGAGTTCCAGGGTCACCCGCAAGGTACGGTGGAATCCGACTCTGTGCAGAGAACAGCCGCATCTCAAAAGGGCTCTTCATCACAATGTAATGAATAAATTGAACGGGTTCGGCAGGTGATCTGGGAGTGGCTGTCGCTTACCCTTCCAACGTACGCTGAACAGCGACCTGCCGCCCTTGCAATACATCGGCAGGCACGCTTAGGGCTGCCTTGATTTCTGCATGATGCACATCAGTGTAATTACCATGCTGTGCTTTGTCCATGTGGCTGCAAAACTTGCTATGCATGCGCGCTTGATCAGCCCACCTGCTAGATGCTTCGCATGTGCGTGCACTGTCCAGCTGCCGAGGTGCCCTTGGAGCACAAGCAGCACCAGTAAGCCATACTGCATGATGGTTTGCTTGTTTTTGCGCCGGTTCTTGGTTTCAACAACAGCACAGATATTATAACGGTTAAAGGCGCATAACTATACTGGTATAGTGTCTGTGGACCCACTTCCTGACTGTGGCATTGATTGCGCCAATGATCCCATTCCTCACTCATGCATCACCTTGAGTGAGGGCAGGTTGCTGCCATTGGGTGCACGCACTGCAATGACAGTAGATTTATGGCTGCTTGGAGGTGCCTTGGAGCAGTGGCAACGGATAGGTCCACGCACCACTGATAAAGGTGCACGCAGGGCTGAGACAAAGAAGAATCAGTGATGTGTCACCAGGGCTGCAGGGCAAGACGCCTCCTTCAGCTGGCAACCAGATGGTGACCACTCATTAAGGCCGGTGTGCGGCTGTGGGCTGTACACCAGCACCTGCCAAATCATGGTTCTGGTCCATCCACATGCATGTGTCAAAGACAGGCAGCTCGCCGAATCCGCCTTCGTCAGTTACAGTTGCCAGCTCGCCAGCTGGTCGGGGCATGGGAAACATACATCATGGGAATCATACATCATGCACAACACCCAATGAGGAACACCAGTTACTGGCACTAGCCACATGGGAAGCCAAAGGGCATGTGCAAGTGAATGCAGCATGCAGTCCACTAAGACTGAGGAGATGCCTCCAAAGGATTGTATGGTGGGGTTGGTAAGATACCTAACCCTACACTCGTACACTTTTGGGTCAAGCATGTGTCGAGAAACGACGGTGTGCTTCAGCATACAGCTCAAGGTCCACCCCACAATTGATGTAGCAGCTGGCACGCTGCTACAACGGCAGCACACACGCATGCACTACACAACTTCTGCCTACCAGCATGCAGCCAACGTGCAGCTTATGACCCACCGCACTGTCATCATCACTACTTCTTTTTCGGAGCTGTGCTGGTGGTGGCTAGCGGTGGCTTGCCCCCCACTATCCCCGGCTTGGCTACCCCCGACGCTGCTGCCGGCCGCAACCCCGCTGCTGCCGCTGCTGGGTTCCCTGTTGCTGCCTTGGTGGGAATGATGGGAAGCTTAGGTGTGGATGAGGACGCAACAGCGGCCGCCACAGGACTAGACCGTGGGGCGGGTGCGAGCGGCCGGGCCGTTGGGCCGCCTGCCCCGGGCCCTGCTACCCCGGGGGCCTTCGTGGCTACCCCGGGCTCTGACTTGCGCGATGCTGAGCCAGGGGAAAGCAGCGGCGCACGTGTGGCCACCAGCGGTCCCGAGCCTGAAGACGGGGCGTGGGCGATGCCGTTCAACCGCACCATGCCGCCCACCAGCCCCACGCGCGCAACCCCGTCTGCCCCCGACCCGCCCACTCCAGGCCGGCTAGGAGCTGCTGTGGACGCCGCCCCCGGCCGCGCAACACTGCCTGTAGCGGGCGCAGCTGCCCCTGGGCCCACCCGCCCTCCCGGCTCGGCAACACCCACACGCCGGTTGACGGCGGACCGTGCATCAGCGGGCCCTCCAGCTGCTGCGCCCGACCCCGCGCGCTTCTTCACGTGTAGCTGCACGATCTCCGACTTGATCCTGTGGCACAGTGGGCAGCATGCGGGGGTTAGAGCTTCCATGTGATGAAACGTTTGTTCAGCAGGCCGCTCATAGGCAGCAGCCCCTGGAGCATCGCTGCATTCCCACAACGGCCAATGCTAGCCCGATGCTTGGCAGCGAGTGAGTGGATATACATGCATGCATGGCATGCTGAGTGCACACATTCCATGCGCCATGCTGGGCGCACGAGAGGAACCCACAATCACACACACTCACTCCTTGGCGTCTTCCGGTGTGAAGCCCCACTCCCACTCGCGCTCCTCTTCTTCCTTTCGCCGGTCCTCTGCTTCATAGTTCGCAGCCCCGCCTACAATAGGGACAGAGGAGCCAATAATGAATGCACATCCCATGAGGCTAGGTAATGACTTGGGTAATGAAGGAGCCACAACCGGCTGCATGCGCTGCACTGCGGCACCACACGCCCCACCAACGCACTAGCCATGCCAACGGTGCGCATAACCGTTAAGTGTGATGTGCTCCTGCGTGCTGCGCAGTGTGCACGCGCACCAGCGGCAGGTGTACCCCGCTTCCCCCCAGCTTCCCCAAGCAGATGGACACACATGCAATTGACCCAACGCATTGCCAGTTGTGTGTATGTTTAGCTACGCCCGGCACACACCTGTGTCCCCACCCAGTCCGCCACCACCGCCCATCCGCACGGGTGTCCGCTTGTAAGTATCATTGACGGTGCGTGCCGTAACCGACACGTCCCGGTCGTTGTCTGACATGGAGTTGCTGATCGCGTTGTTGAGGCGCTCCAGCAGGTCTACGTCCTCTGGCAGCTTGATGGCAGCCTTGAGGCTGGGTAGCACGCCGGTGATCTGGTAGGAACACGTGGTTATTGAAATGCATCATTTATTCAATTATTACAGCTTTGGAAGGGTTCAGGGAGGGTTAGGGGTCAAATGATTGGGGGTGGGTTAGCAGGGATCCAAGGTTTGGGTGCGAAGGCTGGTGGTTTGGGGTGAGGGGGAGGGGTGGGTGGCCCTCCGGCCGGCCGGTACGCGTACAACTGCTGTGTCGCCAGTCACGGCTAGCTGGTTCCGCACTTGCAGCATCTGCCGCCACCATGCCATGCAGACCACGCTGCACCACAGGGCAAATCCGCGCCTGGTAATCCTCATCCCTAGCACACGCAGCAACAGCACACACACACACACTCTTGGCGCACCGCCCTAATGTGTAAACAATAACAATAATAATAACAATAACAATAACAATAACAATAACAATAACAATAATAACAATAATAATAATAATAATAATAATAATAATAATAATAATAATAATAACAATAATAATAATAATAATAATAATAATAATAATAATAATAATAATAATAATAATAACACGGCGTGTCACAGATGTGTAAGCCCACCCTAACACCCCATACCCCTCACCTGCAGCCGCACGTTGGGCACCGGGTCGTAGAGCAGCTCCAGACACAGGTCAAACACCCACTCCTTGATCACACGAGCGCTGAAGCGCCGCACGACGTGGCGGCACACCTCTGCAAACGCGAGCCGCTGCGTGTACGAGCGGCCACGTGCATACTCCCGGATCAGGCGCAAGAAAATGTCCGCGCGCTGCCGCTCCTTGCGGTTGTACCTGCGACGGTACAGCATGATACGGTGCGGTACAACATGGTGAGGTACGCGGCAGAACGGCGCGGTGAGGTACAGCGCGGTACAGAGAAGTGTGGGTCGTTGGCCTGGGGCACGCCACTGCATGTACGTGCCTGCGAACGAGCAAATGTCAAGGCGCCAGGCATACCCCTGCAGCACCCGCCCACCCGCATCCGTGCCAGCAGGCAGCCACTGTCCCACTGCATGCTTATGCCCACACCTCCTCCCCACCGCCCTCCTGCATTCCATAATCGGCCAAAGCTCCCTCACGCACCGCAGGAAGCACACGACGCCCTCCGCCGCGACCGGCCGTACCGCTGCCGCTGAATTGGACAGGAAGCGGTACGCGAGCGGCAAAAAGTGTTCGTACACGACGTCCGACGCAAAGACGGAATGGAAGCCAGGGAAGGAGGCGGCGAGCTGCCCCTGCAGCCGCCAGTTGCGCTGCGCCCCCGCCTCCAAATCCAGCAGCGCACGCACAATATCATCCATGTGGCTGTCCCCTCGTTCACCCCCCTTGCCGCCTTTCGCAGCGGCTGCCGCCCCAGGGTTGCCCCCCGCCCCGTTGCTGTTACCTCCAATCCCCACAATGTACCCTAGTGTGGTGTTGAGGTGCGGCAGCACTGCTGCCTGTACCGCTGGCCGCTCGTCCCGCAGCAGCCGTACAAGCGGGCGTGTGAGGAGTGCGCGGCAGTGCTCGCGCCCCGCCCACCGCGCGACTTCATGAAGGGATGACGCCACGCACAGCCGAACCTGTGACCAGCATGCAGGGTGCGGGTTCAGGTGCATCACATTGAACAGCTCTCCTCGGCTCTGCACCCCGGGCGCCACGCAGCTGTCAGCCGCACTGCATAGCAGCTGGCTTGCGGCAGTGGTAGAGTGCGCCCAACTTCACCAGCCACGTAGTGCTACACCTGTTGTCCTGTGGAGCAGGGCAGCAGCAGGCCAACAGCACCGCCAACGCTGCCACCACTACCATCACCACCGCCGCCACCGCTGCCATCACCACCACCACCACCACCACCACCAAGAACAGCAGCAGACCCCACCACGACTAGTTTCAAGCATAACGCTGACGCCTGGCACCCGCACCTCCTCGTCGAAATCCGCCGCCAACGAGGCAAATGTGTCGGCAAAGTGTGTCACGAACGCCGCGGGGTGCAGCGCCGAGGCGGCACGGAGCACCTCTGACAGCGCGCCTGCACACGCCCGCCGCAGGTCTACATCTGATTTGGAGGCCAGGTGCTTGAAGCAGCCGTAGAACAGCTGCACGTCATCACTCTCCATCTCACTCTTGACCTGGGATTAGAGAGCACGAGGGTGTGGGTGGCGGCTGGGGTTCAGGGTTGGGGAGTCACGGCTGCAAGGTTTCAGGGTCAGCAGGGTGTGGAGTTGACGATTCAGAGGGTCCTTGGGAAAGGCTTGGCGGGTGTGCTGCTGTTCGTGGGCAAGGGCAGGGGTGGTGGTGATTGAGAGGCAGGCATGCATCCAGCAATGCACAGCTGTACCGGATCACAGGGCAACGGCCCGTGAGCGTGCTTTTGGCTGTACACAGGCTGCGCTGGCTAGGGCATGTGGGGAGGATGGGGAACCAGGAGCCGGTACGGCGCCTGCTGTTTGCAACACATGTACAAGGGGGGAAGGGGATGCACAGGCGCCGTGGCAACACAGGAAAGCAGTGGATTGCATTGGCACTGGAGAACCTGGGGCCTAGGTATAGAACGAGGTGGCTCACAGACTGCCAAGACCGGCCGGAATGGATGAAGATTGTGTCAAACTGCAGCACCGTAGTCTAACTGCGCAAAGCCGTGTAATGATGATGATGCATCCAGCACTGAACCACCGGCCCAATGTACACACTGTAGCTATGGCAGCGGCTGCTGCGACCCATCAGCATGCAATGGTTCATGCTGCCACGCCTCTTGCATCGCCAGTTCATCAACGTCCCTGTTATGCGCGCTCTGCATGCCATGCACGCCCTGCATGCTAGATTATGCGCGCTCTGCATGCTAGATTATGCGCGCTCTGCATGCTAGGTTATGCGCACTCTGCATGCAAGATTATGCGCGCTCTGCATGCCATGCACACTCTGCATGCTAGGTTATGCGCGCTCTGCAAGCAAGATTATGCGCACTCTGCCATGCATGCTGATCCGCCGTGACGCACCACCATCAGCATCTGCCCAAACACGCGCGCGATGGTACGCTGGACGCTGATGTCCATGTCGAATGGCTGCATGTGCTGCCGCAGTACCGTCAGTACCCGGGCCTTGCGCACGTCCGCCGGCACCAGATCCAGCAGTGCCACCAGTGCGCCCAGCGCAGAGCAGCGCACCTGAGCACAGGGCGCAGTGGAGGAGGAGGAGGCGGCGGACGAGGTAGTACCCTTAAGCAGCGGTTCGAACCCTTAACCCTCAACCTTGATACCACACGCCAACCGCATGCCGCGTGATGCCTCCGCCGTTATGAAGCATCCAGACCCCATTGCCCACTCGCACTGCCCCCAAGCGCCCACCCCTTCGCCCCCCATCACCTTCAGAGCAACCCACCCCACCCACCCGCCCACCCCACCCTTTGCTTCACAACACCCCAACCCCCCACCCTCCACCCCAGCTCACCTGCACCTCCTCATCCTTGAGCAGCTCAAACAGCTCATCCAGCATGGAGCGGAGCAGCAGGTCCTTGCCCGCAGCACGACCGAGCGCGCCCAGCTGCTCGCACATGCAGCGGCGCACGAGGAAATCCACGTCCTGGCACATCGCCATTGCCTTGGAGAAGAAGCCGCGCTCCACCTCGTCACGCGACTGCGGGTAGTGGCAGGAACAAAGGTTTTGTGCGGTAAGATGCTGTACGGCATCAATATGAAGTCTCTCCCTCTTTATCGACTGCCTATATCAACATATGTAATCCTTTGTTCCTGCCATCAAACAGATGTGCCCCTCCTCACAGCCCCTCGCATGCCCATCCACAAACTGCTGCACAATGCCACGCTGCCAAGGTAGGGCGGCATAGGGCAGCCATGCCGCAACACCCCCTGGCGCCGCCCTCCCTGCCCCCTCCTAAACACCTCGTGTACATGCAACTGCCCGTCAACAGGCTCCATGCCCACCTCCGGCCCCTTCCCCACCCCTTCCAAGTACAACACCCCACTGCCCAGCCGCCCTGCCACCACCCCTGTCCTCAACCCTGCACCCCATACTGGCACACTGTGACAGCCCACCGAACCACCACCCGCCACAGCCCCTCCCCTGCCCGGCCCCCACCCCAGCTGCCGTCGCACCAGCTGCTGTGCAAGCGCGCCCAGGATGCGCGCGCAGATGACTCGCGACCCTGCATTGCCCTCCACGTCGCCCTTGGACAGCGCAAGTGGCATGACCTCACTCTTCAGCACTTCCTTTCCCAGCTGTGGGATGAGCTCGAAGAGGGCCTTCATCCAGGCTTCCGTCTCCTACAGGCGCACAAGCCAAAGGGGCCGGCAATGAGAACCACGTTTTTCTGGACCGTATCAAGATAGCAAGGGCATGCCGGCTACACAAGAGGCTAGAGGTGGATGTCGCTGGGCTGGCCAGGGCAGGGCGCTCTGGCAGGCACTGATGACAGAACCATGGGTACAGCATGGTAGCAACGTGGTGCCACTGTGCACATCCGCCCCGTTGCCGTGAGTGCTGCTGCCCACCCACCCTCCCGTGCTGCTCACCCACCCCCCCTGCCCACCCTCCCCCTCCTGTGTCCCCAGGCAGACGCCCCTGTCACCTGGCCTGCTGCCGCGCCCATCCCGCCGCTGCCATTGCAGATACCAGCTGCTGCAGCCATACCACTGCGGCCACATTCTTGCCGCAAGCCGCTGTGCTCCCTGCCCACCCGCTCCCCGACACACTGCGCTCTGGCCTGCCTCCCCGCTCACATCCCACCCAGAAGCCGGTGCTGAAACCAACAGTCCACCCAGTCCCCAGCCCACCCAGCCCCCAGTCCGCCCAGTCCCCAGTTTGGCCTGGCCCCCTGCAGTACAGCACCACGGTGGCCAGCAGTACAGCACCGCGGCCCCCACAGTAGCGCGCCGCGGCCCACTGCAACACCGCACCACGGCCGCGAGCAGTACAGCATTGCGGTCGCTCTCACCTCCTCTGTGCGCTCCTTGTTAATGTTGCGCACGACAGTGGGCAGCAGGCATGCCTGTAGGTCTGCAGGTGACATGAGCCGCTCCTTTGCTATGTAAGCAAACACCTCGGCGGCCTCGATCTGCACACACGATTTGGTTACGCACGTATGTTGGATCTGGCATCTCAGGTCAGGCTGGCGCAGGCTTGTGCTCATGCAGGTGGTTCATGTGTGCAGCCTGAGTGTCTGGTTGAGGGCCAACCCAGCAGCCAGGCAGCACGGGCATGCGGTGATCAGATGTGAAATGTGATAAGTTTGTGCTGTGGGTGAAGGCAGTGCTATGACCACACCTTTTCCATGCCCTGTGCCAATGCCCAGGCACAGGGGTAGTGGTGTGCTGATGGGTACAAGCCCCATGCAAGCATGCATACGTCGGTGTCCCCAGCTGCAAACACCCTCAACATTACATGGTGGCCGGCTGCATGGCATGCTGAGCACCCCAGAGCAGGCATATTCCTTCCGCCCGCATTCGCGGACTTGCATGGACTTACGTGCGCACACCACACAGCTGTGATTGCTACTCAGCACCCGCACCTGGCACTCAGCATCCAGCCGGTTCAGTGCTGCCTTCAGGGGCCCTGCGATCGCCTCCCATGCTTGCCGCGCCTTGCCTTTGATGACGTGTGGCAAGCTGCGCGGCATTGCGAGCGTGGGGTGCGTGCATGAGAACATGCAAGATGTGCATGCCAATGGCATGAATCCATTTTTAAACACTCCGCCACCCACTTGGCGATGGCATGTCGCTGCTGTATGATTTGTCCCCCGTTGAGGAACAGCACTGTGCGCTCCACTTCACTCAAATGTTCGTCAACTGTAAGCTTTGCCAGCTCCTCCTCTGATTTGAGCGTCGTGGGCATCTCTTTGCCCTGCTCCGGGGTCTGCAGCAGTGTGCGTGTTGTGTGTGCAGTGTTTGCATACATGCTCGGGCTTAGACAGTGTGCCAGCCGCAGCGCACCTGTTCTTCCAAGCCCCATGAGAACAGGTCCGCCATAACTTGCGGCGTCCCATGAGCAGTTCTGGCTGGGGGACCCATCTTTTGTTCGCGAGGTGCTTTCGGGTCCTCTGCTTATGTATCAGCCATGTTTTAAGGGTTCCTAATGTCTCCACATGATGTCGGGCCGTGACAGAACGAGCCGGATGTTTGTAGGTTGAAGTCACATCTGATGCGTTCAATTTACGTGAGTCTTGTAATGCCACTGAAACATTGAAGCGAAGAAAGAAGATCTCAAGTTCACAATCAGCTCAACGACCCTGCCCAACCACCTCCCAAAAGCGTGCGGGTGCTGCACAGGAGGTTGGGCAGTATCATGACACATGAAGCCACCGTACGAACCAAAGCCTTCTTTGGAGCATGTAGAATCCACCAAACCCTGACGACCAGGAGGCGCAACACGACAGGATGTGCAGACTCATGGCATTCATGGGGCAGAACCCCATCCTGCTCGCAGACGTGGTATTGTGGCCGGACAGGTCCATTATCAAGCAGGTGAGCTCCTTGAGTGCTTGGAGTCTGCTGCATGAAGGGCATACGCAGCTGCGTGCCTGTGTCTTCGCGGGTTTAATCCGGAGTGGGTTGTGCATGGACCCTCGCCCTGGGTTAGCATGGGGCAGCTGCACGCATGCGTTTGGTAATGCGGTGCTTGAGCTCACCACGCACTTTTCACACCTGCGCGCGCCTCCACACCCTGTGTTCACTGCAGAGCTATGATGCACGGGAGCGCCTGAAAGACCCCACGCTGCCATTCCACCTGGGTGAGCTGTGCAGTCCTTGGTTCTACCCATTCATGCTCCCCAGCTCATGCGCACAGCGTTGATATTTTTGGGGCAGGCAGCGTGGGCGTGCGATCACACAGGCAGGCACCGCAGGCGCTGCCGCAGCTGGCACATGGCCACAGCCACGCTGTGTACAGGTGTATGGGTGCCGCCACACCGCGCGGCAGAATCCACACAGCACTAGGTCCGGCCAAGATCAGTATAACCACACCTGCGCCACCTTGGCTGCACCTGGACTTTTGAAAATGTCGCATGGGCACGCGCAGGCCATGGCAATCTCAATGGGGATGGCTTTGGCATCGGCTGGTTCTCTCCTGAGGAGCGCCGGGATGCTGACCCTTCCCCATGCGTCTTCACATCCATCACCCCTGCGTGGTGCGGACAGCCGTAGTGGATTATTGTGAATGAGCGGCTTGGCGTAGCGCACAGCGTACCATGGTGGGAGGCTGGGGCGGGCACAGGAGTCGGGAGACGGGGCTGAGGCGAAAGCCGAACGCGCTGCACGCCCATATCACCCCCCTCCCTCACCCCCACCCTCCCACACACCCACACAAACAAACACATATATGAAACTCAAAATCAAACACATACATGTACATACTATACACACTGCAGGAACAATGAGAACCTGGCACGGCTCGCATGCAAGATCGTGTCCCCGCTCGTGTTTGCGCACGTGCGCGCGGCATACCCCGGCATGCCGGTTTCGGAGCAGAACTGTCACCCGTTCATGTGGGGTCGCTACCTGTGGATGCACAACGGTGTAGTCGGAGGTTTTGCAGCCATCAAGCGCACACTCCTGGCCACACTGTCTGACGCGGCGTACAACGCAATCCAGTCGTTTCACTCGGACTCAGCGGTATCTTTTGCAGTGTTCCTGAACCACCTGCCTGACATGGCCGCGCCGCAGCCGCCGGACGTACTGCTGCAGGCGATGGAGGTACGCTCCAGGCTGTGGTTTTGTGGGGATCAGGGACGAGGTGTCAGTGGGTCTTGGTCTTTGTCTTGGTCCTGCTTGAGTTGTGGACTACGCATGTGGAAGCAGAGCTGGGCAGGTTGGGTGGTTGGGCGGTTAGAGCAAGCGGAAGCAGCACAATCAGCCATGCAAGAGGGTGGTGAGGTCGTGGGTAGGGGGCAGGGTTTGCTTTGGTTGAGGTCAGGTTAGGGCCGGCTAGGAGGGAGCGGCTGACTTGTACGGGGGAGTGCGGGGTATGCGGGCTGTGGGGCATGGGCGCCAGGCGGCAGCTTCGAGGGCGGACCTTCAAAGATCTAGTGAGCAGGTCGGGGGTTACTTGTGCGGCTAGGGCAGCAGCAGTTGCCACGCACACCTTCGACCAGCTAGATGTGTATTGCGACCCTGATTCACGAAGTGGGATACTCCGATGCGAGTAATGCATAACCGCTTGCATCAAACTGCAGGCCACCATCGCCACCATCACATCCATCCAGCGGGCTCACGGTGTGACCGACCCCTCACTCCTCAACTACTGCCTGTCTGACGGCACTACACTCGTGGCGACGCGTTTTGTCAACCCCCCCACGAGCGATGCCGCTTCGCTCTACTATGCTGAGGGTGGGTGCGGGGAGGCAGCACACATGTCAATGCGTGAGGCGGGACAGAGGCAATACATGGGGGGGGGGGTGCAAACGGGGTGCAAAGTGGCCGGCAGGACAGTATGTCAGGAGGCGCATGCAGCAGGCATTGCATGGCCAGGGCGGCACCACTCGCGTTGTTGGTGTTGGTAGAGTGATGGTCATGAGCCTGCTGACAGTGGCCGGGGTGTGGCGCCCTCTCTCTCCAAACCCCATGCCACCCCCTGGAAGCTGAAAGCTTGGCATCAAAACACAGAAAGACCATCAAAGCACTGCCTCTCCATCTCCCGCAGGGTTTGAGTTTGTCCGCGAAGCGGCAGGCGGCTCCCGCTCCAGCAATGGCTCTGGCCCGGGCTGCACGCCCTGCAAGATCGTGGCCAGCGGGCGGCCGGCCTCATCCTCAATCGTGTGTGAAGCGAGCTATGAGTTGACCTATGGGGCGCGTGGCGCACGTGTGGCGTTCGTGGCATCAGAGCCCATCACTGCATCATCAGCCGACTGGGTGGCAGTGCCCAAGAACACTGCGCTCATCATCACACGTGAGAAAGGGGGCTTCATTAACATCCTCCGCTCCCCCCTCACACCAAACTACGGCATGGCACAGCCCCACCCCAGCCCCAGCTTAGCCCCCGGGTGCAGCAGCTCAGGGCTCGGACCAGGCTCGGGTCTAGTGACCGCACCCACGCCTGTGCGTGCTATGGGACCGCCCACTGCTGCGACCATGCCGCTCACGCTGTCGGGATCCTTAGCAGCTGGGACACCTGCATCGCCTGCTCCGGCCGCACCTCCGCCGCCTGGGGGCCGTGCATCTTCGCCCACCCTGCCTGGGGCGGCCCCCTCCCTGGAAGTCGTGACCTGCTTGGAAGCTCTGAGCCGGGGCCTGGGAGCGAAGAGTCGGGCGTGGGTGGCCCGACCGCTAGGCCGCATCCCCTCCACCATTTCTTTCACCAATGTGATCATGAAGGGGGGCAGCCCATTCATGGCCGCAGGCAGCAGCTTTCGCAACGGCAATGGGGCCGTGACTCCGCAGATGGAGCAGTACATACAGGCTGTCGCCGCTGGCGGTACAGGCGGTACAGCCGGCAGCCTGGGTGGCAGCCCCTCAGACCCCGGCATGCTGGCACGGCTGCTGAGCGGGGGTCTCGGAGGCCCCCTGCTGCTCAGCAACTCTCCCTCGGCTGGTGCTGGAGCTGGCTTGGCAGCTGCTGCTTCAAGTGCAGCACTGCGGCAGGGCAGCGCAGGCACGCCCGTCCTGTCACGGGTGCCGTCACAGGGCGACCCTGAACTCTTCCGGCGCTCTTCAGCCGCGATGGGGCGTGACGGGTCAGCTGTATTGGGCCCCACCGGTGACGAAACCACAGCTGGGAGCTTCAACAGTGCTGTGGGCATCGGACGGCGGCACAGCGAGTCAGATGCCCATGAGTTTCAAAGGCTGGTGGGCCACAACGGGGCAGTGCTGTGCGCTGTGGTGGACGAGGCGGGTCAGCGGTTGTTCACCAGCTCAGTGGATTGCACGATCAAGGTGTGGCTGTGCTGCTGCAACTGTGCCTGCTCTGTTTGCGTCCTGTTTGAACTGCGGTCTTGCTTGTACTCTTGCTCTGTTTGTGCTCTGTCTCCCCGTCTGCTCGTCGTTCCTTTGCTTGAATGACTGATGTGTTCGTATCATAAGGTCTGAATCAATGCTTTAATTGGGCTAATGTATGCAGTCACTGTGCGTGACATGGTTCTGTGGGTCGGCTGGTGCTGCATGTGTTTGCTGCAGGTGTGGAGCTTGGCCGACAACCGGTGCCTGCAGACAGTTACTGCTGGCAAGAAGCCAGTGACTCAGCTGCAACTGGTGGACGGGAGGTGGGTTTGATGCGATAGAGACAAAGTAAGGAATATTAGACCCATGCACATGGCTAAGCCCCCCAAACCCTGGTTATCATATCCTCACATCCTCATATTATATCCTGCATATCCCCATAGCATCCTGTATGACGACTCAACAACCTCACAGCCTCCTCATTCCTTCGCAACATGTGCACCCAGGTGGTTGTATTCCATCGCGGGCCGCCGCCTGCGCGTCTGGGAGGCGGGTGGCCTGACGCCCGTGGGTGTGCTGCGCATCGGCAACAACTGCGGCAACGTGCGCTGCTGCCTGGTGCTGGGCTGCAAGGTGTTCCTGGGTTGCCAGGTGCGTGGGTGCGGCCATGGGGTGTCCTGATGGGCATGGGCATGGGCATGGGCATGGGCATGGGCATGGGCATGGGCATGGGCATGGGCATGGGCATGGGCATGGGCATGGGCATGGGCATGGGCATGGGCCCTCATGGGTGGCCATCTGGGTCCTGATGCATGTATTGATTGTAGCGGGCCTATGCTGGCTGTTGCAGGCTAACACAGCAGTAGGTGCAGCACCCATTGAACAACAGGTGTGTGATAATAGTGAGATGCTTTTAATAGAGCCTAAACAGGCACCTGGTGTCGCCACAACAGGACGCCAGCGTCAAGGCCTTCCTTGTGGACCCTGCAGCCCCAGAGGCAACACTCACACCCTTCCCACCCATGTCCGCCACCTCGCCCACGGCGGGCGGCCCGTCTGATGCCGCTGACTCAGTACCGGCCCGTGAGCCTGACTACAGCACGCCTGTGGCGGGCGGGCACGTGGGCCCGGTGAATGCCCTGGTGGCGGTGCGGCGTGGAGAGTGCGTTGTGAGCGGGGCAAGTGACGCAATGATCCGTGTGTGGGCGTCGTCTGATCTGGCACTGCTGCGTACGCTGCGGGGCCACCGCGGCTCTGTACTGTGCCTGCTGGCGGTCGGCAACCTGCTCGTGTCGGGCGCGCGCGACAACACGATACGGTGTGTGCGAACAGTGCCGTGCTTTCGCGTTTGAAAGTTACGCGCTGGAGGGCTGCCAGGTGGCGCCCTGCAATGGCCCTGAACGACCCCGATCCCTTTCTTGTGATGGTGCATCATGGCATATCGTAGCTCCATCAGCAAGGGATTCAGCTGCTTCAGGTAATCAATCATTACTGCTCTCACCTGTGCTCTCACCTTCGTGCTCCGTACCACTTTTGTATCGTCGTTGTACCTCAACACACTGTACCGCCTGTGCCGCCTGTACCGCAGCGTGTGGGACATGGACATGGACTGGATGTGCCGCCGCACGGTGGCCGGCCACAAGGATGACGTGGTGGCTTTATCAGCGGTCACGCTGTCCCGGCGCGTGCGCAGCGTGCTGGGGGATGAGGTGCCAGGCGAGGCGGGCTTGCCACTGCCGTGCACCGTGGTCGCGAGCGCGAGCGCGGACGGCACTGTGCGCCTGTGGTGCGTCTCAGTCTAGCTTGCTTGCGCTCGTTTGTCAGTTGATTCCAGGCTCCTGCACCGGTTGACCTTTCTTTTGCTTCTATTCCTGTATGCTTGACGTTGTTTTCCTATGCTTGCCTAGCTTGTGCTTCCTTTACCCGCCAGTTGCTGCTCTGCTCCCTGGTCTATGGCCCTGAGTGTTGGAATTCCTTTGCTAACACCCGGGAACAATTGGCTGCGTACCATGTCACCCACCACTCACCTCTTCACTCATCTCTCACCACTTGTGTCTCCTCGCCCATGCCCTCCATGTGCAGGTCACTGACATGGACCTGTCTCACAGTGCTGGCACTCCCTGCTGCTGCGTCCCCACTCATCATCCCACCCCCCATCACACCGCCCCACCCATTCAGCCAGCCAGCCCCCTGTGCCCAGGCCGCCCAAGGCAGCGGCAGCACCGCTACAGGTGACGGCCCCGCCCGCACGCCCGCGCGCGGCTTTGTCGCAGCAGGCGTGGCGGCTGGGCAGGTCGCGGCGCTGCCAGCCGCATTGTGTTGTGTACTGTCTCGGAGTGCAGTGGTGGCTGGGTATGGGGATGCAGAGCTGCGGGTGTGGCATTGTGCAGAAGAGCTGCATGCTGCTGCACTGCAGTTGGCTGCGGCAGAGCTGGGTCTTGCCCCACCTGTAGCCTCTACGAATGGCAGCATGGCAGCTGTCAGCACTAGCGGACCCAGGCCGGACGCGAACGGACCAGGTGCCATGCCGCAAGCCATGGCTGGGCTTGCCATCCCTGCCGGACCCATCACCCTTGGGATTGGCTGCGCGCCATCCCCTCCGCCTGTGTTCATGGGTGATGTGCCAGCCTCGGGCACCTATGGAGTGAGCGGGTTTCTGGGGGCTGCGGCGCTGTCGGAAGGGCACCATGCGCCGCGCCTGGCACAGGCCAATGTGGATCATGCTCTGGCGCTGCTAGGCCAGTCTGCCATACAGCCTGGCGCGGCAAACGGTGCTGGTAGCAGCACCAGCAGCGATGATGGCCCTGGGACGCCACCCCATGGGCAGGCAGCTGCTTCTCAAGGGGGGCAAGGCCCGCTTCCACTCATATCAGCGGCTGCGTCACCCAGCCATCCGCCCCCCAAGCCGATCATTACAGGCGGTGCCTCTGGCTCGGGTACCACGTCAGTTGGCACTTTGCCTGGCCTCTTGTCCCGCTCGTTGGCACAGAAGCTGGGTGCCAATGCTACCAGCCAGCCAGCACCATCTAGCCCCAGTGCAGCAGCTGCTGCAGCAGCTGCCGCTGCGTTGGATGCTGCGGGTGGCCGCCTGCGTAAGGCCGGTCTGTCTGCCTTTGGCTCTTTCACAGTCATGGAGCCAGACATCATGGCCCAAGGGGGCAAGTTGGCGCATGGCCACGACCCGCGCAAGTTTTCAGCCGGCAGCAGCCGCAGTGGGGGGGGAGCGCTTGTGGAAGCTGTGCTGGAGGAGGAGAGGGAGGGTGGGGCTGCAGACGCCCCAGCCAGCGCTCGCGGCTCCCTTGAAATGGCACTCAGCAACTACCACCGTGGCAGCATGGACAGGGATAGTGCGGGCTCAGGCAGCATGGCCTCCTCGCTGGGTGCAGTGGGCGCCCTGCCACCGGCTGGTGTGCGGCTGGACAGCAACTTCCTAGCAGCGCTCGCTTCAGGAACGGGCGCATGGACAGCTGCAGGTCTGGTGCCGTACGGGGCAGCGAGTGGTGCTGGCAGCCCCTCAGGGAGCACAGCACTCAAGGTGAGGAGTGTACATACCGGGGTGGATCAAGCGCATGCAAGTGCATGCATGGGAGTGCATGCATGGGGTGCATGCATGGGAGCAATGAGTGGGCTCAGGAAGGCTGAGCTGCCTGCCGTCTGTGTATTGCCTCCACACAGGATCTCGGTCTGTTGGCATGGTGCCAGAGCTGACTCTGAGTTCATTATTGTTAATTTGCGCACACAAGATTAACTGTGCGATGAGTGGGTTGCCCGTGCGGATGCACGGAGGTTTCCCCCGCCCCTCCTAAGCTGCCCGCCGCGCCCGGGTGTGCGTGTACCTCCATCCCACACCGCATCACGTGCGCCAACCGCCCATGTACCGCCTGTACCGCCTGTATTGCCTGTACCACGCAGCTGGACGCGGAGCAGCTTACGGCGCTGCGTGGCGCGCTGGAGGGGTGGATGACGCGGCCGAGGCGCATGCTGGCACCGCCCGGCGCGTCTGACCTTGCACTGGAGCACGCCCTGCGGGACTTTGTGCGCATTCAGTCAGTGAGTGCAAGCACAGATCTCCTAGAAATCCCAAACCTTGAACCTACCCCTGGATCGCGAGTATGATGCGCATGCAGCAGGCTGTTAATGAACTACCAACGCCTTGTGCCCACACCCGTGTGCAAGCCAGGGCGTCTGAAACGTTACATGCTACCGGTCAGTGCTGCTTGCTTCATTGAAAGGCAAAGCCTCGGGAGTGGCCTGGTGATAGCTGAACGGGCCTCCTGTGCGCTCGTGACCATCTAATTCACCTTTTACTGGCTGGTGCGGCATGTACACACTACACAGGTCTCCTCCAACGCTCGCCTCCGAGAGGAGTGCCTCAAGGGAGCCAAGTTCTTGGCTAAGCTGCTGGAGGGCCTGGGATCAGATGTCAAGGTCGTGAGGTGAGGCACTTGCCTCACTCGCACCTCACTTGCACCCACCATGCACGTGCACCCATCAAGTCCCCACTTCATGATACGTCTTGGTGGTACAACCAATAATGGAACCCAACCCCAATTGCTCCCAGGCCATTTGAGGACAAGAACCCAGTCGTAATCGGCCGGCTGGGTCGGGACCCATCCAAGCCCACCATCTGCTTCTATGGCCATTACGTGAGTCCGGTGTCTGGCTGGACTGTTGATCCTGCTTGTGTGGCTGCCGTGTTGAAATGCACCATGCATGCATGCACCATGCATGCATGCATGCAGCCTGGGCCTGGGCTTGTCTTCAATGCAGTGAGCCAGATCCTCGGCCCCAGGCTGCTGCCAGCGCTGGTGCCTGCTTGAGGCTTGCTGCCTGTACTGCCTGTACTGCTGCATGTACTGCATGTACTGCTGCATGTACTGCATGTACTGCTGCATGTACAGCAGCACAGCAGGTCAGCAGCTCTGGCATTGCAGCAGCTGTGGCCGAAACGTTTCGGTGTGCTGGCTTGGCCTGTGTTTGTGGTGCGCACTTGGATGTGTGCAGAGAAGAGCTCTGAGCGCCTGTGCTGGTATCTGTTATCTTTGGGGCTGTTTGCAGGACGTGCAACCAGCCAGCGAGGCCGAATGGGACACCAACCCCTTTGAGCTTAATGCTGTCAACGAGTACTTGTATGGTCGGGGCACAAGTGACAACAAGGTGAGGACATGCCCACCACCCAAGGGCATCTGCGCCTATCGTGATACATGCCAGTAGCCAGCATCACAGAGTGCTGGCTGTTCTCTGCCACAGTGCATGGGCCAGCATGCGTGCACCAGCTCGCTCACACGAACGCGCATATATGCATTAGCCACACACATACTGGGATTGGTAACGCTGCGGCGCCCATCACCATTCCTCACTGCCAGCACACGCCTCAACTATACCCTCTGCACTCCCCCTTGATGACTCAGCAGTGCCTGGCTCACACCCTGCCTGCCGCCCACTGAGTGTTGTGCAATGCCCTTGCGTGCACCCACATCTCAGGGCCCCATCCTTGCGTTCATCTTTGCTGTGCGCGAGCTGCTGGATGAGTGCCGGTGTGAGGAGGGATGTGAGGGCGGCGGCGGCGCTGGCGGCTCTCGCGTGCTGCCTGTGAACATTGCGTTTGTGTTTGAGGGTGAGCAGCTGAACGAAGAGATGTGCTGCACTGCGGGGGCGGGGGGCAGGGGCGGGTGCTGGGGCGAGGCGCGAGTGCTGCAGGGGTTGTGCTGCCGTGTTGCAACTGCCAAAGCAGGATGGCTCCCCAGCACCAACAAGCCACCCTACCTCGCAATAGTTGACCGTCTCCTGTTAACCCCACTCAAACCTTGGTAAACCGCTCCTTGGACAACCGCTGGGTTAACCGTTGTGATCAACCACGCCAACTTGCCTCGCAGGAGAGGAGGAGAACGGGTCCATTGGCTTCCGTGAAGCCATCACACAGAACCTGGCGTGGTTCGAGGGCGTGCAGCTGGTGCTCATCTCCAACACAAACTGGGTGGGCGAGTCATGGCCGTGCATCACCTACGGCATGCGCGGCATGATCAGCTTGTCGGTGACAGTCTCAGGCCCGGCGAGGGATGTTCATTCGGGCAACGACGGCGGTGTGTTTGTCGAGCCCATGATGGACCTCCTCCACGTGTGTGCATCCCTGATGACACCCGGCTCGACACGCATCCGGGTGCGTGGTGGAACCATCCATGGGCATGTCTGCGCTGCCTTCCGGATGCTGTGCTGCATGTTTCTGCTGCAAGAGTCTGTGGGCTGAGCAGGCACACATCTGTCCTGTATGGAGGGGTTCAATGCTTGGGGCATGCACAGAGGCCTGCTTGCTGTGCTGCTCCTTTACTGCTCCTTTATTGCTCCAGGATCCAGGCTCATACATCCCTGCTGCCTGCACTGGTCTCATGTCACCAGCCACCAGCAGCTCAATTACTCGCCCTCTCACTCTCCCCACATCTCGTTGTTGATCCCACTGCACCAACCTTACCCCACCTGAGTTGCGGCACGCCGCCTCAGCTGTCCCCCTGACCTAACCTGTACCCCTTGTATGCGGGATGCATCGGCTGAGCCATTCAAATGGTGCATCACCCCAAGCCATCCCTTAGATCTCAACCACATTCAATATTGCCAGCCCCATCCTCCACGTCCGCCTCGACATCACCCGCAGATCCCCGGCTTCTACGAGCATGTGGCCCCGGGGCTCATCGACCTCGCGTGGTCCTCCCTTGCACAGCACGGCGGCGCAGAGTTTTCACTGGAGGGCTACCGTGCTGCGCTTGGTGTGCCCGCGCTTGCGCCAGACTCTGCAGACACACGCGCGCTGCTGGAGTCGCGGTGGGCGAGCCCCTCGCTGTCGGTCGTGGATGTGCGCCCCAGCGCGAGTGGTGGCGGTGCTGGTGGCATGACGGCGAGCGACCGCAGCACGTGCTACCGGTGCGCCTGCAAGGCCTGCATTGGCCTGGCTGGTCGATGCTTGATGCCCCCACTGCTGGTGCTGCTTTTATTTGGTTGCAGGTGTATGTATGTGTATGAGGGGAGGGGGGGTAGTTTTTGTTCTTTAAGGATTAAAGGATGCATGTGGTTGGGGTGCACCTCTTGGCTCCAGCTCCATCTCCTGCTTGCGTTTGCGCCATGTCACACTGCCTTTGTTTCCATGCATTCGTACATCTGCCGTGCCCTGGTGTGAACACTGGACGGATTCCACTCCTACCCCTATGTTTCACCCCCACCCTGGTGCCTCCGCGGCCCTCATCTTACCCCCATCTCTGTGCCCACCTCGCGCAGCTTTGGACCCACGCGCTTCTCTGTGATTCCCAAGACCGCGGTCGGCAAGGTCAGCGTGCGCTTTGTCCCTCGTCAGGACCCAGCGCACATTGTGTCCTGCCTGCGCGCGCACATCCACTCCGAGTTTGAGCGCCTGGGCTCACCCAACTCAGTGCATGTGCACGTGGATGCCCTGGGCAACTGGTGGGAGGCAGACGTGGGAAGCAAGTGGTGAGTTGCTCTCTTTTCCCCTTGCTGCCGGCAAGGGTGCCCGCATTCGCAGCAATCTGGACAGCTGGCTTTGTACCATAACGTTGGGATGGGGTGGCACGTGCAATCTCGCATGCAGCCCAGCCGCTGCTCTGCCTGCTACGTGTGTCTGACTGCCCCCCTCTGCCCTGCATGCCTGTACTGCATGTACCTTTCGCAGGATGCAGATGGCCGAGGCGGCGGTACGGCGTGAGTGGGGCTGCGACCCGTTGTACGTGCGCGAGGGCGGTACTATGCCTGTCGCGTCTGTCCTGGAGCGACTACTGGGCGCGCCAGCGCTCATGCTGCCCATGGGCCAGTCATCTGACTCACCCCACCTCGCGAACGAGCGCATCCGCCGCACAAATTTGATCAAGGGCAAGGGTGTGGTGCGTGCCCTGCTGGAGGAGGTGGCTGGCCTGTGGGCACCAGGGGCGCCGTCTGAGGACCTGGCTTGTGCTGCCCGCGCCGCGGCAGCCATGCGCTGCATGGCTGCCACCGCCACTGCCACAGCCACAGCGAATGCGTGCGCAGCTAGCTCGTCGACGGGCGGGAGCGCTGCACGCGTTGATGGGCCCATACCTGTGCACGTCATGTTGGGTGAGGGGGTGCCGGACATCGTGGCTGCAGGCAATGGTACACCTGTTGGTCAGGGGCCCAGCAGCACCTTTTTGAGCAGTGGCAGTACAAGCATGCCCCTGCCAGGCACAGGCTGTGGTGCAGTACGGAGTGAGGAGTGACCGAGGGACATGAAACCGGAAACCTCAGGGAAGGGTGAGCGGCTGATGACAGCAGTGATGCAGCAAGCGCAGTGGCTGGTGGAAGAACGATTACTGGCTCGGTTACTGATAGGTCAAAAGTTCGTGATTACAGATTGCTGCAAGGCAGCGCCGTAGGCATAGCAAGTGTTCTGTGAGGCCCCCGCCATATGGCAGGGAAAATAATGCAGCTGAGCAGCTGGAATGTACACCAGCATTCACTGAGTTGTTTGGTCTGGTCATGTCCTCAATGAGAAATGTCCGTGTTCACAAGGCACAAAAGCCAAACAATAGGAACACATTGTCAATTAACGACACGGCTGTTCAAAGCAGCTCAGGTCAACGCACATTCCCTTGCCTGTGCCTTGCAAAAAACACCTGCAACTTGAACAATTGAACACCATAACAAGCACAACCACGTGGCCTCCCAAGGCTTCACATCTATCTTGGCCTCTGTCTGTCGTTGACCATGTGTCAGGTCCCAAATCCTTGTCCGTCTGCTGCCTACATGCTGTCAAATATCAAGGTGGCACCACAGCCCGCTGAGCAAGCTTATTCCCAAATCATGGCCTGCTGGAGCTTGCTGCTGTTGTGCTGCTGTGCGTGCTGCTACTGTGAGTGGAATGGCTGCTGACTGTGCTGGTGCCTGATCGTGTGCTGGTGCTTGTAGAGCGTGACGATGCATGCGACCCATGTGTGCTACTAGCATGTGTTGGGTCAACTTTGCTCGCCCCCGACCCTCGTAAGCTCGCTCTGCTAACGCTGCTGGCCGACACTGCCTTGTCCTTGTGGCTGGGCACGGAGTGCAGCAGGTGTCCTGATACCCGTGCAGTTGCATCGCCATGCTTCAGCGCCATCTCCTCGTTGTGAAGCTTTTCCATCATGATCAGCGTGCGGGCGTTGTGAATGCCCTGCGCGGGCAGGTGAATACCGTAGCAAGCAGGGTTCTTGCCAGCTGCCATGATCTTTAAACACCGGCAGCTGCGCTGTGCCATTCCCTCGGACAGCCACGCACCTCGTAGTAGCCCCACGTGTAAGCGAAGCAGCCAATTGTGGTGATGGTTAAGATCAGCAGCACGCTCCGAGCCAGCCCGTCCCGCTCAACCCATTGCGAGAACATCGCATCCGCTAAGAAATCTTTGCTGCCTGCCTTGGGGCGAGCCCCAAAGGGAGAAATTGGCTGTTCCAGTTGTGTGGCTCCGAAATGACCCCGAAGGGGTTATGTGCGCTGTATAGGCAACGAGAGCGGGTTTGTGGGGTAGGGACGCAGAGCTTGTCGGGGCTGTAGCGCCAACAGCAGCTGTCAAACAACGGTCAACGATGCTGGCAAGTGAAGAGCTGGTGCTGTGCGTCAAGCCCTGTATAGCTGGCGCAGCGTGCTGCTGCGTCAGTGTCTCCTGGGCTTTCTGGTCACTGACCCTGTATTGCCGTACTACAAGTGACAGCTTCAGACAGAGCTCGCATGGGTGTTTACAGTGAGAACAACTGTCGGCATCCAGCCTTTTCATCAGGCTCTTGCTAGTGTACACACCTCGCAGTGCAATCTAAAACACACCCCCACAAAAAGGAGATCACTACGCACAAACCTGCTGTTGGCCAATGGGCCACTGTACGTTTACACCTACTCCTCAGCACACCGCCTGATGCAGTTTAAACCAACACCCTAAAGGGCAGCCCCACTTCCTATGTCCGTCGGGCAAGTGGGTCGCAGACCTGCTGCCCAGCCGGGGGAGAGGCTGGAACATTTGGCTGCACATCTCAGAGCAAACGGCCACGCAGTGCACAAGCAGACCTTGGGCGCAAGGCTTCACCTAAGCCAGAACGCCTTCCCAGTCCCAGAGCGTGACCGTTGCTTGCTTTGCACAGTATGCACACCGTGCACCACTCAGCAACAAACCTGTTTGGTGCACTGAGGCAAGCAAACCGCATCATCTTGGCTCATGCCTAAACCATGGGCCCGCATGCAGTCTACTGCTCGTCTACACTCATTTCCAGCTAGGCCTGGGTTGTGGCCGCTGGACATATGTGAAACAAGGACGCAGCGTCATGATGCTGTAGCTCTCTGGCTGTCACCGCAACACGGCAAGCCATCACTTGTGTGAAGGCGCTGGCTGCTGCTTGACGACCAACGTGTAGTCAGTGTCCTTGATGCCGCGCATGCGCTTGTACACGGTGAAGGCACCAAACACGACCAGCACCACCATCGCGGTCATGCCGAGCATGGCCACCCAGCCAGTGAGTGAGATGCCTTGAGGCGTGCCACGGCGGTCACGGGTCACCAATGGGATGCCAGTCACTGAGTCAATCTTGTCCAGCTGAGACTTGAGGAGCGCGAAGGACAGCGACGCGTCAAACGCCTGCTTCATGTTGGGCGGCTCAGCAATGTCGGCGAGCACAAAGCACTTGTCGCTCAGGCGCGCGCTGGCGAGGGCCTTGGGGTTGCCGGACGGCCCGCCGGTGGTGGGCGGCAACGCGTCGTCCGCGTCCACAGCCACGTCGCCCTCGGCCATCTCACGGCGCAGGGACGCGGCGCCGGCACGGTCCTGGCGCTCCAGGATGCCCGCCAGGCATGTGCCCACGGCGCCAGGGCGCTGCGCCATGTTCGGGCGTGCAGCCAAGCAGTAGTCCATGATGTCGCCGTCGCAATCAGACGTGATGATGGCCCCGGGCTGCCACACGTAGAAGGCCATGTGCACCGCGCGACCCAGCTCCTTCTGGCAGCCAGAGGAGATGTCGGCCACCTTGCCGATCAAGCACTTGTACACCAGACCCTCCTCCGAGTTGGCCGACTCCTCAGTCGCGCAGTACTGCTGCACATCGTCCCTGCATGCCTTGCGCAGCGGCGGGTCCAGCTTCCAGTTGGACTGGCGGCGCTGCAGCTTGTAGATGATCTGGTACTTGCAGGTGTTGGAGAAGTCAGCGTCGTTCATGTTCTCCGCGAGGCACCGGAACACGCGCGCCTGCCCGGGCTGCACGTCGTTGCAGAACAGCTGGCGCTCAGCCTTGCATGCCTTGAGCAGCCCCATGTTCAGCTCGATCGAGTCAGCCTCCTTCTCCTCCAGCAGCAGCTCCTCCTTGCGGCACTGCTCGCTCAGCTTCTTGCGGTTGTCGCGCAGGCACTTGTGCATGCGGCCCTCGCCCGGCTCGACATTGGCGCAGAACTTGTCCACATCCAGGCGGCAAGCCTCAGCCAAGATGATGTCGTTCTTGTAGTTGGACACCTCCATCTTCTCGTAGTAGTACACCTCTTTGCGGCACGCCTCGGCCTTGATCTCGTTCACCTTGTCGGTCAGGCAGCGCAGCACCTTGCCGCCGCACACCTGCTGGCCACAAGAGGAGTGACGCACGCACGCAAATGGGTCAGGCGTCATCAGGGCTGTGAGCACTGCTCGAATGCTGCCACCCCACTGCAGCAGGGAGTGGGGATGCAGGCAGCAGGCTGGAGGTCAGCAAGCAGGCCAGCAAGCAGGTTGCTGGGGCACAGGCTGAAGGTGCGAGGCCTGCGGCTTACGCACTGATGTAATGATACCCACGTTGCCATCGCTCTCGGCGCACACAGAGCCGCACAGGGTCTGGATGTCCTTGGCGCAGTTCTTGTTCAGGCGGAAGTTGAGGCGGTAGTCTTTGGATGTCTCCTGCTCGTACGCCTCCACCTCCTCCTTGCACGCCTTGCCGAAGTCCTTCTCGTCCTTGTTGTCCTGCAGGCACCTGTAGTGCGCCAGGGCACGCAGGCAGCGGTTGGGGCAGGCTCAAAACCACGCATGCGCAGGGTGACACAAGCTGGGTAGCCTCCACCACCACCACCACCAGAACAAGAGGAGACACAAGGCACAACAGCAACGCTTGAAAGGCAAGCCACTGGCCCACACCATGTCACAACCCAGGTACGTTCACAGCGGCAGGTATGCACACAGCCGCATACCTGATGGCGCGTGCATTGCCATGGGGCACGTCCTTGCAGTACTTGGTCAGCTCCACCTGGCACGCCTCCTTCATGGGGTACTGGAAGTCGATGTTCTCAGAGAAGCGCACCTCCTCGTCAAACAGCGTGGCACGGCACACGGGGCTGAGCTTGTCACGCTGAGTAGTCAGGCAGCGGATCACACGCGCGCTGCCGGGCGGTACGTTAGCGCAGTACTTTTGGCGGTCCTCGTAGCATGCCTCGGCCAGCGGTACATCAAACCGGATGTCCTGCGAGGCCAGCACCACGTACTTCTTCACCTGCCGCTTGCACTCGGCGCTCTTGATCTCGGCCGAGTAATCTTGCAGGCAGTTAACGACGCTCGAGTCGTACGTGTCGATGTCATCCAGGTCCTGGGTGCACAGGGGCCACATCAGTGTGTGTTTAGCCCGTGCATGCGTTCGCCATCCAGCTGTGCAGTACATCCACACGCACCGCAGCGATCCACGAGGAACTCCTGGATGCCAAGGGAGGACAGCAGGCTCAGCTTGTGCTGCTGCTGTGGCTGCCAGCAGCCTGTGTGGATGAGAATGGGGTCGGCACTCACCCCAAAGTAGGCACACATGTTGAAGATCTCATTCTCGCATGCGGTGCGCAGCTTGGAGTCGAGGCGGAAGTCGCGTACGCGGCGCTCAATCATGGAATCGATCTCATCACGGCAGCCGCTTGTCAGCTCCTCGCGGTGATCCTCCAGGCAGTCCTTGGTGCGTGCGTTGCCGGGCTCAATGTCCTTGCAGAACTGCTCACAGGAATGATGAAGCGGGCAGCAGCAGGGGTCCATGCGAGCTCATGCACCGGTATGTACATGCAGCACAGGACAGTAGGCGGGGGACACTGATGCAACTGCCAACAGCACAAGGTTCACATGTGGTTCACATGTGGTGGCCAAGCAAAGGATCAGCCACTGTACAGCCACTGAACAACTGTTGTGCCAATATGGCTTGGAGCTGCTGCTCATGCCTGCATGTCCCTTGTACAGCACAGTGCGCACCTTACGCTTGTCAGGCATACACTTGGTGAAGAGGCGGACTGAGAGGCGGATGTCATCCGCGTTCTCCATCTCTTGCCGGAAAAGCTGCTCCTCACACGCCCACGACAGCTGCATGCGCTTGTCACGCTGCGTAGCGGCATGCAGCGCCAGGGAATAGACAGTCAAGGCCTGGGTACGGTCAAGCACCTTGAAGACATCACCCTGCAGCCTGCACCACAGGGGGCCCCTTGCCAGCCACCCACCAGGCAACCCTGCAGGCGGCCGCTGCCAGGCTTGACGTCCTTGCACACGCTCTCAGAATCCTCTTTGCAAGCCTCCCACAGCATGGGGTCAGCGCGCATGTCCTGAGCGGCCTGCACTCCCAAACAGACAGCCAGGAATGCCACAGTTGGACAATGTTCTATGCAAGCTGTCGCAGACAGAACGTGCAAGCACAGGCGCATCAGCTACCTGCCCCAGGCTGGGGTAAGCTGTAGCCCCAGAAACCCACACCCCAGCACCCCTCTCCTTAACATGCCCCGCCGCCTTCTCCAAGCAATTCTGTGCGACAGCACCTCCTCTGTGTGCCACCCCACTCACGTCCAGCTGGATCTTGAACAGTTGGGCCTTGCAGCTCTTGGAGACCTGGTTCTTGCTGTCCCGCAGGCAGGCAATGATCTGGCCGGACTTGTAGCCAAAGAACCAGGTCACATTGCAGAACTTATCTGCATCCACCTTGCATGCCTTGGCTGCAAGCGCACATGCAGCGTGGCAATGAGTGTGAGAACGCGAGTCTTGCCGCGAACTCAGACAAGCTGGCAGGGGCCAGTCGGACCGCAACAACATCATTGAGTCGTGAGTCGTGCACCACCCACCAAGAGGGATGTTCTTGTTGATGTTTGCGTTGCGAGAGATCTTGTACTGGTAGACCTCTTCGCGGCAATCGTCAGAGATATCCGGTACATCATCTGCATGGACATGGCAGGCAGGGGCTCGTCAGGCTCATGCGCGAGCATGCCATTAACCGTGGCCACCCGCAAGCATGCCGCCCCCCCTCCCATGCTTGGCGTAACCCTCCCCGTGTGCAGCCTGTGATCTGTACCCTGCCTCCCGCTGGCCCCAGCTGGAACTCATGGCTGCAGGCATGCTACTGACGAGACTGACGAAGCGGGTGCTGAGACACACACCATCGTTGGAGTCTGCATTCTCTGACTCGGTGATAGCATCGCTGATGCAATCAGCCAGCTGGCCCTCGCCCTCGTCAGTGTCCTTGCAGTACTTTTCAATCTCCTTCTCGCATTTGCCTGCGGAACATTCAGGTATGGACACACTGTTGCAGCTAGTGTTGTAGGCCGCTGCCGCGCTGGAATGCGGACAAATGGCTGCCAGCTGCCATTAGCACAAGGGTGGTGTAGCAGTATCCTTGGACGCTCAGCAGGATGCGATGCGCGTCTAGGTGCGAGACCCGCTTGCTAGCATACATGTGCACCCCCGTGTTAGCATGCGCGAAGAAGCCTGCATCCACCCTGTGCTGATCATGCCACCAGCTTCTCAATGTTGCCACCCCATTTGCCATCTATGACAACTGCCACACTGCGCTGCAGCTGCTGTGCTACAGCTCGCCGCATGGCGCTCATGCAGCGGGTCCATGGTGTCCTGCATGGCCGCGCCCCTCTTACCCTCATCATCAATGTCGTCCCCAAAGGTGACGTTGACCTCGGGGGCAAACTCCACGACCTGCAACAGGGTTAAAGTTGCGATCCATGAGTGCTTGCTGCTCATAGGTCCAAGCGACACTGGGTTTTAAAACGAAGCGCTTCAGCACGTGCCTTGTTCTTGAAGGTCTCCTTCTTGGTGCGCGTACTCTTCTTTTTGGCAGGAGGAACTGGGTCAGAAGCAGCTGGCTTGGCGTCCCCAGCCTTGGTGGCTTCTGTCTTTGGTGTAGCTGCCGCAGCTGGTGTCTCCGGCTTCTCATCAAAGAGCTCAATGTCGTCGTCCCCAGGATCAACGTCTGCTACCTCGCCAAAGTCGTCGTCCTCGTCCTCAAACATATCGTCGGCCAGTAAATGCTGCCCCACTCGCCTCTCCATATTCCCATGCTGCAGATCGGTGCTGGCCTGGCTGTCTGCCAAAGCACACGCTGCTAAGCAGAACGCCAGGAGCGCTGCCAGAAGCAGCCAGCTGGCCTTCTTTGCCTGCAAGCACATCGGCAGGCGCTCCAGGTGAGCTCTCGTCCAGCCTTGGTTGCCCATGTGTGCAAGCATGGCTCAGATCGCTGCACAGTGAATGCGTGCATTGCACAAACGTACCGCCATTTGACGGCTTCCCTTCTGGTAGGCCTTCACGCCTGCAAGAGGGAACCGGGCCCGACAAACACCGTCCTCAATTGCAAGGCATTGAATGCAACCAGCTTCTGTAATTGCGAGCCTTGATAGTTGCAACGATGCACAGCCTGCTGGATTTCACAATGTGCGCACAGCTCCCGTTCAGCCCCCTGCCCCAGACATCTGCAGGTCTGCAGTTGCAGGTAAAAGCACCTGTATCATAGGCCAGGCAAGGCCGGCGTGCTTCTGAGGGATGTCCTGGACTACCCTGATCAAAAATGGTTGACAGATGGTGCCGGTCAAATGCACGCTGCAGCCTGCGCGCTGGCGTGTATATGATGAACAGCACACCGTGAGGCCGGTTGCGCCGATTGGACAGGAAACTGAGCCCAGCCAAAACCATGTGACAGAGTGTGGGGCAGTGAGATATGGGGCCGGGCGCTCGGTGTGCGTAGCTTGATGGAAAGCAAGCATCTGCGCCAATTTTATCCACGTGATTTGCTTCTTTGAAAGTCTTTGGCAACCCATGGCGCTGGCATGGCATGGCCCATCGCATGCACGGGTGCTGCAGCACGGCATGCCTCCCTGCATGACAGCAATGGACAGGGTAACTGAATGCCACCGGCACAGCCCAGCACTGCAGATTGCTTGCATGGCAGCACGTTCATGCTGCTTTGCAGCGCCCCGCAGCTGTGGCACGTTCGATGGCGCGCCTGCTGGCAGGCTGCCACGCCGCGGCCGCACAGCTGTGAATTCTCAAGACCAGGGTTCTGATTTGGGCAGCGGTCAAGCACCACGTGAGATGCTGCCCCGAATGGCACCAAAGCGTGCTGCAAGGATGCCACCTGCCACATCACAGAACAACAGCAGTGAAGCTCTTTACAGCAGGTCACGAGCATGTAACACACCAGATGCACTCGGCTCAAGCAGGCCCAGCGCTTCTGGTGCACCTGCCTTTAAGGATGCATGGGAGGCTAAGGGCCCTAGGGCAGCATCCAGCTTAGGACCAGCTGCACAGCAGAGCACAGCTAGGGCAGCAGAAAGCGCACAGCGCTCCACGGCTGCGGCAGCAGGCGAGGTGCCATTGGCAGGCAGAAAGCAGTGCAGCCAGGGTGCTGAGGAGGGAGGTCAAGCAGGTAGCATACGCGCTGCATTGGCTGCGATGGTCCGCAAAGCTCCAGGTAGGTGGGGGTGCACCAGGGTTTGACTGCCCCATTCGTTCATGGATCTTCATTGCCTGTAGCGCGTGGGTGTCAATCGTGTCATTGCCAGGTGGCATCATACCCATGGGTTGCTCCAGTGCTCCGCACTGCTGCCTGACATTATGCGTGCAGGCCTGCGTGAGCGGCTCATTATGCCGCGCAGCAGCCCCGGCCTACCACGCTCAGCCGCCATCGTGATAGTGGAAGGGCTGGCCGACAAGACGGCCGTGCAGCGCGCGGCTTGCGTGATGGTGCGTTTCGGGCGTCATGGAAGGTGCCTCACACGAGTGCATCGGCAGGTGCTGCTGCTGCAACCTGGCAGCACCCCAGGCATGTGGTGTGCACACAGAGTGTGTCAGCGGTCAGCGGCTGCTGCTGTGCTGTGCTGTGGTGCATTTACCGGCAACAGATGTTACCCTCGTGACATAAACGGGCTGTGCGTCTGGGATGTGCGTACTATTATGGGCCCCATATAGCATGTCCATCACGGTAACACGTCCAGAAATGCTCGCCCTGTTTCAAGCATACTATGGTGCCCGTGTGTGTGATGGTGCAGGTGTACGTGTGCGGTGGGGACGCGCTGTTGGGTGGTGGCCCGAAGCGTGAGGAAGAGCTGTGGGCTCTGTCACGGTGGCCTGGTGGACTGGTGGTGCTCACAGACCCAGACCAAGGTGGGTGACTCGCTTCAGAGTGCGTCAAGTCTGAACTAGTGCGTTTGGAAGTCTGAACGCGCTGCTTCAGACTTCCATCAGCCCATTGCTCGGTGCCTCTGTGAACAAAAGCAAGCAGGCTATAGGGCACTGCTCTGCAAAGCCCCACGCAGGCACACCTGCCAAACTGCTGGTTGCGAAGCACACCCAGTGCAGGCACGCATTCCAGGGAATACGCCTAAAAGAATTCTAAATCTTCCACCTTGTATTCTGGATCCTACATGTGGAATGCAGGTGGCAGGGACCTGCGCATGTACCTGGATGAGGTCTTGGTGCAGCAGGCGCAAGCAGCGCAGCAGCGGAGAGGGCCGGCTGGGGCCTCGGCATCTCGTGTAAGGCACGCATTCGTGCGCGCGGACGACGCCCGCAGTGTGCAGGACAACAGGTGTGCCGCGTGCATGTGGTGTGTGCACTGTGCTTCATGCCATGAGCTGTCCTTTGCGCCTCGCTGGCCACCACGTGTGTGCGGCCTGTGCTGTGTGCACTGCCAGCATGCCTGCTTGCAAGTGATCAGCTCTGCCACTGACCTTGCACCTGTGGTCTGTGTCTGCTAGCACATGCACATCCAAGGGCCATGGGAAATGTCATGCATCCAGCGCGTGCGGCTGCAGACTCGTACACTTCATGTGCTCACCCCTGCCTACTCCTGGTTCCCTTGTACCTTGACTGACCCATGTGACGTGTCTGTCCACCTCCTATCAATCAAACTACAAGTCATGTCAACTACAAATCATGTGTGCACGCCACAGTCGGCATGAGGCAGGCAGCGTGGGAGTGGAGAATGCGCCCCCTGCTGCCATCCTTGCAGCGCTGAGGGTGGCACGCCCCTCATACCCGAGCACGCGTAAGGAGTTCAGCACACAAGAGCTGCAGCGCCTTGGGCTGCTCAACACCTTTGATGCTAAGCCGGTGGGTGGTCTCATATGAACAAACAAACCTCGTGCAAGCATCCAAATGCGGGTCAGGGACTAGAACATCAACAACATGAAAGAAATGCATAAAAAGAATGAGGTGGTGAGCAGCTGCATGTAGCTGTTGCCTTGCTCTGTGCGACCACTCATTGCAAAGGTTGCACCACACGCAAGGAATGCAGTGGCCACGGTGTGTGGGCACTGTACTATGGGCACTCGACTGTTTGCGCTCGCGCCCACAACTGTCAGTGTGAGCCACTGTGTAAGACGAATGGGGGCTGTTGCTGCTGCTGCTCATATGCAGGAGGCCCGCAACGGCGCGAAGCTGCGGCGGGAGCAGCTGTGCGCGGCGCTGGGGCTGGATGGGTGCAGCACAGGGGGCGTGCTTGTCACGCAGCTGAACCGTTTCTTCTCACGTGAGCAGTTCGATTTGGCACTACAGGCCATCCAGTCAGCATGACCACGAGCTGAGGGTGAGGGTCCGAGACAGACCTATACAACCTGATGGCACAGTCTGACCGCAAGTTCACGCAGAGTTCAGTGCGAAGTAGTCTGACAATCTTTGGCTCTTTGCGCATCCAGCTGCATTCAGCCTAAACTCCGCATCATGCCGTTTGCACGCCGGCATGGTGTGCACCAGTACTGATAACTACAAAATCATAACTACAAAATCCTCGTATGTTCAACTCTGCAGGACGGCCAAACCTGCCTTTGTAATGCTACGGATGTAATTGTAATTTGACGCCCAGCCACACCAGCCACCTGTTGCCTGGTCCTGTTTGTGGGCCATTTCAAGATTTGATCCCACCCCGCATGACCACATGACTGCAGCCGACTGAGACTCCACATCCTACTACAGCACACGCCTGCATGCATGGCAGATGGTCAGCATGGGGCGCATGGGCGCCACTTCACATCACCACCCCAGCCGCCCTGCAGCATGCCAACTGTGCAGAGTCCCACTGCCCTGATAGCTCCTGGCATTGGATCAGCCCCGTTGCCCACTGCCGTCACCTGGCATGCATTGTGGAATCGTGGCCAAAACACACGGCACACTAGCGCTGCACACCACCCTTCCCAGCCCCTCAGTTCACATGTCTGTTGCTGTTGCTGGGATTCCCAGCTGCGCCTCGATCGCCGCCCATCCTGCCTCTACATACCATGCCTTAGCCTGAAAGCTGGGGCCATGGAGTGACGCATGCACAGCTTCACACATGCTCCACTGCTTCTCCATCCCTGCCACCAGCAGCTCCTGATCATCACGCTTGCTGGCAGCCGCTGCGAACGCTGCACCCTTGGCCTCCAGCTCCCCCTTCTTTACTCCCAGCTGGATAGCCGCGGGCGTGACACCGAGGGGCCGGGCGTCCCTTCGTGTTGCGATGGCACAATTACACGCAGACCGTCAGTCCCATCCAAGCGTTATGCTGCGCAGTGAGTGGCATGAACAGGCTACAGGGACCAGCGAGGGGAGCAGCAAGCAGCATGGAAGCCCCACAGCGGCTGCAATCTTCCATGACAGTGGCCTGTACCCTCCGTGCAAGGACTCACTTTGTGTCCACTTCCATCTTGTCGTGCTGCTTGTCTGCCGCCTCGCGCGCCCCCTGCTCCTTGTCCCTCCTGTCCTTCTCTCGCTGACCGTCCTTCCCTGCCTCCTTCTCCCTCTCCTTTTCCTGCTCCTTATCCCTGTGCCTCTCCTTGTCACGCGGCTTGTCCTTCTCTCTGTCCTTCTCCCTCTCCTTCTCCTTATCTGTGTCCCTGTCCTTATCCCTGTCAAGGCCCTTGTCGCTGCTGACCTTGTCGCCTGCTGCCTTCGCACGCTTGGGGCTCGGCTCTGCGACTCCTGCCTCGCGCGCATGTTTTCCTGCGTGGTGGGTCAGGCAGCGCAGGGAACGTACGTCAGGTCCGCGGGGCTAGTTGCAAGCATGTATCGCCGGGCTTGCCACAGACACCAAGCACAGATCCTAAGCCAAACTGGGGCATCAGAGGAACAGCGGTTACGCTACTGCAAGCACACTGCAGAGGTGCAGTTGAACAACGGCTGCGGTTTCACCTGTACCGCCTGCATCTGATGCACGCCCAGTGGGTGAAGGCTCCTGCACACCGCCAGTGCTGCCCAGCTCCGTTTTGACGGCTACGGCTGCCTTGCTGCTGCGTATGGGCACACCTGGCCTTGGCGCTGGCTTCCCGGCTGCTGCTGCCCCAGCACCAGGTGCCTGTGCGGACGTGCTGGGCCCTGCAGCATCTGCTGCTGCTACGTCCGCCGGCTGGGATGGCTTCACCACATCAGCCGTGGGTGGTGGTGCACTGCCACCCACCTGCTCCTGCTTCACTTCCGCAGAGGCTGGGGCTGGGGCTGTGGCTGTTGCTAGGGCTGGTGCTGGTGCTGGTGCTGCTGGTTGCAGCTCAGGCGCACGTGCCTCTGCCTCCGCAGCCCCAGCAGGCACGACTGCAGCTGGGATTGACGCAGCAGGAACAGTGGCAGCTGGGATTGCTCTAACATCGGTTGCCGGGGTAACTGCTGCCACAGCAGCAGCACCACCACGGTCTGGCACAGCCAGCATCGCGCCGTCCACGTGCGCCGGCAACTTGGTGTCACACGCATTGAGGAACTTGGCAGCGTCTGCCACACCACAGCGCAGCAGTGGTGCCTCAAGCCACTTCAGCGTGCTGTCCAGCGTCTGCCACCAGGCCAGGCCGTAGCTACGGTACAGTGGCGTGCCCTCCGGCACGTCACGGGTGACCACCAGGAAGGGGAAGGGAAGGCCCCGGATTTCAAAGACCAAGATCTACAGGGCAGGCACGCGTCAGCAGGGAGGTGGCAATCGCGGATAGGCGCTGTGAGCTGATAAGCAGTGGGCGCGCTTAGCTCGGTCAGCGCGCCGCACGTGCTGCAGATGCATGATGTCTTGATGTGTGTGGTGCATGTGGGCGCCCAGGATGGCGCCATAACCGCAATGGCCAGCAACTTACAAAGGAAGGCCGCGTCATACATCAGAACTTCCTTCATGTAGTATCTCAGGTCAGACGTACGGGCCATGCTGTTCGCCTTAGAATACACTAGGGCAGCCATCGGGCCGCCCAATCCCAGCAGCAGCAGCGGCAGCAGCAGCACAGCACACGTCAGGCAGCTGTCCCCACCCAGGACCCTCACCTTGACATTCTCCTCCCTCTTCTGCTCCCCCGGCCCGTCCGGCCGCAGCATAACCTCCCGGACCTCCTCCTCGCCCTCTGGGTCCTCCTCCTCCTGCACCTCGTAGGTGTGCGGGTCATTGATTAGAGCGGCTGCATTGCCGTAGCCATACATGGAGACCCGGAACGGCTGCAGCGGTGCGCTGGGCGTCAGCTGCATCTCCACGTCAAAGCAGTACCTGGGAGTGGAGGTGGGAGTGAGGGCGAGAGTGTGAGTCAGAAAGAGCATGGGGATCAGATGGAGGGCAATGTCAGGAGTGGGAGTGAGAGCTGTTCAGTAGTGTCCACGTCGTCCAGGCTGGGATCATGAACATCTGCGTATCGCCTAACAAGGCAAGCTATGCATGCTACAGTGCATGCTACGCGTGTTGGCCTTCACTATTGATTGCACAGCATCTGTAAACAGCCCAGCATACTTTGACATTTTAGCCACACAGTGTGCTGCCCTGGTGTCCTAACGCCCCTAGCTCACAACATTTTTTGTGTGCTGGCAGCCGGGCAGCATGCGTGCACCAGGCGCATGCCTTCTGCGCTCGCCTGCGGCAGCTTTACAGCACAGTGCCCAGCAGGTCCCAGCGGCAGGCTTGTTGAGGCAATTGATGCGACACAGTACAATAACCAATGTTACCTACCTCTGCAAGTCCACTGCCGTGCGCAGGGGCACCACATCTGAGATCTTGGCAGTTGACAGGGTGAAGTCTGGAGGTAGGAAGTAGCCCGCCACAGGGCCCAGCACAGTGCCCGCTGTTAGATCCTGCAGCAGAGTGCCAGCCCCAAGGCACTATTGGTTCACAGACTTCACACTTCACAGGCTGTGGCGGTGTTCACCACAGTGTGGTCCTGGGGAGTACAGGCCAAGCCTCCCATGACACTGCTGGCCATGCACACACAACACGGTTTGTAGAAGGCAGGGTGCGCATGCTGTGCACGGGCTACTGTTACTGAAACCCACGAGTCTGGTGGGTGTGAATCTATATGAACAGTGTGTCCCATGGCATACTGAGGATGAACATGACAGTCATGATGTCTAATGATCACCGCTCTGAACTTGAACGATGCGGGGCCCATAACAGTGATGAAGAGAGTGGAAACGCAGGACCTTACCTTGCTGGCTACGAGGCCGCGGCCACGGCCCGCATCATCTACCACTGGCCGCACGTGCTTCAGCTCCACAAACTCCGGCAGCGGCTCGCTCAGCAGATTGTGCTTGAACTCCATGCCCAGAGCCTCCCCGACCGCGCTCTTATACATCCTCATCAACCTTGGGTTCAGCTTATTGCCGGGGCTCAGTTCCTCCAGTGCCTTTTTGGTTGCCACGTGTGTGATGGATACCTGACATCCCATGGGGAGCGACAGCACATGGGGAGGAGTGTAGTGTGGGGTGGGCCTGTGCGTCTGGTACACGTTCAGTACATTGCTGTGTGCCAGCAACGTGCCGAGCAACCCACGTAGCCTGTCTGGGACAATCTCAAGGGTCCAGTACGGCCCACACCAGATCACACACCAGTCTGCATCGGCCAACACGAGCAGGAAAGGCGTGCGCGCAACGCAGCCTCTGTGTGCGCATATCGCACTGTGCAGCCCAAGCAGCCAATCATACACTCACGTGCATGGTGAAGTCGAGATTGGCAGTTGTTTTCTTATCCTTTGCTTGCTCATCAAGCCAAGCCTGCTCCTCGTCTCGGTACTTGGCCGCCAACACCGGGTGCAGGGTCAGACCCAGGCGGCGGCACTCCCCCGCCTGCAGCTCAGGCAGCGGGTGACCAGGCACCATGCCACCACGTGCATACTTTTGCTGGTCAGCGCTCAAGCCGTCCAAGGCCGCACCCAGGGCCGCCTGCACCTGGGGCGCATGAGGAATGCTGCATGAGGGAAGGTCCTTGTGCTCCTCAGCGATCTGGAAGACCAACGGGCCCACTGCCGGGGCAGTAGCGCCAGCTGGCTGTGTCCCTGCAGAACCGGGCTGGGAGCTGCCGGGAAGCTGGGGGGTGAGCTCCTGAGCAGCTGGAACAGGAGCCACTGCTGCTGCCGGTGGCGGCACCGACTGCTGAGATTGGGCACGCTGCATGGATGCAGAGAGCTGGACTGGTGAGGAGAGCTGCTCAAGAGCCGCAGGGTCCTCCTTGATGTCCACAACAGCTGCAGGCAGAGCTGGCTGCGTCTGCCCTCCTGATGCCTGCTGCGTGGGCGCGGGGCCTACCTGGCCGTGGGTTGCATGCTGTGGCAGCGACGGTGCCTGCTGCTGCGCCTGCTGCTGCTGTGGCTGCTGCTGCTGCTGCGCCTGCTGCTGCTGTGGCTGCTGGGGCATGCTGTGCGGCATCTGCTGCTGCTGCGCCTGTCCTTGCGACGGCTGTTGCGTCACTGACCCCATTTGCTGCAGCGGCTGATGCTGCTGCTGCATCATGCCCTGGGGCGGCATGGTGCCCGGCATCATGACGGCCATGCCGGCCATCGCCTGCTGCTGTGCCATTAGTTTTTGCTGGTACAGCTGCATTGCCATGCCCTGGGTGGCTGGGTCCTGCATCATAGCACTGAGCGTGTTTGGATCCATGTTGGCAAGCCCAGACGACGCTGCTCCTGGCATTGTGTAGGGCATGTTGGGCATGGCCATTCCTGCCATACCCATACCACCGCCCATGCCCACACCCATGCCCATGCCCATGCCCATGCCCATGCCCATGCCCATATTGGGCAGTCCCCCCATCTGAGCCATGTTCATGCCTTGGACAGGCATTTGCCCCATGTGCATGCCTTGCCCAGGCATTTGCTGCATGCCCTGCCCAGGCATTTGCTGCATGCCCTGCCCAGGCATTTGCTGCATGCCCTGCCCAGGCATTGGCTGCATGCCTTGCCCAGGCATTGGCTGTATGCCCTGCATACCCATGTGCATCCCCTGAAACGGCTGCCCCATCGGCATGCCTGGCATGAACGGCATCATGCCAGGTTGAAATCCTTGCGCCATCTGACCAGGCACTGGCTGCATGGGCTGCTGAATGGAGCCTTGCTGTTGTAGCAGTTGCTGCTGCAGTGGGGCAGGCTGCGTGTCGGCTGGTGCGGCCTGCTGTTGCATTGGAGCTGCTCCTGGCTGCCTATGGGAATGCTGTTGGCCCTGCTGCTGCTGCTGCTGCTGCTGCTGCTGCTCCTGCTGTGCGCCCTGCACCCAAGCATGATTAGAGCCACAGCGATCAGTCCTTGGTACCCAGAAAAGAGGTTGTGGTGTTAGTATATCACCTTGCATTGGGCACATTATGCCACCCAGCACCATGTCACATACTGTGGGTTTAAGTTGCATGCAGGCCCTGACGCAGGCCTACACGATTATCATGCACGCTGCATGCACCGCACCTGGTCCCCTCCTGAGCTGCCTGCTGCCGGCCCAGACTTGGGCGCAGATACTTTAGGCTTCTTGCCATATGGCGCTTTCTTCATGGCTGCGCATGCAATCTGAAGTGGCAAGGCATAATTTGTACATCAATATACTGCCCATTTCCAGTCGCACTTGGAAAGAGAGTTGCAGAAGCGCAGCACACGCGATGCTTGTCGTACCTGGTGGAAATCAGATCGGGCTCTGCGGTAAATTCAGGTTGCGAGCGCGAATGCAGTCGTAAAGAGACAAAATCAACAACAACCAAAAAGTTTCCAGGCCCAAACCCCTGCCCAAACCCAAATCCAAAACCACATCGTTGGTAGCGAGGTTTGGAGGTCAGCCAAGCCCACTGCTTTTGCACATACAGACACTCTACTACAAACCGCAGCACCTGGCCACGGGCGACGCTTGCACCTGCCTCTCTAAGGCTCGTCCCGTGCCAAGCGTGCACATACATTTCAGAACAGCACGCTGCATCCTAGCTGAACTACTGTTGTGAGAGGCGCGGACACACAAAACCCCGGCTACTGCCAAGCAGAGAAGAATGTCAGGCGTTGAACGCGTGCAGTATTTTGACAACCAGCTGGCGTCACAGCTGGCGGAACAAATCAGCAGAGAGAAGAAGTGCGCGAGGAGTCCTGGTTACATGGGAGCATGGTGTACGGCATGCAAACCATGTGCTCGCCTGCACAGGGACTATGCTAGTTTTAACACCAAGCCCGCATGAGATGGCAAATCTGCTTGCAGCCGGGCAGGTGCCGTCCAGCGTGCGCATTCGATTGGTTGGCCGGTGAGCATGCCAACTGATGCCCCCTCCCCCACCACCTGTATGACCTCCACAGCATCCAGCGGCGCTACTTCCAGCAACAAGAGGCTGCAGGTACTATCAAGCCACGGCCACCATCGCCCCCGAAGGTGCACAAGACACTGTTAGAGACAGTGGGTGTGCCCAAGCATCTCGATACAGTTGAACATGACCCCATCCAAGCGATGAACACATCCATCAGGTGAGGAGTGCTCATGCAGGTCACGTGCCAGATTGTATGCTGCACGTGGCATGGGCGCAGCACACGCTGCATGTGCACTGCTGCAGGCGCTTCTGCTGCAGCACTGCATTGAGCTTCACATGCGAGCTCGAGCACCACTGCCTTCGGCTTGCCTGCCTGGGTTGCCAAGGCTGCTGCACAGTCTAGCCGCACCAGCCTTTACTAGACACCTTCACAGCGCCCCAACGCCATCCCTCAAGCACCTCCAATACCAACGTCCCCTCTACTGTCTTGGCTATCTTCTTGGCCCGCAGCAAGCACATGTGGACCAGCAACCCCGGCTACCTCGTACGAGATGGTCCCCGGATGGCGAGTGCGTTCAAGAAGGACTTTGTATATGATGCAGAAGAGGTGGAGTACATGCGCAGCCTGGGCTATATCAACAAGACTCACAACAAAAGACGTGACGACTTTGTGATGTATGTCGAGGCAGCTGCACGCATGACTCATCTGCTCAAGGGGCCTGCGGGTCAGGCAAAGCAGTGAGGCGTGTGCGGCACGATTGCTGGGTATGATAACAGCCGTATTGCAGGGCAGTTGTGATTGATGCACAGGGGATGCGCGGCCACGCCGACCAGGCAGCTGCAGTCGGTGATGGCCTGGTAAGCTGCAGGGCGCTGGTCCAGCGGCGGTGCAGGTCATGTGGGCAATGCTCATGGCATGCACGCCGCCAAGCACAGGCCACTGGCACCGCCTGGCAGAGATGGTGGTAGTGGTTGTTTCGCTGGCGTTGTGAAGGCTGTTGAGCGCTGGTTGGACTGATGAAAGGAGACCTTAGACGGTAGGGACGTAGGTTTTCAGAAGGCAACACACTGTTGGTGTGAAGGGTCATTTAAGCTGTGCATGCTGGGTTTAGAAGTATGCTTAGCCGGGCAGGCAACCTTCTGAGGATGCTGCTGTGGATGTGGGCGTGCAGTGTTGTAGGCTACAGTCACTGCACTGTGCCCTGCACACAGTGATGCATCCGCTCCAGGTTGTTTGTTATAACAATTACACATGCCACACACCGGCTGGCAGTCAATGTAATCAAAGAACATTTTTACCGTATGTTATGGTACGCATGCCTTCAGCAAGCCGCGGACTGCTCAGCAAGCTTGTCTGTTGCGTTCTACAGCATCTGACTTAAGCCTAAATCAAGCCACCGTGGCATTGCGCCACCGTGGCACCCCAATCCAACTCAGCACACATGCACACTGCAGCCAGCCACAAAGCACCAACACACCATGGGTATGTCGCCTTGTGTTCATCCAAGCAGCCAGCACTGAACACTCTTCACTTTCCGCCAGCTTCGCCTGGCTCAACCTAGCAATGGTAAACTCAATGTTACACTACACAAGCCTCGAGTCAGTCACGGGCTCAGCATGCGCTCTATCCAGAGCCTGCACGTTACTGATTGCCCATACAAATGCTACAATTAATGGTTGCGTGTCTCCGTGGCACCCTGCCATCCTTCTGGGTGTACCCAACCAGCGCCCCCATGACAGCATGCACCCTGACAAAGGCCCAACTCGCAGCACAGCTGTTGGGTGGACTTTGGCTCGTGCGCCTTGCGTGCACAGCCGTGCCCACCCAACACCTTAGCTAGCGCTCAACTACAAATCACATGGGTTGCGCAGATGGGTGGCATGGGGGGCACGGATATAAGTCTGCAAATCACAAAGAAGCACATGCGCACCGCCCGCAAATGCTGCCGTGCACAAAGCACACCAGTGTCCGTTGTGCTGCGTCATATGCACACAACAGCACAGCACCACTGGTGCCACGTGATCCCCAACTCGAATGAGTTCAGCAAACGCCCAGTTCTCAGATTATATCACCAGTACGATACTCCACACCAGGGTTTTGACCCAATGTTAGAGAACAGTAAAGCTCAGACTCATCCGTACGGCCACAATAGGTGAAATCCTCCAGCAAGTAGAAGCTGTATGTGGTCATTGGAAATCCTGTCTCGAGGCAGGCATACATGCGCCATGCTGGGCATATGTACGACGGAATCAAAGCACACGCATGCACAGCGCACACAAACTGCACAACAGCTACAGGTGCTGATGGAACAGATCAGCATACCTCCACCGTGCTGAATGCACATGATTCAAAAGGTGTGTTAGGGTATCTAAAGGTGTGCATGCCGACTCAAGGGAGTCTCGTGGCATATGCAGGTACGCTGCTTGCTGCTGGTGCCAACAGCCTGCCGTTCCAGAACTGAAATTAGTAATTGAAAGATGTAAGAAGCCTCCTCAGATCATGACCACGTGACATCCTGTATGGCTGCAACCTCGTTGCCGTATGATGGCAATGCCGACCTTGACGGCCTGAGCTGCTCCTCCCCATGTGAGGTCTCCACACCCAAGGCTCATGGCCGTACGGTTTCGGTGAGGAAGAGGGTCTGTGGAACGTGCAACGCCGCAGCAGATGAAACATGCGTAAACAGATGTGAGCACAAGAGACATTGCACAGGCAGCGGTTCAGAGTGGTGATGTAGGCACAGCCCCGCAGTGTGCAGCCAGCCCTTCAGCTGAACAGTACAGACAAGCATTGACGTGCCAGCATACAACACGCGCATCTGCAACCAGCCAGCATTCACACCTGCATCATGCCCTTGCCCTTGGCTTCCACGCCGCCTGTGGGCGTCCAGTTTTCGTTTGGCAGCTTGGCCGCAAACTCAGCTGACACATGGATGCGGCCAGCCTCCCCTGTTGATTCCATGCGGCTGGCTGTGTTGACAGTGTCACCATAGAGGCAGAAGCGCGGCATGCACCGCCCCACCACGCCTGTCATGCACGGCCCACAGTGCAAGCCCACACGGAGCTTCACCGGTTCGCCCAAGGGGTTCAGCACGCAGTCCGCGGCCAGCAGCATCGCGCGCGCAAACTGCAAGCCTTTTTTGGCGTGCTGCGGGTCGTAACCGCCCAGCTTGCGTGTGGTGGACCCATGAAGCTTGCTCAGCTGCTTCCGCAGCGTTACTGCAGGGGATAGTGGCGCCAGGCCCGCATTCGGGGTGCTGCTGCCTGAGCAATGAGCCGCAGGTTCTGCGGCCTGGTTGGCGACTGGTGGCCCAAACAAGCCAGCTGCCACCATGTAGCAGTCTGCACGCATGTCAAGGTGGTGTCATATGGGTTGGAACGGCAGCAGGGCGAAAAACAGGAGATGGGGACAGGTGCAGCTCCTCAGGCGCGGTTCAACCACGAGGCGGCACAATATAAAGCAGCAACAAATGAAGACATTGCATCACCTGCACCACCACCTGCACCACCACACAGCATCACCTACAAGCAAACCTACATGACTGCCCTCCCCGCCCACGCACCGCCGATCGTCTCCACTTTGTACACATCATGCTCCTCCAGCAGAAGGTCGAAGAGGGAAAAGAGGTGGTTGAGGAACAGCATCACCTGTTGATGTGGAGCGCGTTGGCCCATGCAGCGATTGTGTGAGTGGCATGTTGGACTTAGGCGGGCTTAGGTGTGTCAAGTGAAGTGCAGTACTGGCATGCAGGTGGTGCAGGTCAGTGGCAGGCGCATGGATGGCGCCATGGGTGCCTGCATGCATGCAGTTCTCCAGGCCGCCTCACCTCACGTGCCTCCACCTGCTGGCTCATGGCTGTGAAGCCCTTGATGTCTGCAAACAGCACCGTGACCTCTTCATGCTGTGTAGCTAAGTCCATGACGTCTTGCCGGCTCAGCTGGGGACCCTCAGGCAGTAGGGTAGTGAGCTGAGACGAATGCATGAGCTTGGGCCCAGGGCTGAGCGACCGCCGTGGTTGCAGAGTGGAGCGCGGCGACAGCGTGTCTACTGGGGACGCGCACAACTCTGATGCGTGCGTGCTACTTGGGAGCCGCAGCTTAGGCAGGTGGCTGCTGCTGCCACCGCTCTCGTGCACAGCCACTGCATTGCTGCCCAGGGGGGGAGGGCCAAATGAGGCATTGTCTATGGCGAGGCTCTCAGCAAGGTCAGCAGTGGGAACGGACACCCGGTCCTCTGCACCCTGACCCCCATCACCGCCCCCCTCACGCTGCTGCTGCCGCCCCATGCGTGCAACACCAGGTATCACACCCTTGCCATCCCGACTGCTGGTCCTGCTTCTGGTCCTGCTTCTGGGCTCTCTCGCGCCATGCTCCATGGCCTGCAGGTTGCCGGTGCTGCCATCAACGCCCTGCTGCAGCCCATCCGGGGCAAACCCCAGCAGGTCAGCTGCCAGCTCACTTCGGGGGCCTGTTTTAGAACTGAAATCCACGGCCAGCGCCAGTGCTGAGCGCATCAAGAGCACCGACTCAGGATCAAGATCATCACACATAGTATAGGTAGACAGGATGGAGGGGATGCTTGCTGCCCCCGCACGTCCATACGCACGCGGGTTGCCGGTCGCTGAAGAGTGATGCGGCTCCTGAGCGCTAGTCCGACTGACACACTGATCCTCAGCCAGACCCATGCTGCTGCCCTCATGTACAGTGTGCAACGGCTGGAACTGGCCGCCTCCATGAGTCCCGCCCGCCAGCAGCGTCTGATTTGACACCACACGGGCGGAGCCACTGTCCAGGCCTGGGACGGACCCACCCAAGCCCCTCTGGCCTAAGTGGTCCATTCCACCGTCCTCGTTCCCCTCCATTGGCTGATCGAGGTTGGTCGTTTTGGGGTCGCTGTCCTCCAACGACAGGCTGCGCTCCCCACATGATGCTGAGGAGGGCGGGGCCCGACTAACATCATGCAAGTCGCGGGCGCCACTGCTTCCCCCTGCTGATGCATGGATGCGGGCCTCGACCAGTGCACCCGCAGCGTCCCCCATGCGCTGGGCCGAAGTGCCAGGCAGTCCCATCATGTAGCTGCCACGCAGCTGGGGGGCGCTGATGTGGCCGCCTGGGAGTGGTCCACCAGGGGGGTCATGGGGCGGGGGCGCCCCTGAGGGCGAGCCATGTCGACCGTCTGTGTTGCGCAGTAGCGCGAGCTTGTTGCACAAGTCAAGTGCCAGGGCCATGGGAGAGCTTGGTCCAGATGTGCACGAAGGGTCGTCAGCATCAGGCGCCTGCGGCTGGGCCACCCTTGGCACGCGGTTGTTCTCCATAGCTTCCAGTGCGGACACAGTCCGGGACAGCCAGCCAACGGTGGCTGAGCTAGCATTGCTCAGGGATGTCATACCACCCCGCATGGAGCCAATGGCTGCAGAGAAAGGGCATGACGCACTGGAATGTGGACCGTCCGGAGACCGGCGTGAGCCTCCGCTGTCTGCGGCCTCGGCCATGCCTGAGAAGGACACGTCCGCCAGGCCCGATTGTGAGGCAGGCTCTTGTGATGGTTGCCTAGGCAGGCTGCCTGTGGATGGTATGGCGAAGGATGCCTCGCCGGCACTGCTGGACGTGCTGTTGGCACCCACTGGCTGGGGCTGTTTCAGTGGCTGCAGCATAAACTCTGTAGCTGCCCAGGTGTGACTGCCCTGCTCTTGATCAGAACCTCCACGTGATGCAGCGATGCGAGTCAGGGCGCCCACGAGATTTGCTCCTGACACCGGCGGCTGAGGCGGAGGGGGCTCGGCCACTGCCAGCAAGGTGGCGGAGGCGGAGGGAGACATGCTAGGGGTTGACAAGGTACTTTGCTGCACGGGTCGGCTGCCAAAGGGGTGCGTGCCTGCCTGGCGGCTGGCGAGTGCAAAAGTATCACTGACAGCCTCACTGAGGGTCGACGCAGATGTCTCTGCTACCACCAAGGCTTGCTGCTCCGCACGCGCCAGCAACACGTCGATCACCTGCTGCGGAAGGATCTGGCGCAGCAGCAGTGCCTGCTGCTGCATCATGTGCTGCGCGCGGGCTCGCTCTATCCGCAGGACCCTGGGGGCACACATAGTAGTAGGCATACAGTAAAAGTTTGAAGTGGACCATCACTCCCAGCACCTGCTGGGAGGCTCATGCACCCATGAGGATTACAGCTACACCACCCGACCCACACCCACACATAGGGGCACACACATAGGAGCACAGGGGCAGGCACGGTGTTGGGAGCTGTCTGCATTGCATGCTGCCATCGTGCCAGGACTCTTGTGTCGTCTGACTGCCAGGACCTCCTGTTAGATGGTTACCATGCCCTCTGTCTACATGAGGATGTTGGCCAAAACCACGCAACAGCTGATCAGGCTTTGTATCGAGCACGTTTAATGTGCCATGTATATTACGGAATGAGGCTTTGATCTTGATTAAGGAGTGTCATGGCGTGCTACGCACCGAGTGGTGGCCTCGAGCTGCTTGGTAAGCACCTCCAGCTGCTCCCTCTGACTGGCCTGTGTCCAAAGCAGGCCAAGGGCAACAGCCATGTTAGAATGCACACTAAAGTACACAACCACCAGGGCCCCCATTCCTCAAGTTGGCAGCAAGAACAGCTGGGGCATTGGTGTCAGGCACAGTGCCATGCAGTTCCCAGGGAAGCCCGCACGGCACACGAGCTTAGCCAGTCACCGGCCTCACCTCTGCCGCACGCTGCTCCGCGAGCAGTACAAAGTCCCGTGACACATCCCACAGCGGCAGGTCAGACAGGAAGATGTTGACAGTGCGCAGCTCATCCAGGTTGGCCACACGTGGGGACGCCATGAACAGCAGCACCTCCTCACCCATGGCGGAGCTGCTGGCGCCCTTGGGCGGAGGCAGGTGCGTGCGCACCATCTGGCCCTTGAGCTCCAAACCACTGCTCACCGCGCGCAGTAGGAAGGAGTTCTGGAGTGCCCCACACATGGCCTCAAAGCTGAGAGGGCTGACCATCGGGTGCAGCAGCTTGCAGTGGTCAAAGAGTGCGGATGGAGGGCCAGAGGCGCGGCCACGTCCGCGCAGGTCTGGCACAACCCGCTGCAGCGCATCTCCCACTTGCACTAGCCGCAACTGCCGGTCCAGGACGAGGTGGAACGGGTGCAGCCTGCGGGCAGGGGCGGCTCAGAGCATGCTGTTATGCCCTGCATTGCGTCATGCTATCAATACGGCCCACTCAGCAAGTACTAATTACCAGATCACTCTCAAGGCTCAGCAACCTGAGCCAGGCATGAGTAAAACTCCACAAAAGCAAGCCTGGGCTGCACATTACTCCTGCACACAGCCTCAGCTGCTCACATCAAGAAGGTCGGCGCGTCCATCGCATACTGGGGGCACTCGGTGTCCAGTGTCATGTCCACCAGACTGCCTGAGTCTGCACTGGATGAAGGCGAGATGCAGCTGCTGAGTCCCTGCGGTTTTGTCTGACCCAAGAGCTGAACAACGCGAGCAATGGCTGGTTGAGGTGGGAAGGACACCCGCATGACGTCATGGTCACACAGCCCTGATGCCTTGCTCTTAAGCAGGTCAATGCGTAGATCGTGGTTGAAGCACAAGCGTGCGACGCCCTTCAAGATGCCAGCCACGAATGGCTGCAGCCCACTGCGCTGTGATCGGTAGTGAAGGATCACGCTGGTGCGTGTGATCTGCAGGAAACAGAGCAATAGAGCAGTGCAGCCGCATGTGTCCCTGCATGCCGACTGCATCGCTGCAGCGATCACGGCAGTTAAGGTGTGTCAAGATGAAGCCACTGTCCATCTTCCCTTCAGGTATCAACCCCAGGCGGCTGCCATAGCACCCTGATTCACAATGGAACCGTTCATTGGCTTCATCACGAACCTGCTCCACCGCAAATGTGGGCGGGCGCATTTGTGGCATGTCTATGGACAGGTGCAGGTGCAGCGCGTTCAGGTTGAAGAGCAGCTCCTGCAAGCACAAGAGCACGCAGCCATTTCAGAGTGGCGCCAGGATGGTGTGCGGGCATGCAGTGAATCGGACCATGCAGTTGCGTGGGGTTTGTCGGGTGCAACTCACCACGATGTTGTGACCCAGTGCGCTCAGCAGCTTGCCATATCCCAGTTCATGCGCGTAGCCGGGGAAGAAGGCCCCGCTTTGCTCAATAATGCTTGCAGTGTCGGTGGAAAACTCAGCAGCAGCAGCCTCCACCAGCCTGCCGTGCATGGACAAAGACGCCACAACATCCGTGAGTACATGGCATGCACCTCACTTGCATGCATGCAAAAGTGCAGCACAAAACGATAAGCTCACGCTCTACCTGTAGAAGATAGCGTCGTCACAGGGCTGAGCGCTCAAGACCTTCCAGGATTCTCCTTGACCAGCCCTCTCAATGATACGGCCCCAAGCGCCGTTGTCTCCAATTGAGCGCACATATTGCTGCGGGCAACACATTTTGAACCCGGAAAAAGGTCAGGCTGCCGTGGAGTGGCTGAAACTGGTCCATCTGGTGAAGCCAGGCAGGTCGCTGCGGCGCAGAGCTCCTGCATATACCTCTAGCGTGTTGATGATCACGCCTATCATGTTGCCGGTCGGTCTTTCTGATTACCGTGTGCAACCTGGCCCTAACTCATCCTTAGGCGCTTCTCCAGCCCCTCTTTAGAGACATATAAGGACGCCTGGAAGTATCTTCGGCAGCACATCATCCAATTGATGAGCAAAAACATGTACATGACCGTTGCGCTCCTGTGGTGTAGGCTTGGCGTAGGCGCATAATATGATGTATCTGAGCAGCTGCATGTGGCCTGGCTGTCTCATATCAGTGGCTCACAAGATGGATGGCGGCTATGACACCCGTTGTTTGCGAGTGAGCAGGCTTGCTCACACGGTTTGCCACTGTCAACAACACTTCTAGGTGCGATACCGTTGAATGGCGAACGATGGACGACCTATGTTAGTAACTGCTCATCCTGCCCCTTCTGTCTTGGATTTGCATGTGTTTAAAGTACATATGCTACACCATACATCGTGGTGTACATGCTGCGCCACCTGCCATCATACACACGTGCGCAACTGTTCAGCACTCCCCCATGGTGACCCTTCTGCAGCACATTCATGCCTGTGCATTTCGGCTGAGAGGCAGCCCGCCTGCTAACCGCTCAGCAACAGCCTCGAATATGGCGTCCACGTTTGCTCCATTCTTGGCGCTTGCCTCGATGAACATGTAGCCAGCACTGCAGTGCAAGTTGATCATGGGCATGTAGCAATGAAGCATTAAGTATCAGGGCAGATGCTGACTCGCACGCAGGTCTTGCACATGAACAACCGGGTGGAAGCAAACGAAATGCTTGGGGTCGACATGCTTTGCGTGCCTCGCTGCATCAGCGCAGCCTGTGCAGGCACGGCAGGACTTCTCAGGGTGCAACAGCGTTCAGACCCCAAGCCACTCGACCAACCGGACACACGTGGTCCTACCTGTCTGCCAGCTCACGCCCCGCCTCTTCTGAGACTGCACGCTCAGGTGCAAGGTCCGTCTTGTTTCCCACTAGGACCACCACTGCAGGGGCCAGATGGACACACAGCACAGTGCAACCAGGCCGGTTCCATGCTCAGCATAGAACCGCTGGTATGCTGCTGGCACAAATCAAGGAATCGCAATCGGTCTGATAATAATAGTAATAATAACACGGCGTTTCACAGTGGTCTGATAGGAACGCAGCAATTAGCTACATCACGGCAGTGCTGAGAAACGGACCTGGGATGTCTGGTGCATTGGTGGCCAGCTGCTGCGCCCAGTCGTGGACCTTGGCAAAGGTCTCAGGCCGTGTCACATCGTAGCAAAGAACCGCTGCTTGTGCCCCTCTGCATTGCAGCCAGGGTCCGGCAGGCATACAACTCACACATTGTGCTGTGCAGGGATATGTCCAACGATGGAGAAATTCTCCAACCGCTCACAACACCCAATGACGAGAAGGCCATCTTATCCGACTGATGTCAGCTTCTAACGGCATAACATGTGGCCAGCTGCTGAGGTCACAGCATCCCAGGATGCATGCACTCAGGGATTGATCACACGTGCCAACACGCACCAGCCACAGGGACTTACCTGTAGTAGAGTGGGGCAAGGGAAGCATACCGCTCCTGGCCAGCTGTGTCCCTGCAGTATGCATAGCAGCGTGCATCAAGCAGAAATTGAACACCTGATGCCCTACGCCAGCATATTAATAGTAATGATAATAGCACGACGTGTCACAAATATGTCTGCATGCCGGAGCCTGACTGTGCTTAAGCTAACGTCCACCATCTACATGCACACGTAAACAGAGAACAACGTACAAAGGCATTTAACGCACACCACGATGATAATAATAATCACACGGCGTGTCACAGATGTGCACACCACAACACCGTGACCAATTGGGCACACGCATAGACGCATTGCACTGAGCAGCAACTAGCATGCAACGGGAAAGTAATGCCTACGGGTCGCTCAGCTCGTGTACCATCTGCATGCAAACAAGCAAGGCAATTGTGCATGGGCGATGCAAAGGTGCGCACCAGATCTCGAAGCGCAGGCGCAAGCCCCCACCCGCCAGTGTGACGGTGCGCGTGAGGAACGCAGCTCCCACTGTGGCGGCTGTGGGCGTGAAGTGATCCTTGACATATCTTAGCGCCAGGCATGACTTGCCGACGCCCTGCAGTGGCATCAGGTTGGCCGTCAGTGCCTGCCCAATGATGCCATACAGGCAGTAGCTGCGGCATCAGGTACGGTGATCATGCCCACACCACTCACACCCATCAGCATGCAGAGCGCGCACCGTATCTCCCAGCAGCACGAGCTTCACTCTTGAAGGCATGGGCCCATGGGAGGGGACTGCAGGGGCTGGGCTGAGGTGGAGGTCTGAGCCGGGTGCCTGCGGCACAGGGCCGGCACTGCCCCCGCACCCAGCGCATGAGGGCAGCATCTGTGCCCCGGGGCTGCTGGAGTGCTCCTGTAACCCTGATGTCAGACCCACATGGTTTGCTCTTTATAAACAGCCTGCAGCAGAGCGTAGAAATGGGCGTATGCGGCACATGCCATGCCATCGCCCATGTGGCAGTGCTGACGCTCCTAAAAGGGTCCACGCATTATGAGTATGTTGTAGCGACAAGTGCAGCTGGCGTTCATGTGCGTGGCGATGCCATCACGTGCTGAATCTCCCACCGTCTTGTGCCTCGGCTTGTGGGTGGGGGATACCAGTCGTTGTGGCTGATCAGATCATGTTATAGTACGCCTTTCTAGCAGTAGCTGCTTGTCGAGTGCGCACATCATGCGCGATTGTCGTGAACCGCTAGGGTTTCTCTGCAGCCTACTTGCTTTTATGCGTTAGTAGATGGTTACAGTCAGTCGAAGCCAAGGCCCCACTTTATCAGCCTGGAAAGGATGAGGGTGCGGAGAGGGGCCAGGAGGGGGCGTTCGTTTCATCCTGTTCAACATTGATCATTTGTAGCCTGATGCTGAGTGAATGAGCTGATGGTTACTTAGGTCTGGAAGCGCCCGACCTTGGACACAAGAACTGATTTATGTTTTCCATCATGGCTTCTAGAGCGTAGGCGCATAGCACGCAGTCTGCGCAGTCAATCAAGTACATTGGTAACATGAGTTACAGCGCCCCAACACAAAAAGAACGGGAGTTAACAGCACAGCTACGTGATAAAGACAGGGAACTCGTTCAGGTGAAAGCTGAGCTTGAGCAGCGCGGGAAGCTATTGCTGAAAACAAAGGTATGGTGACGTGCATGTTATCATTCAGGCTAGCGTGTTTGAAGCAGTGCCAGAGCACGGCTGTTTGACTGTGATTTGGCCCGCATGGGCTTCATGGGTTGCGTGCGTGCAACAAGCATGTATGGGCTATTATAATGCCATGCGCAGGTCGCAATTGAAGAGCTGCAGGGCAAGCTGACAGGTATGCTGATGCTGCATGTCCGGGGTTCGTGGTGTGGACCCCCATGCCCATGCTCAGTGGCTCTGATGTTGCTGCCATGCAGAAGCACGCAATGAGGAGGAGTCAGTGCGTACAGAGGCGAATAGGGTGATCGAGGAGCAGGCAGCCCAGCTGCAGGAAGCTGAAGAGCACCTGGCGGACCTGGATGCCCAGGTCCGGCGATGGCAGTGGGCTCCCTGCTTGCAACCATAAATCGATTGCAACATACAAGCTCTTCTTCTTATTCTTGCGGATCTGGTCAGGGCAGCTGCCAGTGCTACACAACAGAACACACATATATTCGTTGCATGCATGCACATGCTGACATGCTTTGGAACAATGCTTGCACGGTGGGGTCTGTGCGTGCCAACAGGTCCAGGGCCTGAGTGGGCAGGTGCGCGAGGCGCAGACAGCACTGCAGCGTGCACAGGCAGACACAGACACTGCACGTCATGAGGCGCACTTGGAGGTAGGCAGCTGAGCACTGTGAAACACTTTGACCCTTATCATAACGCAACAATCGAGCACGTTCCTGAAGTTTGCCACCCTTGTGGTTGAAGTTTGAGCTTGTTGGGTGTGTCTACAGTAGCCCCGGGTCCCAGCCGAAAGCAAAACTCTCAACCCTCGCCCGAGCCATGAGCCCTGTAATGGATCCCCGGCTAACTTCCCCCTGGATCGCTTCAATGACTTCCTGCTTACCGCTCTCATGACAGGCCACGTCCTTGGCCGCGAAGCTGAAGGAGCGGGAGCGGCGGCTGGCGGTCGTGAGTGAGGAGCTGGACGCCATGCGTGGCAACGCGGCAGGGCTGGAGCGCGCGGGGCGGGAGCGACACGAGCGCTCAGTGGCGCTGCAGGAGCAGCTGGACTCGGCTGAGGAGGCAGTACGCGAAGCCTCAGCACGCACGCGGAGGCTGGCAGAGGAGAAGCAGGCTGCTGAGCACCGAGCCGCCGAGCTGCAGGCGGCACTGGACACGGCACGGCAGCAGGTGTGACCAGGGGAACAGCCTTGAGACGAGACAGCTCTCAGCAGGGGTGCAGAGGGGGTGCAGGCTTGCCTGAGTGCCTTCTGCCCTGCCTGGGCATTGCCAGGTCAGCCTGTATGCTCCTGTACTCACAGCAGCCATCTGGTTGTACATGTCGCCGCCCTGCCAGCTGCTCGAGACGGTGTGCTGCCGCTGCTGCATGCTGGAGCCATAGGACGGCCAGCACTTGTTGCGTGGTCAGGCTGCTCCGCGGATGCATGCGCCATGAATCCCGCAACTTCAAACGCAGGTTGCGAGCGCGGGGGATGCCGCTGCAACTGCTGCACGAGAGCGTGAGGAACTTGAGCAGCAGTGGGGGGCGAAGCTTGAGGCCGTGCGCACCGAGGCGGGCGCACGCGTGCAGGTAGAGAGCGCACCTCTATTCACATCCAAACCAAAACTGACTCTGCTTGAGTTACACTGCAGACGCTCAGGGCAGACAGGGGCTCAGCCAGAATCGAGCAGATCATCTGATCAATAGATGGAAGCATGAGCTTAGGACCTGCAAATACTTGACAGCTGGCTTTGCCGCAGGCTAAGGAGTAAAGACACTGTCCTTGAGAGGATGGCAGATGTCCTGGGGCCCGTGCTGCTGCATGCTGGGTCCACACAAGCCATGCATTTCGATTTGTTGCTCAACGCCCACGGCTGACAAATCGATGCTGTTGCTGACGGTGATGCTTAACATCTGGTGCCTGACCACTCGCGCGCAGGCAGCGGAAGCAGCACTGGCCGAGGCTCGGGCGGGCGGGGCGGAGCGGGCGGATGCATCGGAGCGCGAATGGTCACGGCGGCTGAGCGAGGTGGAACTTCAGTGGGAGAAGCGGCTCCGCGACGGGTGGGTGCGAGGAAGGGTGGCACCCATGGCCTGGACGCAAGCCCTGCAGCTGGTGTGGCTGCAATGGCATGACGGCCTGTATGCCGTTGCAGGCCATGCTGCATGCGACGGCCACAGTGCGCAGCTCTTGTTGCCGTTCCTTCAACCGCTCGGCTTGCCACTTCACAATCGTGGCCAGAGGGGTGGTTGCCCACGTGCACTGCCTCATCCATACGCTGTGCACGCTGTCCGTGTTGCCCACCCCGAGTGCCTGCTGCCGTCAGCCATAGTTTCAACCCTCAAAGCCCATTACAGGTCCGTGAACTGTTTCATGTATGCACGCCGGCAGGATGGCCGCATGCGACCGCAAGTTTGAGGAGGAGGCGGGTGAATGGAGCGTGCGCATCACGGAGGTGGAGGCGGCCTGGGCAGCCCGACTGGCTGAAGCAGAGGGCCTCTGGGGTGAGTAGCTGTAAACCCAATCCCTGCAGCCACCGACCTAGCCGCAGGCACAACGCCGCTGTGCACATTGTGCTTGTGGCTGCCTGCTGTCAGGGTCTTCTGGTGTTGGTCAGTCTCGAGCATGAGGAGCGCGCGCTTACAGGTGCATGGCATGTTGCATGATACATACTGTGTGGGCTGCTCCCAGCAGCCTCTGCCACCAACAGTGCATGTGATTCACCGCCTCCCTGTGCGCGTGCCTGGTCGCTCTCGCCTGCCTGTCACTGCGCTGTGCGGCTGGCCCTCATGCACGCGAGTTGGATGTGCATGTACATTCTGAGCATCAACAGCAACTCCTGACTTGACTTGACTTGACTTGACTTGACTTGACTTGACTTGACCTGACTTGACTTGATTGGACCTGACTTGACTTGAATCGACTTGACTTGACTTTTCCATGTGGCAGGTGCCCGGCTGTCAGATGAGCGGCGTGCAGCTGAGCTGGAGCGAGTGGCGGCTGAGGGCCGGGTCACAGCAGCACGCGCAGATGCGGAGGCCGCCGCGCAGCTAGCCGCTGACGTTCTACGCAAGCAGCTGGGTGCCCAGCTCGAGGAGGTGCGTGCCGCGGCAGCGACGGAGCGTGCGGCAACAGAGGCGGCTGCGGCGGCGCGCATGGAGTCGGTGGAGGCGAGCTGGAGGGGGAAGCTTGAGGCTGCGCAAACAAAGTGGGCGGCTGAGCGTGCGGCGGCGTCAGAGCGCTGGGCAGCAGAGCGAGCAGACCTGGATGCACAGGCCCAACACGCCGTGGGTAAGCTTACGCTGGATGCTCTGTTTGTACTGGGGCCACCCAGCTTACATGTACTTGGCGTGATGTATGGGGAAGGTAGCTTACTACAGTGTGCGTCAGCTTACCAGTATATATCAATGTGCGTATGGCTAGCTTACTTCGATGTGTGCCAGCTTACAACAGTGCGTGTCAGCTAATAATGATGTGTGGATCGGCTACAGTCAGGGCTCCCTCTGTCCTGTGCTTAATGGACATGGTGCTATGGCTGATCCCCGGTTGCAGGGTTGGCAGCACGCAGGGCTGCAGAGGCGGAGGAGCAGCTGGTTGCATCTCACAAGGCAGCACTTGAAGAGGCGCGAGGCGCGTGGGAGCGTGAGAAAGCGACGCTGGGCGAGGCGTGGGCTGCGCGGCTGGCAGCAGCACGCGACGACGCTGACATGCGGTACAAGGCACTCCAGGGCGAACTGGAGGCCAAGGTGGGTCTGTAATTTGCCGTTCTGATGCTGTGGCTGCTGTTCCTGATGCTGCGCCATCTGGTGTACGTCCATCATGGCGCACGGATGCCTGCTGTGTGTGTGTGTGTTTGGGGGGGGAGGGGGGGGGATTGCGGGTGGGGGGGTTTGGCGTGGGTGGGTAAGAGTGGGCGAGCCACAGGGTATGCGTGGACGTGTCTCGAGGGTGTCTCTGGAAGGGTGCAGTGCTGGCCTGTGCTGTGCTGCCTCCAAGCATCCAGGTGTGCATCCTGTTCGTTGTGCCCACTGCGCCTGGCACCACGCTGCACTGCATTGGGTCATAGGGTCCCTGCCACGTGCCAGCAACGTTGTTAACTGCCTGTTCTGGCAACCGCATTGATCTTCAACACGTGCCAGGTGGCATCCATCACCGCTAAGCTGGTGGACATGACAGCGCGCGAGTCAGCGCGTGACGCATCACGGCGTGAGATGACGCAGCAGGTAGGCTGTGTACAGGTTTTTTTTCCAGGTTTCATGTGACATGGCCTTCCACTCGTGATGGGCCTCACATTCATCCACACGATGTACTGCTGATGTACTACTGCTGATGTACTACTGCTTCATCCACACGATGTACTGCTGATGTACTACTGCTGATGTACTACTGCTTCATCCACACGATGTACTACTGCTGATGATTACAGCTGGAGGAGCTGCAGGCGTCCTACGAGGCGGAGCTGCAGCGGCGTGCGGAGGCGGAGCGTACTGCCCGTGAGGCGGCAGACCTGTACCGCACTCAGCTGGCGGAGCAGCGGCGTGAGCTGGACGGGATGCAGGTGGGGAGGTGTGCAGCAGCTGGCTGGCTCGACTGGCTGGCTGGCTGGTATTGTGGGTGGATGGATGGTTTGGCTTTGTGGAGGCAGGTGGCCGGCCACTTGGTATGGTGGGCGGATGGGGTGGATTGGCCTATAATAGGTGTAGAGGCGATGGCAGGTTCTGTGGGCTCCTGCATCTGACACTACATTTGGGGAAGGGGAACAGCAGAGAGTTCAGGCGGGCTAAGGTATTGCCGGAGTATGCCAAGCCAGTGCGCAGTCTGCACACATGTTGAGTGAGCAGGCGGGTATCATGCATACACCGGAACCTGACACGTGTGCCCGCTGGCTGTACGCTCACATGCGCAGCGTGAGCTGCGTGCAGTGCGGGCGGAGGCTCACGCCCTCCGCATCGCAGCAGCATCGGTTGCAAGTGCCCCACCCACCTCCGCACTGCTGAGTGGCGTGGAAGGTGAGGGGGAGCCGGACCCAGAGCTTGCCCTCCCGGCCCTCCTTACGGGAGCATATGGCGGCCAGGCAGGCAGCCTGATGGTCCCCCCAGGCTCCAGCATCGGCGAGTTGTCCCTGGGGACAGCAGGGGAGGCGGTCCCTCTGGAGCGTGCTCTTCAGGGCGTCAACCTGGATGAGTCCGCCAGCATGCGTGCGGTGCCAGTTGCATTGCCCAGCCGGCTGCAGCCCGGTCGAGGGGCCAGCGCTGAAGGCGCGGTGGGAGCCATGGCAGCGGCACGTGGTGCAGCAGCTGAGCTAGAGCGAGTGCGTGCGAGCACGGCGGCTGTACGTGCTTCGTCAGAGGCCGCACTCCTGGCGGCGGCGACAGGGGCACGTGCACGGGCGGGGACCTCCCCTGGTCGCACTGGTGCCACACCGGCTCGGGGCAATGCTGCTTCTGCCCCTACTTGGGGCTCAGATGCCTCCAGGCTGGACAGTGCGATTGCATCAGGCCTGAGCCGCTTGGCGGCACTCAAGACAGCACCAGCCACAGCTCTGTCCCCTGCAAGGGGCGGGGCTGGTGCCGATGTGCAGCCTACACGGGATACAGGCCTTGCGCCCACATCAGCAGCAGGTGGTCTGCACTTGGGCGGCGTGGACGCCCGCGCAACAATTGTACTGCCGGGCCTGGCTCAATCACTCCGAAGGAGTCAGCTCACGTCCGCCTCACTCGCATTGGACTCAGTCAAGCAGCGGCTTGGGTCAGCTCTGAGTGCAGCATCAAGCCCTGTGGCTCCTGACCGTAGGCGTGCCACCACGGCTCCAGCAACCGCCCCCAGGCTTTCATCTGGCGCCAGTGTACCGCCTGGCATGAGCCCTGCTGCCCAGAAGTACCTCACACAGTACAGGGAGCAGGTGTTGGGAGAAACCTATGGCGCTGGCAGTACAGAACACACCACATACACCACAGCGCCCCTGCCCGCCGCAGCCGGGGCCGCAGGCATCGGTGGCGGGGCCGCGGCGGCGGTGCGGGAGCAGATTGCAGCACGCATCAGTGCGGCCATGAGGCGGCTGGAGCCGTCCTTGTCGGGTGCACCCTAATGTTCAAGCGCTACACCTTGAACCTGGCTACGGGGGTGGGGCAGCAGCCACTCTGTGACATACTGTGTATATGCTTTTGGCGCTGGCAGGAAGGTTGGTGGGTACATGTGGCTGACTGGCTGGTGAGGACAGCCCAAACCTGTTTGTGGTATATGCAGTTACAAGTTTTGTCTTGAGCAGCAACTGTCTTGCCATGCGTGTGATGAATCAGACACACGGCCCAAACAGCGTTCACATCACCTTTATTCCACCTGTGTTCCTCAGTGTGTTCCTTCCTTTTCCAGGCAAGCTCATCAACATGGCTCCCAGTCATCTATCATCTATGTGATCCCCCCCGTGTCTTCTGCATGACACTTTGTGCATCAGGTTGCGGTCAGCATCGCGCGGCAACAGCTCAAAAGGCCCCAATCCTAGCCCACCCAATATATGCCGATGATAAAAATAAAGTATACATCACAGCACACCCGTGCAGGGCTGATCAAGTAATAAGAACTAGGTATAAGTCCAAGTTGGAAAACCACAAACAAAAGCACCCCCACTGTCTCCTGCTCATGGTGGGCAACACCTTCCTCAAATGAGGGACAGAACCATGGGAGAAGGTCTCTTGAACCGCCTTGTCAGTTTGGTTGCAAAGCCCATCAAGGCGCATGCATGCAGGCATTCGTTATCTGAATCCATTCTCTATGTGTGTTGACTGTGTTCTCTTTCCCAGTGGGCATCATTATGTCATTTCTGGAGCCACCATCTCATCGCGCCGCACACTGCCCACATCACGGCTTGCTGCCAGACGCACTGCCGGGTGCTGATGCAAGCCCCCCTGCTGCAGCCGCCTTCGATGACTCCTCTGCCTGTCGAGCCTCCTCACGCGCCACCCACATTGCCAGGTTATCCTTCACAGCCGCCACCAACGGCGCGCAGCTCGGGAAGTACGTCGCGAGCGCGTTGTACTGCACGTGTTACAGCGGTACGACAGCAAAAAGCACGGCAGCATTGGGTTCGAGATCAAAGCGGGCTCGGGGCGGCACGTACAGCCCCGCAGGACATACAGGGCACAGGTCGGATGAGATGCACCGCTGCTGCGAGACTCTTGCTGCAGCGGGCCCCCAACCCAAGCAGTGTACTGACAAGCAAGCAGCGCACTGACAAGCACCGTGGATTGCACAAGAGGCAGCTGTACTTGATCATAAAAGACACCGTGTATTGCACAAGAGGCAGCTGTACTTAATCAAAAAAGACGAAGAGGCACACGGCCACCCTGCCTGAACAGGGCGCTGGCTGCAGCCGCAGGGCTTGGCACGTCAAGATCACCACACTGGCTGCACCCACCAGGGGCAGTGCCACCACTGTGAAGAAGCCGGGCTGTGACAGAGTGATACCTCCTGCTGCTCGGTCCATGAGGGGGGAGATGGGCAGACCCAGCGCACGCTCGCGGTCTCCCTGCACGAGGTAAGCTTGTACCAAAGTACGTTTAGCCAAAGTACAAAACCCATTACAAATAACCATGCAGTAATGGCAGTACGGCGGTGTTAAGGCTCTTCGCAGAGATCGCGTGTTGCCGTGCACGTAGTGAGCCCACAGTTCTGGTGAAGAGAACGCAGGAATCCGCTGATGCCATTGCTGCTCTGTGGCTCCTAGCATGTGTGTGACTACTTTCAGTGTGACCGGGTGCAGGGAATCAGTGGAGAGACTACAGCATAGAAATACCTGTCCCAGATCCACTGCTACACCAGGATTAAGCGCTGATTAAACATCCAGCATGCCAGGGCGTACCTGCCGGAAATACTCCTCCTCCAAGAGTGAGACCCATCGCAGGTGTGTGGTGGAAGGTGATGCGAGGTGGCCCAAGTCAGCAGCCTTCAGTGCCACCTGCCAAAACAGCACACCGGTTCAAAGAAATTCGTTTCAGAGTGGAAAGGTTCAAGCTACAAGGCCTTTGGCCTGTAATGAGCCACTGGGCATCGCCTGTTGGAAGATAGTGTGACAACAGCAGCAGCCCGCACAGAGAGCAGGTTGTTGACATTGAGGGCAACCCCGTGTTTCTTATGCTTACGCCAGCTTCATGGGCTGTGAAAACTACAGTTCCGTGCTTGGGCGATACATGGTAGAACTGTGGACGCAGATGCAACCACAGCTGCACAGGTTGTTTGGGCTGCTGGCAGCGAGCGCCGGACGTGTGCGCGCCGGTGGTGCAAGGCATTCCTGGCGCTGGTGCTGCAGCTCCTCCTGTACACTGCTGGGCCCAGTGATCTGCATGTGGCTTTGCATGAGCTGCACATGCGCACAGAACCTGCAAGCCCCTGCACGGCGCCTCAACCCCTACGCAGCTCGCAACCCCAGCATCCACAGTCCCACACGCGCACCTTCCATACCAGCATACGCGCCTCGTCATCTAATGTGCCCAGCGGCAACGGCGGCGGCTCAGCTGCGGTGAACGCGGAAGACGCCACACTGCTGCGCTGCAACGACCGCGTCTGCATCAGGCTGAAGACGGTAGAGTTGATGGAGGCGTTCCCATGCAGAGCCCCGGACACATTGGTTGTGCTTGACGTGGACATATGCGTGGCAAGAGAGGAGTGTGTCGTGAGGGCCGGAGATAAGGGGACGCCGGGTGGCATGGGCGTGGCTAGTGGAGCATCTGTGCACATGAGCCTGTGAGAAAGGAGGTGGCAGGTCAGGGGTCAAGGTAGTGTGGGGGCTTTGTCAGGGGGGTGCTTGAGGGACCGGCGCTGTGTGCTGGTTGAGGGCACCACAAGAGCCTAGCACAGGGCTGGATGACCACAGCCTGTTGCATACCCTATCATATCACACCAGGACAAGAAACACTGACAATCAAATAAGCGGATCCATGAGCTGATACTCAGTTGATCCCTGGTCCTTTGCATGAGCAGAAAGCACGCGCAGATTCCGCACGGCTGAGACTTACCTGTGGAGCATGTTGGCTGTGGAGAGTGCTGACGTCAGGAAATCCAACTCCCCAGCAGCACGCGCCTTGTTCACCACATCCTCCTACAAGTCCCAAAGCACAACAGCCCAGGGTAGTGAGCACGCAGCGAGTTTAGAGAGCGTTAAAGGTCTTGAGGGCCAGGCACTTTATGCAGGCTCACACTGTAGTATATCATTTGCATGCCATGCAGTTGCAGCACGGGAGTGCCATGCCCCTCTCAGCCAGAGGGCAAGCAGATGGGCAGTCAGACATGCAGGCAGGCAGGCAGGCAGACAGTCAGACAGTCAGACAGCAGGTCTCACATCAGTCAGCATGAGGTCGCACGTCTCCATGAGCACAGGGCCGATTGGCCGCCGTGAAGAAGCCCCGCCAACAGGATTCACAGCCCCATGCGTGGGCCCACTCGCACCGCCCCCTGCACCCTGCCCTTCCATACGCGCAGAGGCTGCGCGCAGCAGCGCTGCCACCGGCATCGGCCCTCGGTCCTGCATGCTGGAGCTTGGCAACGCAGCACCACGCAGCGTGGGGCCCCACACGCCGCTCAATTCTCCCTGGTCCACCCCTCCGCCTGTGACCGGCTGATTGGGGCCGCTTGGCAGGTTCCGGCTACGGGGGGCGCTGGCAAACGTGCTGCTGCTGCCAGCGGGCATGCTGGCACGGTCGATCATCACGCCAGGTGGCAGTGACGAGGACATATCTTGGCTGGTGGACAGCAGCCCGTCTTGCGGCCCTACAGGGCCCAGCCGCCTGGATAAGGAGCGAACGAGGTACAGCCCCCGCCGCATCCCTCCTTCGCCACCGGCTGGCGCAGGCCCTTCGAAGCTGCGCAGCGGCGGGGGCCCCCGGAGGATGCTCATGCGGGAGCGCAGCAGCGTGTCAAGCGAACGGTCCACGTCTGACATGTCTCGGCCGCCCTGTGCGATGGATGGATTAGTGGTTGAGGGGGTGCTGCTCCTGCCATGCAGGGCATTGAGCTCCAGGCTAAAGTCCAGGGACACTGGTGCTCCCTGCTCCTCACCAGCCCCGGACGGCTGCTGCCCGGATGATACAGTGGGTGAGGGCTGCATGGGTCCGGCCTCCGAAACCGGCTCCAATGTGCTCCGCAGCAGCGACGAGCTTGAGCGCCCAAACATGGAGCCTGACCGTGGCGTAGGCAGAGCGCTGCCACCAACCATGCCTGCTGCAGATGGGGAGAGCAAGGCCTGGCTCAGGCCCAGCCCCTGACCCAGCCCCAGCCCCAGCTTACTCAGCGGCTCATTGCTGAAGGACCTGTTGGGGGTGGGGGCCCCACTGCTCTGAACCTCCAAAATGTCTGACAGCTTGCGCACAGGGCCTGAGTTTGGAGGTAGCTCTGAGAAGGGCCCAGCAGACAGCTCTCCTGGCGGGGTACCCCCCATGGCTGCTGCCGCCTCCCTCGTGACAGCCTCATACGCCGCTGACATGCGCGTGTTGAACGCCGTCACGATCCCAAAGTGCGCCTTCATGCTGCGGGGTAGGCAAGGGCATAGGCGCACCACACATCAGGGCCCAGTAGGGTCAATTAATCCACGGCTCAGGCTTCAGGGCTTGACAAGCAAGGCTCGGGCGCAGGATTAAACACCACCACCATCGCAAGCCAAAGACTAGCTAGCATCAGGAGGCATCACCCAGCCCAGGCCGTGCCACCGGCCCAAAGCTCTAAGCCAGCTCACTCACTCTGTGGCCAGGACCATCTCAATCATCTGAGCGCGCAGCTGAGAGCGTGCCTCTTCTGACTGGGCTGCCATGAAGTCGTACTGCGGCTCACGAAGCAGCCGTGTGGCGGCTGCCACGTGGTGGTTCTCCATGGGGCTTGCGTCGTTGTACCTGCAGCAGTACAGCAGCAGTACATGTAGTGCAGCGCAGTACCAGTGATGCCAAAAGGACAGGGAGTGCAGTGCGTTGCGGTGCTGTGCGGTACAGTGTGGTGCAGTACAGTGCATGCAGCCTTGGGTGAGACGAGCTGAAACTGAAAAAGGACACGGGGCACGCCAGAGGGCTGCTGAGCAATGCACCAGACGTAATGTACAAGTTGAGCAGACCCACAACTGCCACACCACGCACGCTAGCCCACAACTGACAGCACATGCAGCTGCATCGTGTCACGCACATGACTGCCAGAGGGTCGCCCGTCTTCACTAGGAACACGTTGTTAACACCACGATGCTCGTAGTCGTGCACAGCCGCCGTCAGGTAGCACGCAAGCAGCTCGCGCCACTCTGCTAGGTTCTTTGGGTGGTAATAGAGCCCAGCATAGGAGCTAGCACTGAGGCTGGTGGCCCTGTCTGTGGACGTACGGGTTGACAGCAGATCCGTGGTGGATGAGCCACCGTGGTGCCCCAGACCATGCCCCGAGCTCTGGCCCTGGGAGGGTGCGGATGTCTCAGGCAGCGGGGCGCGCGCCGCGCCTAGCCGCTGCAGCACGCCACCGCGCGTGACGATGACGTGCAGGTTGCGCAGCACGTCCGCCGCATGCACGCGGTTGTGGTACGGGTTTGCGGGGTAGCCCTGCGGGAGATGCCAAGCATGAGCAGTGCACCTTGCGGATCGTACATCGGGCAGCTGCAGCAGTGGCGGCAGCGGCGGCAGCAGCAGCGGGAGTGGGAGCGGCAGCAGCAGCATCGCCAACAGCCACATCAATCTCGGCAGCCAATCGATGCAGGAGCCGCTGTGGGCCACAAGGGGGCTGGCAGAGCCTCAAACAGCTAGAACTACCTGCTATCGATCAGGGCTCTTAACGCAAACCCCAGAACTCGAGTCCTTATCCCTTCACCTTGGACCCTGGACCCTTTTTTTGAGCCCTTTTAGCCGCCCCGAACCTCCCAACAGTGTGCGGCAGCGTACTGCAGTGCACCGCAAGCGTACCTCCTCTATGCGGATGAGGAAACGTGCAAGCCGGCCCTCATGCAGGTTGAAGCGCTGCATCATGCCGGTGCGGACCATGAGCGCAAACGCCAGAACGCTGAGGGGGCGCCCGTCTGTCACGTCTGCGTGGTCAAGGGGTTATGACCACGGGGCAGGGGTGGCAGTTGGCTTCAGTCGCTGACGCATGTGTGGCCAATGCCTTTCCATTGACCACACAACAGCTGTTCAGCACGGCCTCAGCCCTGCCATCGTCAGCTCAAGGGGAAAAAAGGGGCAGCACAACAACGGCAGGGCGCCATCAGCACACCGCATGCTTCAAGTACAGCAGCTGCAGCACGTGGCAGCTGCCAGCACGGCCTTGCTTATGCAGGGTGCATAAGCGGGATGTGCATGAGCTCAAATGCCGGCCGAGCACACCTGAGAGCGCGAAGATGTCGAAACGCCACTCGTCCACTCTTTCCAGCAGGGATGCAAGCGCGTCAGGCGGCGAGCGCGCGATGGTGACCAGCCAGCTACCTTGCTGTGCTGCTGTCTGCGCGCCCAGAGCGCCCACAGTGGGGAACACCACCTGCCCACTGCCCGTCGTGTTGACTCCGTTGTTGCCGTTCAGGGCTGACGCTCGTATCCCATTGCCAAGCACCCCCGACGACTGGGCGAGGGAGGTGAGGGATGGTAGGCCGCCCTGCAGTGGCCAGTCAGGGGCAGCAGAACGTGAACTGATAGCATGCCCAGGACGGATGCAGGCCTCCAAGGCATGGGAGAGACAGCAAACGTGCACACTGGCCGTGCAGGGGCCATGACTGGCATGTGCTTGCTTTGTCCTATGGCCCAATCCAGCCTGCTGCACAGTGGCCAGAGCATGCAATTAAACAGTTACAGCATGACAAGCATGCTACGGGAATACAGGGAAGGCGGCCAGAAAGGCACTGCTGCTGGGGTGCATTCAGGCAGGCAGGCAGGTAGGCAGGCAGGCAGGCAGGCAGGCAGCGGGCGGGCGGATGGACTGGCGGCAGCCGGGCAGTCAGGCCAACGGCCACATGAATGGCTGGGCTGCACACTCACGTCATCGACACTGCCCATGGAGGTAGTGCAGCCACGCCCACGCAGGAGGAAGGAGGTGGGGGCGAAACTGAAACGGTTCTCGCCCGGGCGCTGAAAGAGGGAGATAGCATCAGCAGCAGCACCAGCAGCAGCACTTATCAGAGAATTGGAGCACCAGAGGGATAAGAATCTGTGATGGGCGTTGGTGTAGCGAATGTCATCAACAGTCAGCACTATGACCACCAGATACACGCGAGATGACCAGTCACACCGTCTGCACGCAAGATGTGCATTGTTCGCAGGAGGCCAGCCCCATAGCCAACTCACCCCTGCTCCCGCGTCCATACTCGAGCGCGTGGAGTTAGCTCCTGATCTCACTCCGGGCATGGGCACCATAAGAGCTGTAGTGCTCGCGCGCCGTCCCCTGATGTGTGGCAGCAGGTGCTGCAAGTGCAGCTCCATGCTGCCCCTGCGTGACCCCCCGTCGACTGGGATGTGTGCAAGGGACACTGAGCGTAGTGCGGGCCGGCGCGCCCGGGAGGCAGGCCGTCCTGCACTGACAGTACTTCCACCAGCTTGCATCAAGCTCCGACTGCCTAACCGGTCTGCTCCCACCCCAGCTACAGGCTTGAGCCGCGAGCTGCGTAAGGACACATCTAGTTCAATGGGTGCTGCTGGCATGCCGTGGCCCGTGCCGCTGACTGTGTCTCCATCCTCGCCCTCGTCATCACCCTCAGGCAGCTGCATGTCAAGGTTAAACGCGGACGCAGCACGGCGCAGCGCCACGAGGTCATCCAACAGCGTGCCACCTGCGGCGGGCTCAGGGCGGCTCAGCACCCGACCGATAAGGTCAAAGGCAGAAGTGGTCTTGGAGGTGGCGAGGGACTTGGACGAAAAGCTGGGCAGGGCACGCAGCAGCTTGGTCTTCACACGGCTTATTACGCCACTGCCGCCGAACAGCTGAGGGGCTGACTGGGGCTCCGTTTTGCTGGGCCGGGAGGGGGTGTCGCTGAAGGTGACAGAGTTGGTGCGCTGTGCGTTGGTGGATTTTGTGTCGCGGCCGGAGCCCGGAGCAGAGGTCTCCAACTTGAACAGCCGCTTCATCTTCTCCTTGAATGTGGCAGCTGACGCGGATTTCACCCTCTTTATCCGGCTGCGCTGCTGCCCCAGCGGCGCACTGGTGGGACCTGTAGTGTTGAAGCTCACAGCGAGAGCGCCCCCCGTGGCCCGCCCAGCCTCCTCCGACGTGTCGCTGCCTGCCTGAGAGTGTCCCACCGAGCTGCCACCCCGCCGCCGTGCATTGATTAGTTTGTCCGCGCTGCCCGGCTCCTGCATGTGCGGGGAGGGAAGGGGGTGGGCATTGCATGTCGTGCCACTATCCACGTATGCAAAGCCTTAACTGTGGTGGTAAGAAAAGATGCCTGTGCGTGTGGAGGAGGGGAGGGGAGAAAGGGCGAGGCATAGAGACCAGCATTTCCAGGAATGGGAGGAGCTGGCTGATGCGTGTTATGCGTAACATGCACGCTGCCCGTACAATCCAGCAGCAGCAGCAGCAGCAGCAGCAGCAGCAGCAGCAGCAGCAGTTGGTGCTGGCGGCTGGGGCTGCTGCATGGCACGCACCACTTCGCCTTGGACCAGCACCTGCTCGCCGTTCTCTGAGCGCAGCAGCAGCGTGCCCGCCGCCACCACACTGATGCCGTCGTCCTCACCGCCCTCCAACGCCTGTGAACCGCGCAAGAAGCCGCTCAGGCCGGCGCTTGCCCTTGAAGAGCCACGGCGCAAGCGGGCCCCGTCCCCGGGACCCAACACCGGCATGAGTGAGGCTGTGGCCAGGGCTGCGTCGCTGGCAGTGCTCATTGCCACACTTTGGGCCGTGGACAGCAGCAGGCTGCCGCGACGAGCGCCTGTGTTTGACCGGGAGATGGTCGGCTGCAGCGCTGCAGTGGGAGTGGCCCCATCTGGGCTAGGGCCCCCATGCAGCCCATCCCACATGAAAAGGTCCTCCTCAGGTGAGCACTCATTGACCTTAGCCACCTCATCATGTCCGCCCAGGTTGAACCCCACAAACCCAGCAGCAACTGGATCGATCGGCTGTAGCAGGGGGGTAACCAGGCGCGTGCTTGAGGTGCCTCTGGGGACGAGGCTCAGCTCAGATGTGCCCGCCACCAGCGCCTGCTGTGACGGCACCGCCTCAGGCGGGCTGCCACCATGGGGGGTTGGGTCAGGCACTGCTGCAGCAATGACTGCTTGGGGGCTCTGCCCCTGCATCACCTGCATTCAGCATAGAGCAGGACAGCAGTGTGGGGTGTACACGAGGCAGACGCAGTGTACTGCATCGTGCACTGCGTGCTGCAGCCGGCGGCAAAAAACGCTGGGACCAGTCAGCTGCAAAACAGACGGCGGCTTACCTGTTCACTTGACTTTGCTGCTGCAGACATCACGGTCTCATGGCTCGTGCTGAGCATGGCAGTGGGCGTGCATGGCGGCGCTGCACGCCCGCCCCCAACCCGCCGTGCTGCTCGCCCCGTGAGCATCTCAACCAGGGAGGCAGCGACAGCGTCGCCTGCGGCAGGCGCCTGGTTGAGCCTTGGGTCGGCACTCACGAGCTGCAGGGGTTCACCATGACACAGATTTGTGAGATCATGCGGGATCATGCCGTGTGTTTCTAAATTGTGAAAGCCTGCAGCACAATGGAGGGAGACCAGCAATGATCGTGCTAACTACCTCGTCCATAGCACACACATCAGTCGCCCCAGGTTATGTTGCATAGCTGGCTCGCACATGACAGATCGCCCTTGCCGATTGTATCATGGCATGATGCAGCATAGATGCACCATGCAGCACTACGGCCTGCGCCCGCTCCCACACACCACTGCCTTCAGGTCCATGACCTCCACATCTTCGCCTCGCGCAAAGCGTGAGATCATCTCTGCTGGTTTGCCCTTGGCCCCAGCTGCAGCCTTTACCGGGACCCTGGCTGCATCAACTGGAACCAGGGCGGCAGAGACAGCTTCTTGGAGCACTGCCACATCAGCTGCAGTGATCAGGCCACTCTTTGCTGCAGCTTGGACTGAGCGCAGGGCCTTGATGGCAGCAGAAGAGCTCACAGCTGGTGCGCCACCTGCACCCGTGGTGCAAGCGCATGGCAGCAAGCTCTCGCACAACGAATCAAATGGCGCCGCGGCAGTCTAGTTTGCAGACCGCACATGTGCACAGCATCTTGTGCGCTGGCATGAGGCCACCCGACTGTCACACACCTGTCACGGCTCCTTTTGGCTGTTGCGGGGTGCGCCTCGCCTGTGTTTCGTCCAGCAGCTGCATGTACTCGTCTTCCAGCTTTTGGTACTGCTCACATGCTGATGCGTACTGCTCCTCCAGCTCGCGGTACATGGCCTGAAGAGGGCACAGCAAGCGCAGCAACACCACGCAGTGCACACCCAATACAGCCGTCGTGCCTTGCCCCTGAGTGAACTGGTCGTTGCTTATGCCATGCACAAGCTGGCTGCATTCAGCTGGGTCAGCAGCAGCAGCAGCAGCAGCAGCAGCAGCAGCAGCAGCAGCAGCAGCACACCATGCAGCATGGCGCATGCAGCCGCGTATGCAGCACCTGCCAACGCAAATGTCTGGTCGCTCGTTACCATGGCCGCAGCAATCACCCATTACCGCCCTCCCTGAGGAACAGAACAGGGACCATGGAACATGGAGCAGCACACGAGCCTGCACCCAGCACCCACCACCAGGTCCTGAGCTGAGTCAGCATCATTGCGCCGGTCATCCATCATCAGTGTGAGGTTTGCTGCGCAGCTGTGCACCGGCAGGTGTGCGAGGTGCAGCCCATGGCGCTTGAGGTCAGCCACGCCCATAAGCAACGGCACACCGAGGAACACGAGCACTGGCTGACGCTGTGTCTCAGCTGCGGCACATGTGCTGGTGCCCGGCAGCCATGCGCGGCTGAGGCTGCCCTGCAGCTGCAGGCCCGAGTGTGTGCTGCGCAGAGAGAGCGCCAGGGGCGCATGTGGGCCGTCCCAACTGCTGCTGCCTGACATGACTCCGCTGGCTGCGTCAGCCCACCCCATGGATGCTGGCAGGCAGATGCTGAGCAGCTCTGTGACGGGCTGCCCCACCAGTGGCTGGCCTGGGAAGACAGCTGGCAATGCTGAGCCTGCCTGGATAATGCTCAGACTGTCTGGGCGCAGGATTACGGAGAAGGGGTGCAGCGTGGCCCAGCCACCGCTACACCAGACTGGGCCCATGGCACCGGCAGCAGCTGCAGCAGCACCGTCTTGCCCGGCCAGTGTGGTCACTGGCGGCTGTGTCTGTGCCCCTGAGCACGTACGGCAGTTGGCCAGCCCAGCTGCTGCTTCATCGCCGCCCTCCATACTCTGTGCAGCAGCTGTGCTACTGGTCCTCGCTGGGGTGGCTACCGCTGACACAGGCGCGTGGGTGACAATGAAACATTCGAGCCCGTGCTCCTCGACGCTTGCCAGATGCTCGACACCCACGCATGGCTCATGGAACAGCTGTGCTGCGAAGCTGCGCAGCATGCCGGCCAGGATATGATGCAAGCCCTTTTGAGGAACTGTGATGCGCACGTGCGTCTGTGTAGCGCTGGCCCGCGTGGCTGACACCAGTATGGATGGGACGGTACGAGTGCTAGAGGCCAGTGCAGCCGTTGTGGTCAGGAACTCGGCAAAGCTGCCTGCCATGGAGCTCCACAGCTGCAGACGCAAAGTTGCAAGTTTACCTTAAGCACACAGTCCAAGTGCGTGCCAGCCAATGAATGCATGCATGGACCGTGTGCAACATGGTGCAGCGTGCCAGACATGCAGGCTCTGGAGGTTTGGTGCTCCCGAGCGCGGCTTGCAACGGGCCTGCTTACCTCCTTTTGCTGGTGACCCATGCTCTCGCAGCACGAGGCCGCGAAGAGCGGAGCCACGTCCGGCAACCGGATGTCAAGTTCATCCTGCAGGGTCTTGCAGTTAATCACCCTGCATCAAATGCCACAACAACAGTAATATGGTTGGATCGAACGCAGCGTTCCAACTCGGGCGGTACACAGTGCAGCAGGAGGCGGAGCAATGCAGAACTGAAAGATAAGGCGTGTCTAATTTACTTGCCGGATGAACTCATCATGGCCCCACATCCCCCCGTCCTCCCCCAGAGCTGCCACATCGTGAATTCGTGAGCTCCTGAACACATCGTGAAGCTTCTCTTCTCCGAGCTCTTTACGGAGAAAATGGCGGAGCTGCTCGATGCTGGGGGGCAGCATGGATTCATGCGGGCATGAGGCAGATGGTAAACAGGTTCATGTTTTGCGCGTGCTGGTTGCCGATGCCTCCACAGCACTTGAAAAGAATAAAATGGTGTCGAAAATCGTGGAGCTGCTGGCCACCGTGGCAGCCTCAGTTACAAGGATTGCTGTGCCGCATCTACCAACCTCCAGCATAGCGATCTCAACTCATTACCTGCATTTGCCCGATAACGGCGGGCCTGTGATAGTGTACTGCTGTGGTACATCATCCTCCCTGTGCAGCCTTGTCGCTTGCCGGCACTAGCCCCTACTATGCAGCAATTCTACAGGCACCTACTGCACTTCCGTCGGTGTTCGCGCAAACAGCGGACTGCTTCACCATCGGCTGCGGCTGCTTGCTGCCGCCCTCATCGCCCTGTTCCCAGGGTGCGGTTCTCCACATCTGCTTGCGTGGCAATGCGCCCCATGGATGCCTGGAGGCGCTCAAAGACCTCGTCGGGTGAGAGGTGCTCTACCACAAGGAAGCGCTGCCGTGAGCGGGTGCCACGGTGCAGCTGCAGCTGCGTGAGGCGCGCGCCCAGCGCCTTGCCCATCATTTGTAGCACCTCCTGCGCACATGCATGCACAGCCAGCACAGCTGCAAAGTGACATCCGCAGGGTTTCATTGACATGAGAGCCACAAGCCCTGTTGGGCAGCCTGCAACCGACATGCAGCGTGCATGACTGCTGTCCAGCAGCCCTGAGCTTCCGCAAGCATTGGTCGCCCAGTGGACTCACCGCCTGCACTGCCTCCGGGACTGCAGCGTTGGACGTGATGTGGATGCGTACGTGGTCTGCAGTGATCTTGACCAAGGCAGGCCGGTGCACGCGGTCCTCAATCTCAAGCCGCACCTCCGTTCCACCTGTAGCACCAGTTGCAGGGGCTTGTCATGCAGCAGCAAGCCTTGTGCACATGCACATTATACCAGTTGTTCACAGTACATCGGGCGATGCACAGAGGGCAACAGGGTGCCTGCTCACAATCCTCGGTTTCCATGCCTAACCCTGCAGGCAAGCAGCATGTGTATGCCTTCTCTGTTTGATGCGCCTGCCCACTGAAGATGCACACTAGCTGCACACCTGTGGCCTTGTGCGGCCGGATGCATGGCGGCACCAGCACCTTGTCTCCGCGGATGACTGCCTGGTTCACGTATGTTGTGACCGCATCACCGAGGATGTAGATATACTGCCCCTCCTTTTCGCTCCTGTGCGCAGACTCGGCATGATAACATTGCAGCACAGTGCTTCTGGTGATGCCACGTTTTATATGTACTGCAGCGGCATCATAACTGCCCCATCATGACTGTTCGCTACACACCTGTAGCCGATTGGCAGTGTGCCCACCATTAACCGGTACTGGCGCTCAATGTTGCCGTTGTGCCTGCACCGTGCGCACATCGTCAGGGCGTCATGGGTGAGCAGTGCACAGCATGTGCGCATGGACGCATGCAGTCAACACAACGCCATGCGGGCACCTGCATGCATACCAGAGCTGCTTGTGGATGGCGCGCACCTTTTTATAAGTTTGCTTCCTCCATCTGACGTGTACAGCTTGACTGTGTGTTGGTCTGTGTCAATGATGCGAGAACCATCTGTTCGCCTCCGCGGTAATTTCTCAATGTCGCAATCTGCAAACAAGTGTTGGGCTTGGCATCAGGCCTGTTGGCGCAACATCTGATCACCCAAGATTGCTGCTCACCTATCGTGAAAGCGTGCTTTCCAGTAAACTTGCAATAGTATACAAAGAGGCGCTCCTCGCCCGTGGCGGGAGCATCCTCGCTTGTGAAGGTAAGGGTCGTGCGCTTTGGCATGTTTTATTTTGCTGTCAGTACTTGACCTTTTGCTTAAATTGGAACACGGATGCTGGGGTTCGTCGGATCAAGACCCCATGTTTGCAAAAACAGCAGCGTCCTGAGATTCTGGCATTTATGGTTTGAGAGGAATAGACAGAAGAGCTAGACAGAACACAGCTTTTTCACTGAGAAACGAGAAAACCCTTGCTTGTTCAGGGTTTGCGATACGTAAGCTGTGATTAGTCCTGAATAGCCAGGACTTGGTTGTTCAAGCCTTTCTGCAGCTGAACATGTAGCCCCTTAACACCTGAAGATCTGTGTACAACAGCAGCAAAAATGTCGATGAACCCGAAGCTCCAGACGATGCTCGCTCAGTACGAGCAGGGCCAAGCTTGGGTACAAGACATACTGGTGGAGACTGAGAGGACGAAGGGCACCAAGCGGCCAGTTCCAACCCCTGCTGCCCCAGTTGCTGCAGTGCACGCAGCACCAGTGGAGGAGGCGAGCAAGCCTGAGGCTGGCAAGGTCAAGCTGAAGCTCAAGGTGTGCATGGTTTACAGCGCGCAGGCCCCATGTGTGCACCGTGCGCAGGAGCATGCATGCGCATGGTGTACGCCCACATCGTCATGGCTGCTCGGCTGCGTAACGGCATGCTGCCCCTGGCCTGCATGCCCACGCGCAGGGTGCTGCCAATGGCTTTGTGCCTGCGCCAAAGGTTGCGACAACCGCGAGCTTGCTGGTCGCATCCACCCATGCCAGCGCAGTCCCTCTGGACCCCACCACAGCTGTGCTAGCGAAGCGCGTCAAAGACGTGCTTGACTGCCTACACGCAAACAACGGCACGCAACTGACACCTCTTGAAATCCTGCAGCGCACACAGCACAACCTGGCAGCAGATAATGAACTGCTGCGCGCTCTGCACACGCACCCGCGCGTGGTGTATGAAGGCGGCCCGTCAACTGCATCATCTGCAGCCGCAGCTGCAGCTGCAGCCCCTCCAACTGCACCAGCAGGCTGGTACACATATCGGCCAGAAATCGAGGGGGTGCGTGACAAGGTCAGCCTGCTGAACTACGTGCGAGACCTCAAAGGGCGAGCCGCCCTGCTGTCCACACTCAAGGCGACATACCTCAAAGCTGAAGCAGACCTGCAGGCGCTCAAGGCAGAGGGCAAGATCTTTATCATTGGCCACCCAGAGCCGGGCATGGTGCGTGGCTGCCTGCAGAGTTCCTTGTAGGAGAAGTACATGCTGGATGATGCACAGGGGTGCCTGAGGCATACACAGCGCGGGATGTGCGCTTGGCCAGCAGTGGAGGGATCAAGCGAGGCGCCCGCATGCTGGAATTGTGAACATGTGCAGGTCATGGTCTTGTTGTGTTGCAGCTGCTGCCCTTTCATGCCATGCTTGGGTTTTTTTTTGTTGGTTTGGTGCATGGGTATGCACTATGCAGCAGCAACAACAAGTTGCATTAACACTGCAAACGCTCACATGCACAGGATGCTGTATTTGCTTGCGACATGATGGGCATGGGCAAGGTGGGCGAGGACGTGCGCAGCCTGTGGTTTGAAGTCACTGCACCGCATGTCAAGGACCGCGTGCCGCAAGGCGTCCAGGAGCTGCAAGCGGCAGTGACGCGCGCAGGTGCGCACACATGCATGCAGCTTCATATGCAAGAGTGTAATGGCAAGGCCATGTCATCTGATGCACATGGGATGAATTGGCGGCCCAGGTGGTTACCCAGCTCAATAGCCAGTGGCATGCGTGATCAAGATCGTGCGCTTCCTCACCCCCCATACCAAGCCTATGTGCTGTGCACCGCCCCTCATGCGAACTGTGGTTCCATGGCCATGCGCTCACACCTGCTGAAGCGCCAAGCAAGCTGTGCGTATCGCGTGTGCGCCATGCGCAGGCTTGCGTTCTGCGCTTGCACACCAGCCTGTCAAGCGTGCTGCGGCGGGAGACAAGCGTGAGCGACCCAAGAAGCCGCGGCAGCAGAGGTTCAAGATTGAGAAGGCAACTAACGCGCACTTGCCGTTCCTGTTTGCTGGTGCACAGCCAAAGAACATCGATACGTAGAAAGGATGCATCGCAGTACAATTTGGACTGTGTCAAGGGCAGGAGCTCAGCTTGAGGGAGGTCCCCTGTATTGTAGGGAAGGGGCATCAGGTGCTCAGGCACCACATGACTTGCTTGCTACCGAGGGTTGGAGAATTGCGTGCTATCGATGGGTGGACGTGGCGGAGGGAAACGAGGCAGTACACCAGGCTGTATCGTCTGTATGCCTGTTGCTTGTGGAGATGCTTTGTATCAAACAAAGTGGTGTGTATGCATGCTGTGGCTGTGGGAGGCCCAGCGTTTGACCACTTCTGAGGCTGTAGATGGCTGGCTGACTCGTGCATCATGCTGAGCACGCTGCGTTCATCAGGTGCTGTCCAGGGTTCAGCACACAGCCGTCACAGCAGAGAAGAATATATCGCCGCTGTGTCCAAGCCACCCGTCGCTATAAGCGCTGTCCAAGGCCTCCACACCACATCCTTGGGCTTTTCCGCTGTACGCGGCGCGAACACCGCATTGCAGCACGGATTGATTTTGCGTGTGGCACGGTGCCCATAAGCGGGGTGTCATCTTGGCGTACCGGGGGGCCATATGTGGTGCAGGGACAGCCACGAAATTCGAAAGTCTGTGACATGTGACCCCGACAGATATGCAGCATGCATGCACTGACGGTCTACAACACAATCCATCTTCTCAAATACCCAGCATATACGGCAGGATGGCAGCCCCTATGACCCGCAGCGCCCTTGGGGAGCTCAGCAACAAGGACCTGACAGCGGTCAAGGACGCTGGTAAGACCGCAGCGTCTCCCATCAAGGACAACAAGCGCGAGCTGTTCAACAGCCCACTGAAAAGCACTCGTGCGCCTGAGCCCCTGCTCGACCCAAACCCGGACAGGTGGGGCCAGCTGCAGGTCCATCGGCCCTGAGAAGCCGCTGGACCCCATGTGCTAATAATGCATGTGCCCGTGGCGCGTGGTCAACGCGCTATCGTTTAAAATTCACATGGTCCCGCCCATGTCTCAGGTTCTGCATGTTCCCCATCACCAACAAGGCCGTATGGGAGTTCTACAAGAAGGCTGAGGCCAGCTTTTGGACTGGTGCGTGGGGTCGCTGCTTTCGGAGCTGTAGCTGAGATGCGGCTGTTGGGATCCATGCAGCCAACTCGTGCATGCTGGCTGCCTGCTGCCACTCTTGACAGCGTCTTTACGCACCGTTGCTTGATTCGTGCGTGCAGCCGAGGAGGTGGACCTGGGTGATGACATGAAGCATTGGGAGAAGCTCAGTGCGGATGAGAAGCACTTCATCAGCCATGTGCTGGCCTTCTTCGCCTCCTCCGATGGCATTGTGAACGAGAACCTGGCTTCACGCTTCATGCGCGAAGTGCAGCTGCCCGAGGTACGCCAAGGGCCGCAGCCATTCATATGCTCGAGTTATGTCATCTGTCAGTGCCCAGCTGACATGTGCAAATCGCTGAATGCTCGCGTGCAGGCACGTGCCTTCTACGGCTTCCAGATCGCCATTGAGAACATCCACTCCGAGATGTACTCCCTGCTGCTGGAGTCCTACATCAAGGACCCCATGGAGAAGAACAAGCTGTTCCATGCCATTGACACCGTGCCTTGTGTGGGCAAGAAGGCGCAGTGGGCCATCAAGTGGATTTCCAGGTGGGCAGGGTCCGTCAGTATGTGAGGAGCTCGTGGCGCTTTGGCACATCGCGCTTAGTGCCATGCAGACAAGCCTCCATGCGTGCATGCACGCAATGCTTGTATGCAGCTGCGAATGTACTGCTTGCATTGCTCTGCGCTTGTCACACCCTGCTGTACGAAGGAACCTGGGTCTAAACACGTGCCTATGCATGGTGCTGCCATGTGCGCAGCTCTGAGTACTTTGCTGAGCGCCTAGTGGCCTTTGCTGCTGTGGAGGGCATCTTCTTTTCCGGCTCCTTCTGCTCCATCTTCTGGCTCAAGAAGCGTGGCCTCATGCCCGGCCTGACCTTTTCCAACGAGCTCATCTCCCGTGACGAGGGCCTGCACACCGACTTTGCATGCCTGCTGTACAGGTGCGTCTATGGTCATTGGGGTCAATGCGGCACAACACAGCACCATTGCATGCTGATGGGGGCAGCAGCCATGGCACATGCGGCCATTGTCCGATGGACCATCTGCCCATCGCTGCACTCCCAGCCAGCTTGCCCCAACCCCAACTGCAATCATGGTTGCCCATCACAGGCAGCTCAACCAGAAACTGTCCAAGGAGCGCATCGCAGAGATCATCGTTGAGGCTGTGGCGATTGAGAAGGAGTTTGTGGTCGACGCCCTGCCTGTGGACCTGATCGGCATGAACGGCAAGCTGATGACGCAGTACATTGAGTTCGTGGCCGACCGGTGAGCAGCCTAGACATCCACCTGCTGTGAGCCAGTGCTGGGCATGCCCTGTGTGTGGAGTGCATGCAACCTGCTTTGGTGCCCCAGCAACAATGCTCCTCACGCGCTCGGAGCCTGGACACTGCCAACTGTGTGCCAGCTGAATCTGACCTGTCAGTCATGTTACCTGCTAAGCCCTGATCCCTTGCCCGCCCCTGCCCTTGCTTGCTGGTGCCTCGCAGCCTGCTCGTGGCCCTGGGCAACGACAAGCACTACAACACAGCCAACCCCTTTGACTGGATGGAGATCATCTCCCTGCAGGGCAAGACCAACTTCTTTGAGAAGCGGGTGGGGGAGTACCAAAAGTCAGGTGTCATGCAGAGCCTCAACGGCAAGATGCACGACTTCAACATGGATGCTGATTTCTAAACCGCCCAGCTGCTGTATTCAGTGCTGGGTGTCAAGCGCGTACGCGCTTGACCGACGAACCACCTGCACCACCGCCACTGCCTTTTCGACGTTTTCCCTGCAACGACCTGGGCCCGGCCAGCGTACGGCCCGCTGCCTCTTGGCTGGTTGCAGCTGTGCATGCACGGACAAAGCACATGCCGCAGCTGTATGGGCTGCCTGGTTGAGCATGGTCGAGCCCATGTGTCTGTATGCAACAACTGGGCTACCTCGTACAAACGGAGGCTTGGTGCCTGCAATCAGTTGTGAAAGAGGGGTGCACTCGTGAAAAGTAAGGTAATCCATTTCATGCTGCATCAGCCGTTTTGGGTATGGGGCCAACATTGTTTCTGCATTCGTACACATCAGCAAAGAAGGGGGAAGCTGGAGCCATGTTGATCATTTTTTTCATGTCTGCGTGTGCTAGGGTGCCGCAGGCTCACATACAGCCTGTGGTTCCTCTGTGTACATTCATCATGTGGTGTGTGATCGAGTACCTGCAGCGTCGTGCACAGGCATGCACTGTTTGGAGAGTCGTGTGCATCGTGATGCCAGCTGCATCACCCTTGGAATGCTGGATGCTGGGACATGAGGATTGTACGTGTCCCTGTGTAAAGCATTGGACAAGCACACACGTGTGCATCAGCTGCCTGGTCAATGCCTTGTTGTGGTGGCTGATGAATGGCTCTTAGTGCCAGTGCTGCAGCTAGTACTGCCCCCAGAGTGAGACCCTTCAAAAGTACCATAGGAATAACAGGCGTTACAGTGTTGCTGCAATCAGAAAGAAGATAGTGAGCTGCACATCATGGGCCTTGCACTATGGCATGAAATATGACTGTTGCCCAACACCCTCTGCCTGCACTGCTAAGTCTGTCATGATAGCTGGTAAGTGGTAGACCAGGGGTACGAATTCGAATTGTTACACGACGCTTCGCTCTGCTGATGGAGCTGCTTTCTCAGCAACGCACAATGTGCATGCACTTGCAGACCCAATTCGCTGCCTCCTACCAGCTCAATTATACACGGCCTTATGGACTCGTGGTGGGTTGCTCGTACTCTGCTTTTGTGACGCCACACTGCCTGACTGCCAAGCTATGGCAGCTAATGCCTTGACGGCTTTGGTGGAGCTGGGGCTGGTGCTGGGGGGTGAGGGCGTGGTGGAGTCGGCGGTTGAGGCGGTTGACTGGCTAAGTGTGGTGGCATCTGCTGGGGGCGTCGTATGCTTGTCTCAATGCAGAACAGCTGCAGGAACAGCAGTCGCACTGTTGCTTGCATGGTAGGCTTGTCATCTGAAATTAGGAACACGGCCGCAGGCATCACACGTCAGCGATGGATGCTGATGCATGTTTTCATCATGTGTGGCCGATGCCTCCCCGTGTCTAGGCAGCATGCAACTACAGGTGCAAACTCATTTACTCACAGTGCATGGAGGGCCCTCGGATCGTTTTCAGCTCCTCAATAGCCTCCTGTAAGAAGAAGGCTGGTGCACGTGCGTCAGCAACAAAAGCATGCTCCAGAGTTCAGAGCCTCAGACACTTAAGCCCCGCCTTTGCCTCAGTGGAAAGGGAGTGCGTGGGACGTTCAGATAGCGCCGCCTTTCCTCCACGCACCCACACACCCTCACACCCCACATATACCCCGGGAGGGACCGCCAAGATCACATACTGGCCATACTGGCCATCACCTACTGGCCTTTGTTGGCACACCTCCGACCCACCATCATCATACGAGCACGGCTGAAGAAATGGAACTGGGGTCCTGTGCTGCTGCTGAGGTTGAACGTGCGAATGTAGTGGTTCAAGTGGTGCGAGCAGTTGCCTGCAGGGCAAGGGCAGGGTGCACGTCTTGTTAACACTCCTTCCAAGATCGATACGAAAACTGCCCCTGGATTACATGAGGGAGCCAAACCACACATATGATGTGTACCCTCTCAAGCAGTACAGAATCTGTCACACGTGGGTGTGATGCAAGCCCACTGTGACGCCACGCACAGTATGCGTACATCAGCGTGGGCAGGATGCAAACACAGGCGCCAGTGACAGTGGGGTGATTGAAACATTGGTTGCGCTACTCTACCTCTGGGCCCTGGCTCTCCAGGGTTTGCATCCACCTGTGCACGGGCGATGATTCCACAGCCGACACATGTAAGCGGCAGTTCAAAGCGCAGAGCATGCAGGCAGCATGCAGGGCAACACGCAGCTGCAGTTTGTAACATCTTGTGACATGCTCCGTGCTGCACCTGCCAGCAGTCAAGTGTGCTTGCTCCGCTGCTGCTGCAGAAGGCATAAACAAAGGCGGAGCTACAAAGCAGGACCAGTGCTTTCATTTATAGAGCTGGAACAGCTGGGCTGTTGTGGCAGATCCCAACTGGTGGGCAGCTGTTAGGATTTCACTATCTATGGTTTGTAAATCCAGGGTTTAGGGCATCACGCACGATGATGATGTGCATGTCCTTGGGCAGGTAGGAGAAGAGCCGAATTAGACGCCTGAACATGAGCTCGTGCTGCACGTGGCGTACGGTCAGTCAGCAGCCTAAGCCCTGAAGCAACCAGAGGAGGATGAGACGGACGAGATAGAGGGCGATTGGCTTGCAGCAAGTCCCACCCGTAATACATGCCCATCAATCGAATGCATGCAACGAAGCAGGCTGAAAGCATGGGCTGGGAGGTTGGCTGCTCAGGTCACGGTGGCACTCATGAGGTGGCAGCCCATCCTGGGCAGTCGAACCCGGTCGACCCCGGTTTAACCGCAGCACAGGGTGTGTATGGCAGTGCTTAGCTAAGTCGATGCCGCCTTGACGCACCACTTCGACATCATCTGCAAAAGGTAGCAATGGCCAGCGCTCGTGGTGGGCCCAGCAACCAGTCAGGTGAAGCAGCAGGAGGGCAGTACATAGAACAACAACCGACGGTGCACACTGTACAGCACACGGCATGACTCGATGCTGATGACAATGCCAATGCCATTTCCAACAACCATGGCACACCAAGGACACATCTGTGACACGCCGTGTTATTATTATTATTATTATTATTATGGTACACCAAGGAGGACGTACCTGGGTAGTGGAAGCAGTCGTGGTAACCTGCACGCGAGTGCGGGCACCAGCAAGGGAACCCAAGAGTTTGCACATAGGGTGCTGGTTTTGCTGTGGTTTGGTTTGGCATGCAGCAAGCGTTCCACAGGTTCATCTGCTTGCCGGAGCCCATCAACTAGAACTTCCTAAAGACCATAGAGATCCAGGTGCCTGCACGGCGCCAATGCCGGAATGCATTAGAGGACACTCACCAGGGGACACAATCAGGTAGTCGGGTATTAGGGAGCGATTACCGTTCTGCACCGTCGCTGTCTTGGACTTTGCAATCCAGCTGTCACATTGACGCGCATGCAAGGCAGTTCAAAGCATTACTGCAAAGTGTCAGCACACCAGTGATTGTGGATATGTGTTTTGGGGGCCACTGTGGCGGCTGATTTGGGCCGGTGTGGCAGCTGTTGCCCAAGGCAGCGCTTTCGCCCAGTCATGCCCTAAGATTGAGGGACGCCTTGTGGGCATGCAGTGTCCGCCAGGCTATTCATACAAGCTGGAGTGCTACATGCATAGCCATGCAATTCAGGCCATGAAGCTGCAGCACTTACTCGTCCACCACTTGTAGCAGGTAATCCTCAAAGGTGACATGGTTCCTGCAGTTGTGCATTGGATTTGTGTGATGCATGGCCAGGGTGACCGCAGTGCATCTGAAAAGCAGCCCGGCGATGAGGCCTGCATGACCGGCACAGTATGTGTGGCTGGTTGGGGCTGCCACTGCCACGGCCGCATCTGGGGCTGATGCCGCTCAACGCAGCCCGCTATATCACTACTACCCATAACAATAATAAATAATATAAACAATAACACTACTACCCATGTTCTGTTGTATCCCTACCAGCCCACTGTTTCCAGGCACAATGGTCAGACCGGAGGTGCAGTAGTAGAGATACAGGAAAGACTGATAGGAATGGCAGAGCCGGGGCCATAGCACGCTTGGGCCAAGAGAGCATGCTTGGCTGGTGCCGTGCCATCTCCAGACCTGTCACACACCAGGCCCAGGCCGCAACCTTTACAGAAGTCAGCAGGCAAGCCTTGCGTACCAGTCCCAGCTGGCACGCATAATGAGGTCATCTCCTCCAAGCGGCATCTCCCCCTTGCATGTCACCTGCACACAGCAACATCGTGATTCTTATGATTGTCAATAAATGCAGGCAGCCAAGATGACAGTATCCTACAGTCATGCAGCACACAACACCACAAGTGTTAACAGCACCAGGAGGGCAACACACGGCACACACCCCTTTAAAGGGTGCCTCATAGGTTTGAAACTCAGCTATGAATCTACAGAGCTAAGCTCACAAGCATGTTCACACAGCAAGCAATGGCAAAGGCAGCACACGTATCCTGATGAATGCAGAGACTGCCTGGCAGCTCCAGGGCAGCACCCAAAACAACCCTACAAGCTCGCACCTGGTTTACAGAGCACGGCACGTTGTCCCACGGCACAGGTGCGTAGCCCTTCCCCCGCACAGGCTCCTGCTTGGCACAATTAGTCCGTGACCATGCCTTGAACTCCTGTGGTTAAGATTTGAGTATGAGTATGAATATGAGTATGACCCCATACTGTGGCCTGCTGTGTGGAGCGAGATTGGTTTCAGCATGTCAGGAGTTAGCACGAGCACGAGTCAAGGGCAGAGGTGTGCTTAGCAGTAGCCAACAGAAGGCTAATGGGTGCACGATGAGACTCTGTTGGTTGTGCTGATGGGGGTCAAGCAAAAGCAGCCCAAGATTGTGACCCGCGCAACCCGGACCAGTCACGGCATCTCAACGGGTCAGCATGCGCGCAGCACACAACAAGCAGAATGCGCACGTGCAGTCACGGACCGCATATGAATGTACGTGGTTTGCAAACATCTCGTCAAACTCTTCGTAAATCTGGCGGGATGTGCTGTCCTGCGTCAGCAGGGTGGTTTGCCATCGGTAGGGCCATCGTCAGTGTGGCTGCATTTGTCACACATTGGCTGATCTGGAGGGGCCTGCCGGCAGTGGGTCTTCCCCTGGGACAGCCACAGGCCCCAACACAACGCAGTCGCCGTGCAGGGCCCATCGCCACACCACACCACCTCCATGGCAAACAGTGTGCCTGTGCCAGAGTCTAGGTGAAAAGGGCCCTTCCCAATGTCCATGCGCTTGCTGGGCAGAGCCTCCGCAAGCACTCACCCCCATGACATACAACCAGGTGCCGTTCAGGCTGGCTGGCGGGTGCGGCAGCTGGTCATCGGTTATATTGGCCAGCCTGCATATGGGGTGGGTGGGGCAACATGCGGAGCTGGCTTTGATTGCTCAACGCATTGGCCCTCCTTGGACAGCTGGGTCAGCATGGCGGCTACCGCGGGTACCATGAGCATGGTGGGGACCATGAGCATGGCAAGTACCATGTATGTGCAGTTGGGACAACGTGGCAGCTGTGCAACATGCGGCTCCTGGGCAAAGGAAGCAGGATGTATCCAGCCCACACACCAGGGCAAGAAATGATGGACCGGACCAGCGTTGGACGTGGCAAGGTGATGACGGTGGTATTGATTCAGCAGTTGACATGTGTCAAAGTAATGCGGGTTGAACGTAGCGACGCGGTGCAGCGTGGCCAGCAGCCACGCAAGGTACAAGAATAAGTTGGACCACATGTTAGTTGTGTTATACCGTCGATGTGCACACTACTAATTGTTTCATTGCAAATCGTGTTCGACGTGTTGTAATGAACGCGCCCTGGCCTGAGATTGAGTAGATCACGCACCAGTCATCATTATTACTTAGTTGATCAAACTCCCGCCTCCTGCTAGACTGCGTCGGGTTGGCAGGATGAAATGCCTGCCCAATTCGAATGGCCCATTGGGTACAGCACACCAAGGGCATGTTGGCGTCAGCAGCGGTTTGATATGTGTGCAGAAACAAAGAACAAGCATGCGACAGGGGTGCGCTCTTCAATGCTTATATGCATGCACAGTGCATGCTATGCGCGCGCCCAGCAGCCAGCTTCCCCAGTGTGTTTCCCGCCGCACGACTCCAGGGTTCCTTATAAGGTTGCAGGGCAGGATGGCGCAGGAGCTGGTCGAACGCACGATTGAGTCGCATGCCTGGTTAATACTGGTGAATGCACAGGACCAGGCTTGCATGCAAGCACGGCAGCCGCACACAAGGGGCATGTTAGTTGCTTGCAGCGCGGCTGAGGGGCACAGATTTGAGAGCACATAAGCCAATGTGCTGGTATGTGGGCGACAGTACGTGGGCGCATAAAACGGGGGTCCTAATAACCGTGTGTGAGGATGATGCGATGGCGTTGGCGCATGTGCTACACGCGGCAAGGTGTCCCCGGCGACTGCCAGAAATGCGCGTGCCGGGTGGGCGCCAGCAGGGCCGGGATTACGAGCATAGAGCAAAGAGCAGGGCGGGAGCGTTGACACCTGAAGTTCACCGCCAAGCCACAATCACCTCTAGAAGCCAGTCACAACGGCCTCTGCATGCGCAGGCCACCATACAAGACGGCCATGGGGGCGCAGGTTGGTGCGTTATAGACGAGACAACAGGCTCCAGCATGAGCCATATGGCAAGCTGGGCGAACTATGGTGGGCGAATTTTCCCAGCAGCAAAGCTGGTAGCAAAGCAATGTACTCTTCCTCCTGCTGTACTGCTTCAGACCAAGATCTTGTGGCGGTACACAACATTGCTGAGAAAGGCGCTGATACATCAGCACGGTCGTCCCTCCGTGTGTGTTGTTGCGCATCCGAATCCGAGCAGGGCCCACTCTGTGAGCAGCTCAACGGTTACAGCAGTCAGGTGGCACTGCAGCAGTCCCTGGAAACTTGGATCAGCATCACACTTTTATGTTACTACATACTGTGCGCCAGCGTAGCAGCCCCGAGCATCAGACCCACGCCCGCTTTGCTCCCGCTGCACCAGCGCCAGGGTGGCCACATGCACCTCCAGCAGCTGCCACACCCGCTGTGCCAGAGCACTTGACGCGGTAGCAGCAACACCAGACACACATGCAGCCAGGGCACTCGCCCCACGCAGCCTGGCCCAGCGCAGCATGCAGATCCTTCCTGACACTCAAACATGCACGTCTATCTCCAAAGCCAGCACCACCCACTGCCCTAGCAAGCCTAGCAAAGCCACCGCCAGATTCAAACTCGACTGGATGCCTCCTGCAGCGCCACCAAGCGGCCCCAGGGCAGCAGCAGCAGCAGCCTGCAAACAAGAACGTCACAGCACAGCCACAGCCACCCACCTAGACCCAACACATTATTTCCCACTCCTCGGCACTCTGGACCCAGCTGGCCCTGGCCCCCAACTGCACAACCACAAGCGTGCGTGTGCAGGAGGAGGCAGGGTTCGCAGGGGCCTCAGCTCACACAAGTTAAGGGGGACACCTGAGCCGGGGTGCAGGAAACCAGCATGGCAGCACTAAAGTTCAACTTTTGCCGATTTGGACTCAACATCTGCAAAAACGGCGGCGCAGGGCGTGAGCAGCCTCCAAACCAATGGCGCTGTCCCTACCTTATGGAGAGCCTCCCACAACTGGGTGCGTGGAAAGGTTATGCTGCCCCCGCTTGCATGCAATCAGCAAAGCGGACGGCCTTGTTCAGTCTGTAGGGTCAGCCCAATTAGCCCACAAGGAGTCAGGTAGGTTGGCAGGGCAAAATCAGAGCAGTGGCAGCAAGCCAAGGAGACAACAGCAGTGGGAGCAGCACGTTGAACCGTTATCATCAGGAGACTACGGCTACTGGTCGCTCCCCTAAAGCAAAAAGCAACCATACAGTTGCAAAAACTATTGGGAAGACCTTCGATCTTTATAAGGGCGCCTGGTGCCCGTAGCTTGCATACGATCAGCCCTAAGCCCTGGTTTGAAATGGTCCACGCCTTGCAATCCGCATCCAAACCTGCAGTAGTACTGCCTGGTGCTGCGGCCCAAAGCCACAGGTGAAGTGTGACCGTATCCACAAGCATGCAGTGTCATGTCTCATGCGTATGTGGCCTCCAGAGCAGACCAACTGATGGCACTGCGATCAGGCCTGAGACCACAGAAACCTGCTACCATCGGCATGCACCCATTCACCTGATCATCCAAAGCATACACGGGTTTCCTGTTTGGCTGAGGGATACTTTTTGTGGTGAGTTACGTTTGCAAGCGAAGGCCATGGCACCAGGCGCCCCCACCTCCCACCCACCACATTCACCGAGCGGACCCACTCCTTGATTATGCCCATCCCTTGAACGAGCTCTACACACTGCCACTGCTGCCCC
>BDCZ01000028.1:6649-37693 GCA_001662365.1 Chlamydomonas applanata | reverse complement strand
TCCCCCCCCCCCCCCCCCCACACACACATACACACACACACACAACGCTGGCAGGCTCGTACCTCCAGCAGCGCTGGCAGCACCAGCTTGACACCAGAGGCCGACAGCTGGCCCATGATGACGCGCGCAGCATCCTCGGTGGCCTGACGGACCTGCTCACGGCGGTCAGTAGTATACAAGATCTGTTTGACCAGCTCTTAGCTGTTGTAGATATGGGCAGCACATGCGATCACAGGCATCAGGGTGGGCACAGACCAAACGCCGTGTTTTGTTCAATACTTGTGCATCTGTTCCCAAGAACGGCGGTGTGCTGTGCGAACAGGGCCGCATGAGAAAAGGAGTGAAGGATGCATGCTGAACAGCATGCTGCGTAGGCCTGCTGGTCAGAGTCACTGCGTCCTTTGATCTTGCCCCCCACGGGAGCCGCCCTGCACCTGCCCTGCCGGCCCGCCACCGGAAGGAGAGAGCTTGGAACTCGTGCACCACAGGTCACAGGCGCGCACCTGGGGAACTGGGTCGCCGAAGCACGCCAGCAGCAGCGGCAGCGTGTGGATGACGTATGGCTCGAACAGCTTGCCCAGCATGTCAGACAGGCACTCAAACGCCAGCAGCGCGCCCTGCACACGCAAGGGCAGAATCCAAAAGAATTGAGCAAGCATTGTACACAGCAGTGGAATGGCTGCAGGGAGGTGAATGAGGTGCCTTGCGCAGGCTACTAATCTGCCCTTCAGTCCCAGATACCACAAGAGAGCGATCCCCCCTGCTTCTCCTCCTTCCACTCCGCCTTATGCCAGAAACGAGCTGCCACACCCTACTATCATCTATTGCTCCCGCCCTAAACCCCTTCCCTTCACCTAACCATATCACATCAAGCCCCGCAAAACAAAAGCAGAGCAGACTGATGCAGGGCAAAGCAACGCAGAGCAGTGCAGCAGCGACGCAGGTCAGAATACGGCGCAGCGCCCGCACCTCGCGTGCGCCGGCGTCCTTCTTGTCCTCCACACCCGCCTTGAGCGCATCCATGATACCAGCATTACGCATCGCCATCGTGCCCAGGCCCTTGACCAGCCCTGCCAGCCCAAATGCAGCACCACGTCTGCAATACAGCGGCAGGGACACACAATGGGTTTTCAAGTGTTGGACTCAGGTTTGCAGGACCCTTGAAGAAAGCCATGTGGCTCTATGGCGGTAACCATAGGCACGCTGCCAAGAGCGGGGTCGCAGCTGGCACCCACCATAACTGCACACATCGCTCACTAATGCTGAGACAAAGGTCCTGCTAATTTGGGTTTAGGGCGTAGGGTTAAGGGCGCCCACGCACCGCTCGCCGTAGCTCTTGCCCTTGGTGCATGTGGTCAGCAGCCGCTGAACCAGCCCGTCCATGTACTCGCGGTCCGCAGCCAGGGGGGCCATGAGCGGCGGCAGGCACTGCGACACAGCGCGCTGTGGAGGCACATGCATACGGGGCGTGATTGTGAGTGCTGCGCTTGCAAAACCAGTCAGAGAGATCAGTGGACACTGTGACAAAACCAGGACAGATGACATGGATTAGTGTTGTGTCGGACTGCAGCAGCGCAGTCGCAAATGCGCAGAGCCAGTACTGATGAGCGCTGACGAGGCACCTTCAACCCCGGCACAAACAGGGCCCAAACAGGTCGGCTTCTAAATGCTCCAGGACACAGCACCCCCACATCCTGAACAACAGCACTCGCCCGCGTGCACACGAACGCACATCCAACACGAGGACGCAAACACGCGTGGACACAAGCACGAAAACACACGTGCACAGACTGCACACGTGCACACAAGCACACAAGCAGCACCCTCTTGGGACACACACCTGCACGGCCTCCGAGGGGGTGGCCAGCACACCAACCAGGACCTCTGTGATGTCTCGGCGCTTGGGGTCGGTGGGCGGCAGGTGGCGCGCAAGCGTGCCCAGGAACACCACCACGCCGGTGCGCACCAGGTCATATGCAACCTCCTCCTCATGGGACAGGCCCGCGCGGCGGCCTGGGCGCAGAAGGAACACGGTGAACACGGTCTTTAGACATTCAAGCAGGGGTTCAGGGCTCAGGTTCGGCAAGGGTGTCATCAAGTTGGAGGCTGGGAGGGGCGCGGAGCCACCAACGGCAGCGCAGGTAGGTAGGAAAGGCGTGCAAAGAGCAAAACAGCGCAAGGGCAGGCGAGCAGGGGCGTGGTGAGCAGCAGAGCGGGAGGGCAGAAGAGCAGGAGGGCAGGAGAGAAGAACAGGTGAAGCAAGCTGCACACACCCACCCGCGTCCAGGAAGCCCTCGAACAGTGGCATCATCGAGGTTGCCCTCGTGCCAGCGCCGTGCGCATCCACCACCGCCACACCTGCCGCCACCATCGCCTCCCGCACCTGCGCAACCACAGGGGACAGCGACAGTGAGGCGCTACAGCAGTGGACCACTAGTACACCAGTGGCAGCGGCAGTGGGATCAGCAGCTGTCAAGTCCTTCAGGGGCTGCCGCTGTCAATCCGTGCTTTACAATGAACAGGACGTTCACGCCCTCGGCGACATACCCAAACGCATCGCCGCCCTTAAGCCACCTCCTTGCAACCTCCTTATGGTCACCACCTGATACAAGCTTTAGAAATTCAGAAAACACACACACCTTGTCGTCCTCGTCGGCCAGGCCGTTGCGAATGAGGAAATCTAGCGCAATCGTCACCGCATCTGACCCCAGCTCTGGAGCCAGCGCACGCAGGGCCAGGCCCGCGCCACGCCGCGCCTCCTCATCGCCATCCTGCAGTACAGAAATGCAGGTAATCTCTGAGATACCCCGAAGGACCCGCATCAGCTTTGCCATATGAATGGCTCCCAGGAAGCCAGCATCAAAGTACCACCACACCACAGGTAGGTCTGAGCATGGCTCAGGGGGGCTCAGAGCCGGCATGGAAAGGCTCAATGCGGTTTGGAAGCTCGGCCAGCGTGCCGTGTGCAGTCCAGCTTTGCTCAGTGCTCTGCATGCCTTTATGTGCCAGTGCATCACGCAATGACAGGCAACCCAGAGCGCTGCGACTCCATCCTCCAAACAAAACACAGGCGGCCAAACCGCAACGTCCCCCAAAATGTGCCACACACCTCATAGGCGGCGATGATGCGCGCGAGCACGTCGCCTGATGTGCCCTGCAGTGTGGCGGCTGCTGATGCGAGCGCCGCTGCACATGCCGTCTGCACCTCTCCCGACGCGCTTGTGAGCAGGGTAACAATGGAGGAGATGTAGGAGGATGGGATGGACGCACCGACCTACGGCACAAAAATAGCCGGGAGATCAGGGTGGGGGCACCGCAGGGTGGGCAGGGGCGGGGCAGCTGGTGCATTCGGGTGGTGCCTTGCTGTTAGAATGTGATTAAATGCTGATGGAGCCTGAATCATGAAATGGCGGGAAGAAACGAGTTGAGCAGCTCAAACGGAGCATACCGAACGGAGCATACCTAACTAGTCAAGCGCCTCGTCATGGATACATGTTGCAGAGTGGACAGGGCAGACCAAGTGACTGGAGCATCTGGGGAGGCATGCCACATGAATAGAATGGATGTCTGGGTGCAGCAGGCAAGCAGGGTTGCCCCCACGGGCAGTGGTAGCGCACCTGCTCCCACAGAGCCTTGGCAGCCGTAGCGTTGGCCTCGTCCGGATCGTGGCGCGCCACGTGCAGCACGCACGCCTGTAACGCGTTGTTCAGGTGACAAGGTCAAGGGATGCTTCTCAGTGAGTCAGCCCACAGGCTCCAGGTTAGGACCCACATAAGAGCATGCCATACTTACAGCGCTTCAAGGACAGCCCCCATCGCATTGCATGCAAGCCCGTAGGACAGCAGAGGACAGCAGTTGAGGAGATGCGAGCACGAATAGCAACAGGAAGACATGGAGAGGAAGTGAAGAACAAGACAGGCGGAGCACAAGCAGGAGCACGGAAGGAAGCACCCACCACCTCATCATCATCCTGCACTGCGCTGCCATCCGCGATTGATGGTACAGCGGGCAGAGCGCCCAGCGCCGCCGCGCGCACGTGAGGCGCGGGGTGCAGCACGCCGCGCGCTGCTGCCAACACCTCCTCCTCCGCCACGCACCCGCCCGCCAGCGCGCGCAGCAGCGGCAGCACACGGTCCCTGCACGCCGCGCAGGATGGAGCAAAGGGACCACCAACGGCGCCGGTCAGATTGTGTCAGGGTCGATGGCGTTTGGAGGGAGCGCTTGCTGTCAGACTGGTCAGCACACATCCAAAAGGCCTGAAAGCCTTCTGCAAGCACCCGGTTCACGCCTAAACTCACAACCGTGCATGTCCCCCCCAAGATGTTGTTGACTTGCGGGTTTTGGGTTAAGAGCTTTGCAGTGTAGGCTGGCATGGGGGGACCCGCTGATTACAGACAGCTCCTGCCGCGCACCTGGACGCAGGGATGACTCCCAGCAGGTGGTACAGAAGCCTCAGCGTGTCTGCGCGGGGCACATCAGGGCCCGCGCCACAGTGCAGCGCCACCACCATCAGGGCCTCGTCGTGCAGCGGCGTGTGTACTGGCGACGACAGTACCGCCTGCAGTACAGGGAATACAAAGCGGTACGCAGAAGGGGCCAGCGTGCGGCGGTCCTTGGTCGCCTGCGTGGTGCCATGGGGCAGAGGCAGAGGGAGGGAGGGGTGAGCGAGGGGCGGGGGCGGGCATCGGTGCCAATGCCTCACTCAATGCCTTTCATGTGTGAAGAACATGGTAGCATCCGCACTTGTGCTGGCAAGAGCAGTTGTTGACTGGACCGAGACCACAAGATCGTAAAATTTGCATGAGCGAGCTCCAGTAACTGTGCTGGCGACATGCCCCTGCCAGTTGCTGTTTGGTTCCCTTGACATCCCCTTGACACACCTCGCGCAGCGCGTGCACCACGTCTGCCACCTGCGCGGCCTTGGGCAGCTCGGTGTACTTGACGCCCCGGCCCTGTATCAAAGAAGGAGAGCACGGGAGTAAGGGTGTGTGTCAAAGAGAGAAAGGGGGGAGAGCACGAGAGTGTGGGTGTGTGTCATAGAGAGAAAGGGAAAAAGAGAGAATGTGTGTTGCGCCTGCGGGTGCATGTGTACCCAGAGCGATCAGGTAGGCCGAGCAAGCAAGCAGGCACCCCATACGCATGAAAACCCAACCCTGGACACTGGAACCCAATTCCTGGACCCTAAACACAAGCTGTGAGGCCACACCTGCTGCGCCAGCACCACCAGCCGCAGCGCTGCCGCAGTGGACAGCGCCTGGTGGCACAGCGGTGGCGGCAGGCATGCAGCAAGAGCCAAGATGGCGCGGAACACGGAGGGGCCTGCAACGGCAAGAAGCGCGGCAGTGCGCAAACACATCACGCACCCATCGCCCAGTGCACGATGTAGGGGCTTGAACACAAATATGCACACGGGACTGTACAGGTGTACTGCCACCGTGGTAAGCAGCCACACCTGTGCTGTTATGCATCTGTACATCTGTACGCCTGGTCACCAGTACATCCATCCACCTGGCTGCGTGTACTGTGCAGGGCCTGCACAAGCCCCAACCACGAAACCATGCACAACCAGCGGTCACTTTTACCCCAGATATTGAGACCAGGGCTGGGAGTTCACCAGGCACTCACCGACGAGCCGCGAAGCCACGAGCGGCAGGCACAGCTCGCGCAGCTCCTCCAGCTTGAGTGCCGCGAAGCGTGTGTTGCCACCCACAACGGCCACCAGTGTCGCCGCCCCCAGCTCCAGCGTCGCGCGCAGCCCGCTCACGCGCGCGCGCACCTGAGGACCAGCAGTTCAGCAGGGCCCCATGATGCATGCACGGTTTTGTCGTCGTGTGCCTCATGCTTGGCCCCAATGCTAGCTCCAGCGTCAGCATGTACCCACATGCTGCAAGCTGTCACGATGGGCAGCAGCGTTGCTTGCCCAGTGTGCTGACGGGCACATGAGCACCAGAACAGCATCCTGACTGCGGCTCGGTACGTCACCGTCGGTGCGGTGATGTGGCATGCATCATGGCCCTCTGGCACACAGGATGCAGAGCTCAGCGTGAAGCGCATTGCGGCACGCCTAGGTACGCCATAGCACGCCATACCATCAGCAGCACACATGCCCTGAACACATGCTCTGCACACATGCCGCCAGGAAGCCTTACCGCGGCCTCCTCTGCCAGCTTGGTGGCACGCCACTCGGCCTGGCGCGCGGCCGCATCCTTCTTGCCACCCGCTGCACCCGGCTTAGCGGGCGGCGGCGCTGGTGCGGGCTTGCGGGCCACAGGGGCTGGCTCATCATCATCGTCGTCGTCGTCCCCACCAAATGCACGGCTGCTGGTCTGCGTGCGTACGGCAGGAAGCGGCACATGCAGGGTCATGCGATGGGCGCATGGGACAGCAAAGCAAGCTGTGCGTGCAGCCGGGCAACATGCAAGGTGGGCAAGCGTGCCGCCACGCTCCCAACAGGAGGAAGCTCAGCCCCTGTACGCATTGGTCTGTAGTTGGTACTGGTTTGCTGCCAGGCCACCAACACCCCCGCACCCCCTCAGCCGCCGCTGGCCACCTTCCTGTGGCCCCTTACTCCCCAGCCTCCAGGCCGGTCACAACCTTGAAGCCACCACACCACACCTTGAAGCGGCCGCGCGCCTTGCGCACATTCTTGGACTCCACCACCTCGCCCACGTACATGCCCTCAGGCACGCGCTCGGATGACAGCAGGCCCTCTGGCGTCTCATAAATGTCCAGCTCCTCGGGTGTGAGGGCATCATGCGCAGTCCTGAATGGAATGACAGGAGGGACGAGGGACGCGGAGCAGAATATCACTCGCACGATTCCTCTAAACCATCAACCCTCAACCGGAACTTTCAAGCACCTAGTGCTGACTGGACTATAAGCAGACCGGACTCAGCACCTCATGCTCACCTGTCCAGCAGGTGTGCCAGGCTCTCCAGCACGTGCGGGAAGGATGCGTTGGGTGCGGCCGCCATGACGGCACCCAGCGCGCGCGCGCCTGCCTCGCGGTCGGTCGCCGTGTCGGAGCCCACGCCCAGGGGTCCCCACAGCACCTGACACACAGCGGCTGCAAGGCCTGTAGCACAGGATGCGGGTGAGATTGGCGTTTGGGTGGTTAGGCTTAATCCGGGTACAGACCAGGCAGGATAAACCACACGAGATTGGATACAACGATGCGTACCCGTGCCATGTGCATGTCACACAGGTAAACTCTTTAAAACAAGATTATCTGCAGTATCCACGCAGGGCAGGGCGGTTGAGCAGGGTACACGCACCAGGCAGGGCCTTGGGCAGAGTGGGCAGGCGGCGGGAAGTGACACGCCACACGTGTGCGGCCGCGCCAGGGGCCATCGAGCCGGTCAGCGCGGGGTGGTGAGCGGCCAACAGCAAGGCAGCCAGCTGGGGCGCAGTTAGGCCAGACGGGCCCAGCTCCTTGGCCTGGGAGTGGGCACGTGGTTACGCCCAAGCAATAGTGAAAACACGCATCTGTACACACCACAGATGCCAAGGCACATCTCGCCTGGCTGAGCTATGCATCATGTGCATGACTACTTATGACAACAATCCTGTACTTCGCAAATGGTATGAGCATGCAACAGCGCTGGCATAGGCAGGCAACGCGAGCATGCGGAGACATCGAGATTTGCCTGTGGTGGATGTGCAGGCACCTGAGACAGAAGGTTGGGCAGCGAGGTTGCGACGCGGCGCGCGAGCAGAGACTGCGGCGGCTTTGCTTCATCACCGGACGAGTCAGGTGCCTGCGGTTGCAATTCCAGGGCCAGTGCGTGCAGGTCAGGAGGGCAACGTTTTGCCATTGCGTGGACAGACAGAACCTTGTTTTCATAGTTTAGGCACCCAGGTCAGTATGGGGACTGGTAGGAGGTGCGTGTGAGGAGATCACAGTACATGGCAGTGCCTACTGCTGTAAAACATGGCTCACACCGCAGCCAGCCGTGTTGCAGCTCACGTCAGGATACCGACAGCAGCCAAGCAGCAGCTCACAATCTCCCTCTTGATAGCGCATGCTCTTCAAGCAAGCAAGCCACGCACCACCGCAATGGGCACCAGGGACGCCAGGTTGTTCAGCGCGTAGGTGTGTGCAGCTGCCAGGGGGGCCAGCAGCGACTCAGGCGCACTGGACACGGCGCGCGCCATGCAGCCCGTGGCTGCAGCGCGCACATCGCGCGACCAGTGGCATGCCAGGGCAACGAGCGCGCGGCATAGCGCATCCGTAGAGCCTGCGCAATTGGTAGCACAGAAAGATTGATACAGCAAGCTATGTGCAAGAAGTTGGTTGACAGGTGGCTTTGCCATGCGCCTGATGCCATCGCATGTCAGCTGCAGCTGTACAGCTGTGCATGGCATCATACCGTGCCCGCGCAACCACACACAATGCACAAAAACAAAATGATGATGCTCATGGGCTGCAACCTGAGCTCCACAGCCTCACCTGCTACCTTCTCCAGGCGGTGTGAGAAGTGGCACAGCAGCACCTCCGCCAGCTCAGCCACGCGCGCCGCCTCGCCACCCGCCAACGCTGCGCCGGCCGCAGCAGCCGTCGCTGCAGCGCCCGTCAGAGTCGCTCTGGCAACAGCCGCCGCGGCCGGCACCTACATTGGGTGCAGGCAAGTCAGTGACGTCAAGAAGCCAGTTGTGCACAGCAGCACAGTCAGGAGGACACAGGTGTGCAACATACCAGGAAGCACGAGAGCACACAACAAGCTTGGAACAAAACACGCAAGCGCACAGATGGCGGTGTACGCAGTGTGGCACATACGCTGGCATCTTCGCAGCTGGACCTAGGTACAGGGCCAGGAACAGGGGACAAGGTCGAGTAGCTAGGTTCAGCAGCACGAGCGGAGGTGTGCGGACCTTGGGCAGCGTGGCCAGTGCAATGAGAGGCGAGTCGTGTTTGGCCAGTGCTGTCCAGCCCGCAGGTTCCTTCTGTAGCGCCGCATCTGCACATGTAAACAATCCCCAGACCATACACGCATGTCAGCCAGTTGTGCCTCCAGCTAAGGGCAAAGTGCTCCATTCCACCCATGTGACCCACTAGATGTCTTGCATGCGGTAGCAGGTACTGAGGCACCACAGTGACCGCGTAGCACGCTGGGTGGGCAAACTGAAAGGAATGACGAATTGAGCACCAGGCACCAGCAGCATGCGGCAGGCTTGCTCGTGAGCAGCCGCGCTGGGTCGTACCTGCAGCATTGGACGCGGCGGCGGCATACGCAGCCACGAGCGCGCCAAGAATGCCGTCGGGGCGCAGGGACGCAGGCTTGGCTGCCGCCTCCACCACCTGCAGGCAGGGCCAGAGAGCATTCATACTGTACTTGTCCGCACGTGCCAGCTTCAGTTATGCCACCACACCCTTGGGGCAAGCTGGACATTACCAGAGGGCACCTCAGCCTTACACACCGCTCGAAGGGGGTGCGCTACCTGCTGCAGCTGCACAGCTCTCCACACTGCCCATCCAGATGTGAGCCTTGAAAGTCTCAAGTGCCCCAACCCAGGGAAGCTCAGTGGCCTGAAAGGGAACTTCTACCACAAACGAGCAAGCATGCCAGCCCAGCCCAGCCGACCCACCAGCTTCCATCCTGGCTCAGCGAGGGCTGCCAGAGGTGTGCGCACGTCAGGGCTCGTGCCCATTGCGCGAACAGCGGCCCGCAGGTGCGCACGGCGTGAGGCCTCACTCTTCATGTCACGCATGCCGGCTGCCAGCACGACTGCTACTGCGTCCAGCTTTGGGGCCACCTCGGGGCTGGTTACCACAGCGCCACCGCCGCTCACTCGTGCCAGCCATGCTCCAGCCAGCGTGAGCAGGGCAGCCTTGGCCTCCTCGTTGGCTGCAGCCAAGTGTCATATATATAGGGGGAAGGTGTGCCAGCAAGCGACCACAGATGTTCAAGGGCCTCCAGCACTTGGCAGCTGACGCATCAGGGTGCGTGCGGACGGTGGCAAGCTGGCGACATCCCACAACGTCACACATGTGGGAGGGCACAGTATACACGACTATTGAGCCGCTATGATCAGCAGGCGATTCTCATCGGAGCAAGCATCTGGCGCATGCGGCAGGGTGGTGGCCTCCTGCACCATCGCAGCTGGCCCACCACGCACCCTCCTCCTTGCTGGCGCCTGCGGCAAACGCGGCGACATCCGCGGCGAGCGCAGTGTGCGCGCCGCCGCGGCCCGGCACCGCGCTCAGCGCGTGCAGCGCGTGGGCGAGCACCACACGCTCCGCTACCACCTTGATCTTGCCCTCTGCACTGCCATCCAGCACGCTGCGCACCGAGCCCACAAGAGCGGACGCCACACTCAAGTCGGCCACGCGGCTTGCAAGAGCGCGTAGAGCCTCCACTGCGACAGGCCTGATAGCCTCCTTTACACGGATCTGTGTGTGAGGGTGTGGCAATCGTCAGCCCAGCATGTGTGGAACTATAAATGCGTGTCGTTCGTGTGGGTATCAGTTGTGAAGTACCATTTCATATCGAATCGAGTATGTGAGCATCAGTTTTAAGCAATCATCTCATATCGTCATATGGTATTGGAATGTCTGCACATCACATCACCTCTCTATGTCTGCACATCACACCACATCTCATGTCACGACATCAGTGAGAATAAGGGGTAGAGCACCCTGGCGCACCTGCTGCAGGATGATGGCGCCCAGCTCGCCCGCTGCACTGCTTGCGTCCAGTTGCTGCGCCGCGCCCAGCAGTGCAGCCGCTGCGCCCAGCGCGACCTCGGGTGTGCGCCGCATGGAGCGCGTCAGCGCCGGCACCACCTGCACACGCCCACAAACATCGCGCATCCTTGCCATTCCTTGTTCCACAATCAGGTTCTTCTGATTGACCATGCGTCATGACCATGTGTCATCATGACGGTAAACCGCTTGTTCATTGTTTGTCGCCACCTGCATGAAAACCCTGCCGGTCCATGGAAAGACTGCAGCCATACTGCAGCCATACTTGCCGATGGCTGCATGCGCGGCCTTGCGCTGGCCAGGCCCTCGGACCAGGACCCGGCACCACGGACTGTATCGGCATTCGGCTGCGTGGGTACCCTGGCCCGTGCAGTATGCTGACTATGCTGCTCAACACACAGCTACCCCCTGTCCACTGCACCCTGCTCATTCATCTCGGCACGCGCCTTATCGGTCCACTCCGCATGCGTGAGGGTGGTGAAGAGGCGCAAGTAGCACGCTGCGAGCTCGGGTGTCACACGCTCCTTCCCGTTGACCACCTGCCGTGCACATCACGCAGCAACCAGAGAACGGCGATTGCAGCCACGATGGAAGCGACGAGTGCAGCCACGATTGCAGCCACGATCGCAGCCATGATTGCAGCCACGATTGCAACCTAACCCCTGCTCACGGCTCGCAGTTGGGCCAACCTGTGTGCATATGCCCAGGCTGCTGGTGCCCAGGAACCCTTCGTCACAGGTTCGATGTCTTCAAACACCTGCCACACCACATGCACTCGGCCTACCAGTCTATGGCACATACATGCTGCCCACACTGCCCCTCCAGATGCCCCACCTTGTCGCAGAACGCCGCCATCAGAGCAGGGCGTGCGTCACCCAGCGGGCCAGCTGTTGTTGCTGAGCGGCCTGAGGCTGATGCGTCCAGCAGCGCACGCGCAACATGGTGGTGCAAAGCAGGGCCCGCGGCAGGCTGGGCCTGTGTACGACAGGAGTGGGCACAGCAGGTATGGGCACAGCGGCAACCAGGTGAACCACAGCCCAGCGCAGGTCCTCCCCCCCCCTGCCACACGCTAATTTGCACCGGCCCGTCTTGCGTGTGCCATTCAAAGCAGTGGGATAATATGGGATAGAATGTGCTCTTGCCTGTGTGCTTGTCTGTAACAGTTGCACAGCCCCATGCAAGTGCACAAACTGAAGCAAAGGTCCAATTTCAAACCCGCACACGTCAACATCGGACGTCCTGGCCTGTTCGCCAGCACCCGCGCCCTCCCCCCACCCCCCAGTTCCACCCCATGCTGCCCCCTGCCTTTGCACACCTTTGCCAGCTCAACCATCTCAGCGCCAACGCCACCCTTGGTGCGAGCGGTGCCGCCCAGCACACGTGACACAGCCTGCAGAGGGTAAGGTGAAAAAATGTACAGCACAGCTATGAGGGCATGGGCCGCAGCTTGCCGCTTGGCATGACGAGGGCAGCTGCATTCCTGGTTTCCCCATGCCACCCAGCTTGTCCAGCATCCGCTAGTGGCACAAATTTGCATACTGGATGGCTTCATCGCCTGCTGGTCCACGCTGGTTGATCCGCACTGTCCGCTGATCGGTGAAGGGGTGCGCGTGAGCTCCCGTGAGCTCCTAAGTACACCAGCAGCCTGCTGCGCAGCTGCGGCGGCTACCCACTACATCCCAGCACTGTGCAAACAGGTGCCTGGGAGTCTGTTCCTACATTGCTTTGTCCACTAAGGCATGCCGTGCCACATGCACGGTATGCACACTCGACATGGCCGCGCATGCATGGCCGCGCGCACCTGCCACTTGAGTGGTACACCCATCAGCGCGTCAGCCAGCGACGATTGAGCTTCAAGTAGTTTCTGGACAGCCTTTTTTGCTGCTTCTGGATCCAGCGTACCCACTGCCACCTTGATGAGCGCCAGGATACCAAACATCTCGTGCCTGGCCAGCACAGGGGGCTTGCCAGCAGGCAGGCCCGTGCTGCACGCCTTGACGATGGCTGCAGCCAGCGCCTTGACGAACGCATCGCTGCTCCGCGCCGCAGAACGAGCAAATGCGATTACTGCGCGCTGGAGCTTGTGAGTGCTGTATGCTCGCACGGCTTCAAGCACCAGAGAAGCCAGCTCCGATGCATTTTGCTCAACGAAGCCTGAGTGTGCGGCGACCAAACCCAAATGGCATCCTAATCACGCCCAAAAAATTCGTTGCATTGACGAAATAAATTGAGCAGCAGGTCCCTAAATGCAGGGAGATCTCGTGCAAGCCGTCTTCAATTCTATGCACCAGAAGAACAAAGAGCAAGCAAGGGATGCAAGCAAGCATCCCTGCAGGCGATCCATGCATTGGGTGCCTATCGTAGTGCTGCCCTACTTGAATCCTCCACAGCCGTGGTCAGCGAGGTTTTCCAGAGCAGCAGCTGCTCCTTGCCTTCATGTCCCGACCGGACATGGCCGAGAGCATCGCTAATGACGCTAGACATCTCAAGTGGCGCTCCCGTAGGGCCTATCTCGATGACATTCGTGCTGTTATAACAAGGGAAAAGGAGGATTGCAGCTCCGAGCCAGACATAAGGGGTTTACCAGAGTCGGTTGGTCCGTTCAGCTTCGACCAATCGTCCTTCCCATGCATATGTATGCTTCCGACAACAGCCAAGCTGCCATAGTTGCCGCCACAATCCATAGGCTCTTCTCTGCCCCCATCAGGCTACTGGGGTTGTTTTGTCTGCGATCACAAATGCTCAGTTTGTACATATAGATAATTGAGCAACTATGAAGAGCATGCTGGGCCGTGTGGCCCAAGGTGTTGGTGGGGTGGCCAAGGCTGCTTGGGCTGCAGGCGCAGACCAATCCAAGGCGGCATTCACAGGTGAGATGTAGCTGTGTATAGGGAGATACAGCTGGAGCTGCCTTTCTTGAAGACAGGTAGTCAATGGACAGATCTGCGTGCTGACCAATCAAAAGCTGCTAGTATGACTGTTGTGACGCATATGTTTATCTGATAGCTTTCATGGGTGAACCTCCTGAACAGCTCCACCTGATGACGACGAGGCGGAAGTGGAGACGCTGCTCCAGCGGGTGTCAGATGCTCTTATGCCAGAATACCGGCGTGAGGCGATGTCACAGCTGAAAGATCTGCTGGTGGACAACCCCAAGGCGCGTAGCTCTGACCCTGGGCTGGATGGCTGCTACAGCTGCCACGGCGCATGCTGCGCACATGGCCAGATGTGCGGGCGTCGTTTCCATGGGCTTGCATGCGCCATAATGTATCTGCGCGCTGTGCGCACCATGCACCTGTCCACATGCGTGCAGGCACAGCTGGCGCTGGGCAACATGGGTATCCCCACCCTTGTCACTGTGCTCACGGACGACCGCGACGATCTGGAGCTCATTCGGGGGGCGCTTGAATGCCTGGTGCATGCCATGGCAGGCGTTGCACTTGGTCACACAACCGGGGGATCATCAGGTGCGTGCAGCACCGCAGCACGCAAACGGCGGTCAACAGCACTTGTTTGCGCCTTGCCCTGGGCTTGTGGCAGATGAGATACGGTATGGCATACAGGACATGTGGCAGCACCGTGCACATGTTACGGTACGGCGCAGGGGCAACCGCGGCTGAGGCGCAGGCAGGCGCGGTCAACGCGGAGCTCTTTGCACGCAAGCCTGAGCACGTGTCGCTGCTCCTTGCGCTGCTGGAGGACGAGCCGGTGCGCTGCTGGCTGTGACGGGCTGGGACATGGCTTCGATGCCGTGGGACTTGTTTCTGCACAGGTTGTGCGAGTGTGAACATGGTCCGTGGTCCGCGAAACGTACTACAATGTGTGCTTTTTCCAGGCTCTCTTGCACCGTTTTACGGCACCGTGCTGGGACATTGGTAGCTGGCGCTGGCAACTCAGTCCCCTTGGCACCTTGCTTGCTTGTCACACAGACGTTGTGAACCTGTGATCTGTGGATGCTGGCACCCTGCCTCTTCAGGTGGGCATCAATGACTTCTACGTCCGCTACCATACCGTCCAGCTGCTCACAGCACTGTTGCAGGTCGGTTCTGCTGTCATGTTGCAGCATCATTGGCACGTGTGCTACAAGCATGACCTGATGGTACAGCCTGGGTTGACATGCTGGGGCCCCAGTGGTGAGAAGCAGCAGCAGCGTCACCCATGCCTTGCAGGTGTGCGCGTACAAGCTCCAAGCAGCTATCCTACAGTCGCCCATGGGTGCGTGCTCAGCGACAAGTGCCAGTGTCGTGCGCATTTATCATCACATGCTCCAGAGTTTGACCTTGTGATCCTTCGGAATGGTGCTGCAGTACCCGATGGTGGTGCCGCTGCCCAGCGGCAGGCACAGGCAGCTGTTGCTGTGGTCCCTGCTTGGAGCTCACATCACAGCCTCTGCCACAACCCAGGCCACCATCTGTGAAAACCTGCGTCAAGGCATGCTAGCAGGAATGCTGAATTGAGTTGAAACAGCGCCTGCTTGGACATGCAGGCGTGGTACGGCTGATGGACATGCTGACGGAGCGCGAGGTGATCCGCAACGAGGCGCTGCTGCTGCTGGTGGCGCTGACACGAGCGAACGAGGAGGTGCAGAAGATCGCGGCGTTTGAGGGCGCATTTGACAGGTGCGGCGGCATGCAGAACCACTTGCAGGTGGCACACGTGGCGCATGGTTTCGAGGGGCCCTCATGCGGGGGCACTCTGGGGCGGCATGTCGGTTGCTCACGCCTGGTGTGGGACGCAGGTTATGTGGAGGGAAGCATGCAGTGTAGCAAGTGCAGAAGTCGGACCAAGTCAGCTGCACGGCATGCTGTGAACGACCTGTTACACCTTACCCCTCTGTGTGCTTTGTGGCGATGTGCGCGCTACCCAGGGTGTTCAACATAGTGCGTGAGGAGGGCGGCGCTGATGGTGGCGTGGTGGTGCAGGACTGCCTGGAGCTGCTCAACAACCTGCTGCGCCAGAACCAGGTGCGCCCCACAGCTTTGATGTGCTGCAACTATGCGTGGAAAAGGGGAGGGTGGTGGTTTGTGCACGCTGTGCACAGTGGCTGCATGTCATGCAAAGCATGGCGTGAACCTGGCGTGATTCTATCTGGTCTGGCGTGATTCTATCTGGTTCTTCTGCTGCCGCAGGCCAACCAGAGGCTGTTTCGTGAGATGGGCTACATCCAGCAACTGCCACGCATCTTCTCAGCAGCCGTGCCAGCCCCCTCAGCCACGAGTAGCATTGAGGGCGCAGCGCGCCAGGATCCAGTAGCACTGGGTGCGGCTGCACTGGGGGCAGCGATGGGCGCTGTTGGCGCAGCGGCTGCTGCAGGGGCAGCGGCAGCTGCAGCGGCCGGCGTGCAGCTAGGGGACACAATTGGGGGTGCACTGAATGCCGTGGCAACGGGCGGCATCGGCATGAAGCCAGTGGCCATCTCCAAGCAGAAAGCCTCTATCCTTCTGTGCGCGTTGGAGACAGTGCAGCTTCTGGTGGGTGGTGGGTGCCATCATTGCGCCAACCCAGCGCATTTCCTGCTGCTGGGACCTTTGGACTGAATGCCTGGTGGGCATGCCTAAGCGGAGTGCACTGTGCACGTCCTTTGTTCCATGCCAACAGTGCTGCATCTGGCTGTGCCATATTCGCTGCTGCAGGTCAGCGCCTCCTCCAACCCCACTCCCCAGCCCGGCCAGGACGCCGAAGCCGCCAAGGCGGCAGACACTGCGGGCCGGATGGCCAGCCAGGCAGCGCTGGTCACTGGTGGGCTTGTGGACGCCCTGCTCCCACTCTGCCTCTCGCTGGGTGGTGTGTCGTCTGCGGTTGTGCGCGCACAGGTGGGCGTTGGCTCGGGGCCCCGACCGGTGACGGGCGCATGGCAGGCTTTGCTTAGTCGGTGGGGCCTGGATGAAGAGGAGCGCAGTGGTGCAGAGTTTGCAGCTCACATGGGCTGCCTTCCTGTTTCTGGATTGCTCGGTGCCCGCAGGCGCTGCAGGCGCTAGGTGACTTGGTGCTTGGCAGCCCACAAGGCCAGGAGAAGCTGGGAGCCGCCAGCGTGCTAGTGGCCCCTGGGCTGGAGCTGCCGGCGCTGCATGTGAGTGGCAGGCGATGCAGTGCAGTTTAGGGCGTGGCTGTGGTGGGGGCTGCCACGGAGCTGTGCTCTGTGGTATGTGCTCAGCACGATGCCACCGCCACGCTCTTCGTAAAGCCGGGTCAATGGCTGCTCTCACCGCCTCTAACCAATGTGTCCCTGCCCTACAGGCTGCACTGCGTGCTGCACTGCACGGCGCTGATGCGCGCGAGCGGTCTGCAGCAGAGCGCCTGATCGCCAACTTCTGTGCCAGCAACCCGGACGGTCAGATCCTACTGGCGTCGACGATTGCACCGGTGGCAGATGCTGGTGGTGCCTCAGGCACTGAGGTGCCCACTACATTTGGTGGCGAGCTGGCAGCAGCACTGGTGATGGGGCCAACAGGCCCAGCAGGCTTGCTGACAAGCTCACGGTGCGTGCTGTGCAAGCCACGTATGCGCAGTACATGTATGGAAAGTAGGCCTGGCTGCTCCACTAGGCCAGAGCGTGCTGTCTTGTTTGTACACGCTCTCACGCGTTCTCGCGCGCTGGTCACACAGATCTCTGTGTGCGCTGTCTTCTGCTGCACAGGGCCGCGTCAGTGCTGCAGCATTTGCTGGTGGGCAACACGGCTGCGAAGCAACGGCTGCTAGTCATTCCCATTGAACTGCCACCCTCTCCCAGCGCACCCCCAGAGCTGCTGCTGCCTAGGTGCGAACATGGGCTCCTCTGGTACCTGTCTGCGTCCTGTGCCTTCATACATGCCTGAAATGCACCTGTTACCCAACCCAGACCACGCTTTTTCTTTAGCCACATCGTCCACTGTTCGCTCCTCCCTCATCCCAGGTGCCTCAAGTATCTATCAGAGGCGCTGCGAACAGGCGGTGTTGCCAGCAAGGGCGCAGCCGCTCTCCTGCTGCGGTTGCTGATCGTGTGGCTCTCCGAGTGCTCCCCTGCAATTGGGGCGCTGCTTGGGGGTGCCGCCCACCTCCCCCTGCTGGTGGACTTGGTCACTGGCCGGCTGGGGGCAGGGGACCCACTGGTCAGTGGCCTGGCAGCTGTGCTGCTGGGCGTGTGCATGCTGCACGGACCACAGGCCGCATCCCCGGCGGGCGCGCATGGCAGCAGCACAACAGACATGGTCCTGGATGTGGTCATGTCGCGTGTGGGCCTCAGCACCTTCTTCGCCCGCCTGGACGAACTGCGCCGTGTACCGGCATTTGTCGCGGCCTGCGCTGCGCCCAAGCTGCCCAAGCCTGTTACGCGCGCGGTGGCGGCAGCCGCGGTTGCTGGTGAGGGTGGCGCAGGGGAGGAGGGCGAGGATCGTGGGCCTCACAGTGCCCCTCCTGACGGCGGTGCAGCCCTGCCCCTGGGGCCTGCAGCTGCTGCCAGCGCAGCGGATAAGGAGAAGGAGGCTGTGGCATCTGTGTTTGACTTTGCGTTCACCCAGTTTGTGGGCCAGGTGGAGGAGGCGGTCAAGGCGATGGCGATGGACGCGTTTGCACGGCCGGCTGGTGGCACGCCTAGCAGCGGGGTGAGTCCCTTGGGGGGTGGTGGGCATGGGGCTGAGGGAGCGGGAATGTTCCAAGATACGCTTGAGCCACACATAGCTGCAGTCCCAATATTGTATCCGGGTGGGGCATCACTGGGTGCGCATGGTGCTTGAATCGCGCCACAGATGTGATTACACTTTTCTCGCCACATGCAGGGGGGCGCTGCCAGCTCACGGGCCGAGGTCGCTGCAGGGCTGCCGGGCGCCACAGAGCAGGAGAAGCTAGGGGCAGCCCTGGATGCGATCCTCAAGATGCAGGAGGAGGTGAGCGGTTGTGCTGGTTGTCATTCACTTACCTGTCTGCCGTGCATGCCCACGGTCCTCACGACCCCCAGGGCTAGCGATGATTGCAAGTACGTGGGCTGAGTGCGTGGCGGCTGAGAGCATACTGTGCCTTTGTGTCTGTCCGCAGGTGGGCGCATTGCGTGCCCGCAACCACGCGCTGGCTGAGGACCTCTTCCGTGTGGCGCAAGGTACGGTGCCCTGCTGCCTGGGGTTGATCCGCCTGTTGTTTGATGCACCTGCACAGCGCGTGCTGCCTCCATGGCAAGACAGGATGTGGCCGCTGCCCTAAGCCACTTATGCTACAGCGTCCAACTGACGTGCCTGTTATGCTTCAGCGTCCTACTGACCTTGTGAAACCTGCTGCTGGCTGTTGCAGGCGGGGCGGCACCTGGTGGCGCAGGCACGGTGTCGCCAGGCGGCGCTGGGGGAGCAGGCAGTGCAATGGGCTCTGCGGCGCTGGCCACGAGCTCAGCAGCACTGGCTGCGGACGTGGAGGCACGTGTGGCGGCGGAGATGCGTGCGAGCCGAGCAGAGATGGAGGCAGCAACGACACGTCAGCAGGTGCGCATGTGCACGCCCGGCTGTGCATGAGCGCGTGGGGCTGGCGTTGTTTGGGCGCATTGAGCGGTGGCGTCGGGGTCCTGACGGCTTAGGTGCGGGCACGCTCTGCATGCGGCTTGAGTACCCCTGCCACAACATTTCATGTCATGCTGTGGGTGCAGTAATCTAGCCAGTCTCAGCTGGCCAGTGTTGTGTGAGACAAGATTGCTGAGTTTGCGTGTTGCCTGCGTGGCGCAGGTGGAGGTGCTGTCGGCGCGGCTGGCGGCTGCAGAGCGCGATGCTGTGAGTGCGCGCGAAGCGGCCAGTGCGGCGTACACCGCGGCATCCAAGCATGAGGCGGACCTGCAGGACCTGTCAGGCGCGTACAACACGCTCGAGGCCCACAGCTTTGCGCTGGAGGCACAGGTGAGGAGGGGCTGAGCCCCAGCCATTGGGTGGCTTACTGTTTTGGGAGTGGGGGGATGGGATGTTGGGACAGAAGGAACCAAGGTTGGGCTGAACTTCTATCTCACAGAAGATAATCGAAGAGGAACAAGTAAGAAGGGTGGGGCCATGGTACACCTGGAAGGCTACGGGGGGCGGAGGACGGGGCGCGGAGGGGGGGGGGAGGGGACCTGGGAGCACCGTGGATCAAGGAAGAGGACAGAGCGCAAAGTTGTGGGTGTCTGCATTGTACTGAGCGCCCAACAAATTTGGCTGCCCCCTGGGTCCCTGCCACTGGCACAGGTGCGTGACCTTCAGTCCAAGCTGGCGGCCGCAGGCAGTCACGCCGCCCCAGCAGGCCCAGCGTCTGGCATGGTGCCCGAAGCGGATGCGGCACGGCGTGTTGAGGAGGCCGTGGCAGCTGTGCATGCGGAGGCTGCGGCTGCGGTGGCCGCGGCGCGGTCAGAGGCAGCCGCGGCTGCAGCGGCTGCACAGCAGGCGAGCCAAGGTGTGTTTCCTCGACATGCAGGACTGGCTTGGTCTGGTGCATGATGCACCTTGGACAGGCAGGTGCACCTGTTTGCTACCCCACGATCCATGTCTATCAGCAAGGGCCCACGGCGCCAACACGCATGCAAACCTGTGCGCAGTGCATTGAATCTCGCCAACCGGTCTTGCTTGCCGTGCGTTGTCATGCCTCTTCGTGTCCATAACATTGCAGTGCCCACTGGCGGTGTGCCAGAGGCAGAAGTGGCTCAGCGCGTGGAGGCAGCTGTGGCAGCTGCCAAGGAGCAAGCAGAGAAGGACACTGACGACCAGCTCACGGACCTCCTGGTGCGCTGCTTGACCCACAGCATTCTGCGCTCATACCCCGTCACTGCATGTGCACCTCATGCTGGGATCCCAGCAGTCAGCGGTGCCAGCCATGCAAGATCAGCTTGCAGGTATGGCATGCAAGCTGTGGGGCTTGGCTGCATCCTGTCTTCCTTTGCCATAATGTCCCCTAGGGTTCGTCCCATGGGGCAGCTCCTGAGGCAAGTATAGCATCTCCACAGCTAGGAAGCCTGATTGTTAGCGGTTAAAGTTGAGTTTTCAAGAAGGCAGGCCGGTTCAGAAGCCTGAGCTGAAGGTGCGCTCTGGCTGCTGCATGCGCAGGTGTGTCTGGGGCAGGAAGAGCAAAAGGTGGCGGTGCTGAGTGAGAAGCTGGCAGGGTACGGCATAGACGTGGAAGCACTGCTGGCAAGCATCAAGCCGGATGAGGAAGAGGAGGAGGGGCTGCAGTAGGGGCAGGCTGCACTAGCGGCAGATAGTCGGCGGGCACTGGGCAGGAGGCATTGGCAGGACTTGGGTATGTAGGGCATGCCAGCGCTGGTGGTTGGGCTGCGTGTTGCCGCGCCCCGCAGCAGCAAGGAATCGGAATAATCGGGAGCAGTGGCTGCATGTAGCGCGCACATGGCAGCATAGGCAGGCACGCCGCAGGCATGTGCTGAGACGCGGCGATCAAGGCGACAAGGGGCATAGCTTCTCAGCTTGGGGAGGTGATGAACTTGTGTTCTTGGAAGGCAGCAATGCACTCTGGCTGCAAGCGGCTGGGAGTGTTGGATGGGAGTGTTGGATGAACTTGCAGCAGTGAATACGATAGGTAGCAGAGAAACTTGAAACTGTTTATGGTCGTTTCCTTTGGTCAAAAAGCCAAAAAATCTGTACCTGTGGTATCAAAGTTGGTGGTTGAGAAGGTCACATTGGGCCGCTCCAATGAAATCTTGCACCCACTGGCAAGAGTGGTGGCAAGAAACTGGACTTGATTGGAGGTCCAGGCACATGGTTTTAGTGCCAAACTGCTCAGCAACATTCATCTATGCACCCTGATACCCACTGGATACTAAACGCCATATTGACCAGGCCTGGAGAACCTTGTGTTGAGGGGGCAGCGCTGCAGGCAGTGCTGGAACACACAGAGCAAGCGATGGAGGCAAGGTGTGAGCACACGGCATGTCGACATGCACACCACCCTCCCTTATGATAGCAGGTCCATGCAGCTAAAGGGCAGTTTATCATGTCAGAGCGGTGATGAGTCCAGGCGGCAGCCCCTCCAGCAGCCACGCAGCTGTTCAGTGTCCGTTCATGTGGCCCTCATGTAGTGGTGGTTACTGCAGTTGACATGGCTTGACAGCGTTTCCCGTTAGGGATGCTGCTAGTCACCTGAGGTCCATGTGGTGCAAACGATGCAGGTGCAGCGGGCTGCTGAATGACGCGCAGGCTGCGCTCCAGGCCGGAGACCATGCGCAAGCCCTCGTGGCCGCGAAGGCCGCCTTGGGGCTGGCTCAAAGGTGAGCCGTGGTCAGGCTGCTGGCACATATGTGACATATGACACCTAGGGCAGGCTGGGGCACCAGGTTGACCACACGCTGGCAGCCACAAGCGGCACCAGTCAACATACACCTGCATGCATGGTTTGGCGGGTCGCGCAGCGTGCGCCAGTTGCAGGGCGAGTCAGCCGGTGCACAGCCCCTTGTTTTGGTCCCCTTCGCCGCCGCTGCGCGCATGCCAATCTCATGCTGGCCCCTGCTACCGCACATTCTTGCTGAACTCACCAGCCAACGTGGGGCCAGCATGCTGCAGGTCTGATGCGCGGCCATGGCTGCTGATGGGGCGTGCACTACGTGGCCTTGGGGAGGAAGGCACAGCGTACTGCCTGGTGGCCAGGGCCAGGCAGCTCACAGGACAAGGTGGTGCTGGTGTGGGGCCCGAAGCAGCTGCAGGCCCCCCTGCCGCAGCAGGCAGCTTGGCAGCACAGCTGGCACAGCTGCAGGTAGAACTGCTGGAGGCTGTGGCGCTATCTGGGGCCCATGCTTCACGCACGTGTGTGCGGCTGGCGCGGCCGCCAGGCACGACGGACCGCATGGAACAAGCTGCTGTGCAGGAACCACGGATCTTCGTCCTCTCCGTGCGCGCCACCTTTCAGCTGGGCACTGTGCCCCAACACGGCCCTCCTGCTTGAGCTTTTATGGATGACCAGCTCGTGCCTTGAAGGACTTCAAGCACACGACCTCACGGCAATACACCAGCAGCAGGAGTGACTGCTTTTTTGATTACCTGGTTGTTGACCGTGCATGTTTATGACCGTGGCCCATGCTTGTATGTCTGGGGCGGTCAGTGCGACCTGAAGCCATGCGTCCATGGCGGCACTGCACTGCAGGATTTGCACGTGGACCAGGGAGCCAACATGCTGGCTGTGGAGCGCATCAGTGCCGATGCCTTCCAGTCAGACGTGCTGCTGGTGGCAGGTGCGTCCTTGTGTTGACAACAGTTGGGCGCAGCGTGCATAAACAAATCATGATCGGCCCAGCTCACTGAACACATCGCCAGCTGGAGCGTTTGCACACGTCACGCAGCTGTGCCGGTGCCTGCTGCTATGTGTGGGCGATCACATGCAGGTGATGTGTCGGACTCCTTTGCAACCACTGTGCACACGCTGCGGCTGCTGCGTGGGCGTTTTGGCAGGTGAGCACAGCACTGGTGGTACTGCCTGCACCGCATGTGAGCACGGCCTGCACTGCCCTACCAGATGCGCACAGGCGTGCGTGTACAGATGCAAAAAAGGGGCATGTCATTGTGTACGGTATGTGATTACGTGCTGTGTGCAGCAGAGTGCACAAGCGCCCAGGACCTCATGTCAGGCCATGCGCTGCTCCGCTTGTTTTGCCGTGTTTTGCCGTGCCGCATCTGCAGGGTGGTATTTGTGCCTGGGAATCATGACCTGTGGCTCAGGGATAGCCAGCAGGCACACATGCAGGCGATGCTGCTGGCGGATGCACCTGCCATGCCATGGCAGGCACAGGGTGCACCCGCAGCACCTGGAAGTGGAAAGGCACAAGCAGGCTCCGAGGCGTCGGGGCGAGGGCATGTGGGGGCGGCGGGCGCCGCGGCAGTTGATGGGCACGCGGATTCCTTTGCACGCCTGGTGGGCCTGCTCGAGGCATGTGAGCAGATGGGGGTGGACACAGGGCCTGTACAGGCCTCCCAACGCGTGATGGTGCTGCCCCTCTTGTCTTGGTATCATTACACGTTTGATGTCCGAGACCCGCGGCCCGGCATGCTGCGCTATGATATGTTTTGTGCGTGGCCGGTGGACGAAGGGAGCTGCCTGTGGCAGTTGATGCTTGCGTGCAACCGCGCGCCGCTGGCTGTGGTGCGGCAGCATGTGGCTGGACAGGTGCAGCGTGCACCCGATGCAAGCAGCAGCAGCAGCAGCCGAAGTGACATCCACGCGAACAGCAGCAGTGGTGGTGCCAGCGGCAGTCAAAACAGCTGGAACGGCGGGAGTGGTGGTGGAAGCAGCAGTCAGAACAACGGTAGGGGAGGTGGCAACATGGAGGTTGGTCCAGCGGCGTCTACCTCTGCACTCTCTGTCATCACCATGAGCCATTTCCTGACACGCCCGGAGCTGCCCTTCAATGCGCACATGTGGGTATGCTATGGGTGGATGCATTGCGCTTTGCCGCATATCACGAAACCTCTGGAAGGGTGTCGTGCATGCTTTTGTCACTGATCTCAATGCCATCCGCCAACCGTGAGTGTCCTGGCCCTGCTTGTCGTACACAGTGCTGAGCTTTCGAAAGCTATGGGCTGCCTGGAGCTCGAGCACCAGGTACTGCTGTACTGCAGCTCCGCTTTGTGTGCCAGTGGCCTGCTCACGACTGTCACGATGTGTGCATGATCAAGTGGGACGCGCTGATGTAGTGATGTCCCATGCCTGCCGGTTGGATTATCCCACCTCCTTTGAGCGAACCCACAGAGCCTGACAGGGATCTGTGTTTAACAAACGAGAGCACAGCTAATGGGGGTTGAATTACCCATAGGTGCTGCTTCAACAGGGGGGCTCAGCCTGATTCCAGCTTGTTTCATCGTGGCCGTGATAGGGACTCGAGATATCTTTGAAGTGTCATTGTCGGCTTTCGAAGTATTCCCGCATGCCAGAGCCTATATTGTATAAGCTGTGTCCGCCACGAGAACGTACGACAGCAATGCAGGCAGACACACCGCTTGCCCCAGTCCTGCCAAGCTGACACACCGGGGGCCCAAGCCTTCGGCTTAATGATAATAATAACACGGCGTGTGAGCCTTCGGCTTGAAGGCGCACAAATGTTCAATTTGACCTCCCCCCTTTACGGTATGCATGCACATGCCACATGCCCCTCACAAGCCGAAGGATCATATGCGGCGTGAAGAATGTAGCACAGTTGGCCAGGGCCATGGTGTACGTTACCTTGCACCCCCCTGCACCCCCCCCCCCTTTGTGCATTCTCCCAGCGCCTTCATGGCGCAGTTGAGTGATGACCGGGTGGCTGCATCTTTGGGCTTTGGGCGCATTTGACGCTGCGTCTCCACTTCTTCGGTCTCTTGTAGTGTGGGATCAAGTGCTCTGGTTCCCTGCTAGCCCTTGCGTAGCTCTTGCAACTCGTCTTATGTGTCTGCATAAAGTGCTTCATGGGCTCGCAACCTCTGCTGCAGCATGAGCTGCGAGGGCACAGGTGGCTGCACCGTCTAGAAACCCCACGTGCTGCAGCGATCATCATGCAGCAACAACGCAACTAGCATGGCAGTTGCATGGGTCACAAGCAACGAGCCTTGGAACCGAATCAGGGGATCGCTAAAGGCCTGCAAAGTATTTTGCGTCTTTTCGCAGCTTGGCCAACCCTTCTGGGTGCATAAGAACTTACATGCACGTTTTCTTCCCTTGCTTTTGGGTTCCCTCGCTCTCTGCAGCCGTGGGGCCCTCGATTTTGGCGATGCTAAAGAGCGCACTTTGTCACATGCTGCTTTCTTTATCTGCCGCGCACCTTCTGACCCTGCCCCTTGGCCTACCCCCATGTTTTCAAGGTCTGGCTACGCGGTGGGCCGCTTCCCGTGGCCCCCCGCCGCCCCAGCCGCTCTCTGGCAACTTCGGGGGTCCGCTACATATAGGGTTCTAATTGAGGAGTGGCTGAAGGGCTGCTGGCTGTTCCTCCGATGCTAGCACTGAAGTGCGTCTTCTGTTTCACATACGCACACAGGTGGAGCAGGCTGGCAGCTGCCTGCACGTCTATGGCCACTCCCATGTGCCAGTTGATACACAGCTGCCATGCCTCACCCCAGCTCCCCTGCACAAGGCGAGAGGCTCTGCTGCATCAGCAGGCACTACAGATGTGGGTGCTGCTGGGCGGGCACGCGCACAGCAGGCCAGCAGCAGGCGCTATGTGCACCACCCACTTGATGGCGCGCTGGTTCCTAGCCTGCTGTGCGTATGGGATGAGGCTGCTGGTGGCATGGCCAGCTATCAGGTTGATCTGGCCAGCGGGACCCTGCTCGGGGTGCCGAGGTAGGGCCATGGGCCAGTGGCTGATGCTGACATGGTCAGGCAAACGGGGCCCCATAGAGTCAAGACTGGTCACCCGTATGTGCAGGCAGCCGAACGGACCGTTGTCATCACACATAACAAATGGGTCAAAGCCCAATTGTTTGAAGAGCGATCAATTGTGGCACACCGTTCAGTTGACTAGGCCATCAGTTTCGCCAAAGTTATGATGTGACCCATCTGTTGTTGACCAGGCGATGCTGGCACAGTGTCGTGGAGTAGCAGGTAGAATGGATAGCAAGCTAAGATATATTGTAATACAGAAAATAGCATCAACATGCACGCAGTGATGCAACGGCCGCTCCGTTCCCTCCCCACAGGCTACTCAATTGAAGCAGCCGTGTCATCGGCACCGCATGCGTTAGTGGAGGCAGCTTTGAGGTTGGTTATTGCCGCTGATCACGTTGACGCATTGTTTTTTCAGCATGCATCTTCACCCCATGCAGAGTGTGCATGCGGCAAACTGCATCTGTGCATGTGCTTTCTGCAGATGCCTGGACCAGTCACAGTGCCCACAGGGATGGCTGCGAGTGCTGGATGCCGGTGCCAAGGAGTTGGATGCTGTTTGTGCTCAAAAGCAGCTGGGCACAACAATGCCAGGCACGGTAGCATCCAGCATGGGAGCTGCACCCACAGCGGCAGTCAGCATCCAGCACTCACGTCAACTGACACCATGGGTGCAGCTGCAGCTGACCATACCATCCACACGTGATCCAGCTGCTGCGGCAGGCTGGCAGCATGCAGCTGAATGCGGAGCAGAAGCTTCTGTGTCCACCACACTCACCAGTACATCTGCTTTGCAGCCCATCTTCGTCCTCAGGAGCAGACCTCCACTGCTCTCTCAGCAGCCTGCTGCGTCCACGAGCTTCAGCTCTGCAGCACACAGCAGCCTGTCTATGTTTGCGACAGCGTCAGAGCCCATCCGTTATGCAGATGCGATCGCCAGGTGCAGGCAGCTGGCTGAGCTGGTTGACTTATGGAAGCGAGCAGAAAGCAAGTTGCGCACGCACCACTGGGCGCTGCTCAGCCTGCGCGCTGCAGTGCTGCGGCGGGAGCACAAGACAGCAGGCATGTCTGTGCCTCGAGCTCAGGTGTGGATTGCCGTGTATTGCCTCATGGCTTGCCTCAGCCGCCGCGAGCACTGAAGACAATGGGCTGCTTCCATGCACAGCTCTGCTGACATGGGTACATTCATGGCGCCACTGCGCAGGATGTAGTGCAGCTCATCCAGAATGCAGCTTTGAACGCCATCAAGGTAAGCTTGTATCGATGGTAGCAGTCACATGTTAATGGCAGCACTCACAAGCGAGTTGCTTGTTGTGCGTCCTGCTAGGGCCCTGCTCCAGTTTGATCACGTCATGCCGGTAAGTGACAGTCCATTATCAGTCCTGATGCCACTCTGCATGCCATGTCCGTGCCCTTGCAGCTGGATGTTTGCAGCGTGGTGGACCTGCAACGGTTGCTGCTCTCGTGGCGCCTTGCCCGGTTCACGCCCCCGCGTGCAGTGCTAGACGTGGTGCTGGCACTGCTACGGCCGCCCGCACCCCAGGATGAGGCTGGCAGTGCGCATGCGCCTGCAATGGACGTGGCGTACAAACTGCGATCGGCCAGCGGGGATGGGCTGGCGTGCATCTGCTACTCGCTGCTGCACTTCAAGTTGCTGGGGCAGCACGATATGCAGCTTGTTGTGGCAGTGGCAGCAGCGGCCGCACGACGGGCGGCTCAGTGCGAGTTGAAGTCCCTGGCACAGCTGGCACATGTGCTGAGCGCCTGCGCTTGGCATGATTCGGCGGTGGGTGCTCTGCGCGCCCATGCCTGCATGTGCGCGTCATGTGGTACTGTCTGTTGCACGAGCGGCTCCAAGATTTGTGGGTGTGGTTGAGCGTCATAGGAACATCAAGCAGGACCTGCAAGTCTCACCACATATGTGCTGTGGAGAACCTCAGTAGCTGTGGGCTTCTGCTGGCAAACGAGCATGCTAACTGCATGGAGTCCACCTGCCCATGGATGTGATGCTTCATGGCTGCAGGCGTATCGTGAAGTGGCTGCTGCCGCTGCCAAACGCATGCACCAAGGACATGCATCTGACATCGTATGGCTCCTGCACACATTGACCCAGCCGTCAATCCAGCCACTCATGCCGCAACCCATCCTGGACACCCTACTACAGAGCGCAGGCGATGCATACATCGCCCAGCTAGCAGCCACTGTGCCAGCTGCGGCAGCAGGCTCAGTCCACCGGCCATGGGGAGCAGGCGCACGCTACGGCGAGGATCCCCAGCAGGCAGAGACTCAGGTAGGCCGGTGGCATCACGGGAGCAGCACAGACGTGGGAAGGAAGGCAACAGCAGGTGGAGGTGGAGTGCCAGAGCCTGTACTCCACATCGCACGCCTCCTAAGTGCTTTTGACCGGGCGGGAGTGCAGCATGAGATGCTGTTGGAGTCATGTGCTGTGGCAGCATCATATGCGGCTGGTGAGTGGGGTTTGCGACAGTGGCGCTTTGAAGCACATGCATGTTGCCTGATACATGCTGTACAGGCGCAGCGGCTGTTTTGTGCTCATCATGCAGACTTTGCTCTGTGCACACGATGGCAAATGCTACCTAGGCCCTCTTTTCAACACCTCGACTACATGCTTTCACCTTTGCAGGTCGGATGCCCCTTCGCCAAATCACCGAAGTGGCTAATGCACTGGGGCGGCAGGGGATTTCCCACGAGCCCTTGCTTGCTGCTCTGACCCAGCGCATCTGCACAGCAGCACAAGGCCTGCAGGCAAATGCTAGCAGACACACAGCAGGGCACACATGTGCTGCATCACAGCGTGCTACTGAGCCTCAGGAGCCGCACAACAGAAGCGGCTGGCACGACAGCATGGGCACGTCCCATGGGAGAGGCGAGTACATAGACTTGGTCGATTTGGAGGAGGATGCACAGGGTTGTCACACCAGGTCCCAGCGCACCGTGCCCTCACTCCCATCACAGCAGGCGCAGCACGCCATTGGCAGGACCAGCGCTGCCAGCAGGGACGGGAGCTGGGCACGGGCTCAGATCCAGGCGATCGTGCGTTGTGCCAGGGCATCATCAGCGCCATCCCTGCCCAGTACAAGCAGCAGTGCTTTCCTCGGCATCCGGGACTCGCACGTGTCCGCCTCCATCCAGAAGCTGCTGGATCTGATCTCAGCAGCACGCGCCGTGGCCAGTGAAGTGCAGGCGCCCGGGCCATTTGAGCGCACACATATGGTGGCGGCTGTGCTGGAAGCAGTGCACTGTGTGTTCCCAGAACCCCATAAAGAGCCTGCAGCATGGCCGGTGATCACTGGCATGGCTGAGCTGTGCGTCAAGACACGCCATATGGATGAGGTGTGTGGTGCGGCTCGCGTCCGATGACCAAGTCTACCTGCAGATCTCCTTGCACGTAATCATTGCAGCAGCTTGCAGCATGCTCGCATCGCAGCAGGCCACGGTTCAGGATGAACTTTACTTGAATGTCACACTTGAGATCTTCTTCTTCACCACACAAACAAACACATGGCTGCTTGTGCTGTGCCATGCAGTGGGCGCTCTGCGTATGCGCGAACACTCTAGCAGCTTTGCTGCAGCGCAAGGCTCGGTGGCCCAAGTCCGGCGATGCTGCAGATGGGTCAACTCAAAGAGCAGGGGGAGTGACTGACCTGGAGTCAGCTCATGTCAGCCTGTCCCTGATGCACGCGCTCGCGCTCTTCAGCAGTTGTGTGAGGAGCACGCATGTGGCTGAGCTCATGCATGCCACCTTACACGCCGGACCCAAAGCTGCCACATACCACCTGTGGGGCTCACACCTGTCCCACATGGAGCCATCACAGCTGTGTGAGATGCTGCAAGTGGTGTGGCTGTTGGATGATTGGCCGTGGGAGATGTTGGTCGCACCCATCCTGTCGCGCGTGGGCGCATGCGTGGAGGCGGCTGCGCAGCAGGCTGGCTCCACTGCTTTCCTGGATCGTACCGCCTCCAGTGCTCCGCTGCAGAGCAACTGGGTTTTCTCAGCCGCCTTGCAGGCTGTAAAGACTCTCACACATGGTGTCCCGGAGCATCATGCGCGCAGCTCAGCGGCTGGGCTGCTGGAGCGTGTGCCTGCTCAGGTCAGAGCACCTGCTGAACATCCAGGCTACCAGCCATCAGAGCATGGTTCAGTGGCGTACTCGGCAGTTGGGGCATCGGGTGGTGCGCATTTGCCAAGCCGGCATGATCAAGCTGTGCCGTGGTTCCCAGCCATGTCACAGCTGGAGGTCATACATGAGGTGCGTGCGGGTGCGCCAGTGACAAACCAGCTTGCTGGCTGTGGTGTTTTGAAACTAGTTCACATTTGAAAACATCACTAAGACTTGGCAAGCAGCAAATCCACTTTGTCAAAGATGTCTGCATATCCCTGGCATCTCCTTCTGCCATCGCAGGTCGTGCTGTGTGCCACATACAAACATGGACCTGAACGTGCAGGCACGTTGTGTGCAGCTGCATTGGGCGGCTTTGCGAGCTCTTCAGCGCTGCTACGTGCTGCACAGCGTGCATGGGCTGCAGCACAACCGCGCATGCCGCCAGCCCAAGAAAAGGTTGGACTGGGTCCAGTAGTAAGAGCATGGCCTGTGCGCTGATTTGTTGCAATTCCAAAGGATGCTGCTTATTTACCATGTGTTTGTGGTCATGTCCATGCAAACAGGGTATAGCCTTGTGGACACGGTGAAAACACTGACCATGGCACATCAATCACTTGACTGCATTATAGTCAGGATTGTGCAACAAGCACCTCGCCATGCGACCGTTGCACAATGCAGGAGGTCGTCAGTGCCTTGAGCGCTCTTGGGCTAAAACCATCAATACAGCGCATCACCATAGAGGTGCGATGCGTTGCTACATTCCTTGCTTGACTAGGTGCTCGCTGAGAACTGGTGCCTGCCGTGCTATCACACCTTGGCAATTTAAGCACTACCCCGGGGTGTGTATGTGTGTGTGTGTGGGGGGGGGACTCTGCAGAAAAGGAACATACCGGCAAGGCACTATGCCACACTATGCTGGCATACCCCATTTAAAACTGGTCTTGTTAA